>CM055265.1:102129-452151 GCA_029237695.1 Conchocele bisecta | reverse complement strand
CCCGGTCGGGTATTGATAAAGCCTTAGAAGGCCACCAGGCAACCATTACGGAGGCTTATGATGCGTTGCGCTTAGAGGACTCTCTCAACAGAGAAGCGACACTTACTGAACTAGATGAAAAAATAACCGATAAACTGAAACATGATCGTATAGCCGCGACCAAAGCTCTTGAGGAGGCCTCTTATGAGATTCGTACTGAGGCATATAACGCAAACAATGCGCTTGCCGGAATAGTGAAAACAATGAAAACACCAAAACGTGTCATAACAGTTTGGGCTGAGAAGCGGGGCCCATTGGTTGTGGGGCACTATGAATATTCGTTCGGTGCCAAAGCGAGTAATAAATATGGGGGATACACTATGACAGCTGCAGGTGAAGTTATCCAAATGGCGGTCTGCTCGGTTAATGCTAATGGTAAACCTGTGGGCGCGGTCGCGATAAATATTGTAGTAGATGGGGAAGAACGGGGGTCTGGAGTCACTAAAATCTCTGGAGATAGTTCGACGGTGGTTTCGTTCTCCGGTGATGATCGAATTAGACTTTCCCAAGGTAGTGTTATTAACTTTGTTACGAAATCGGTGACTCAGAGAGTTCTTCCACTATTTGTCTCATTGTTAATTGAACTTATTGTGTAAATACTAATATATTGAAATAAATAAATTTAACTATGAACGAATCACCGCTTCCAATTGTCAATACCGATCACCAACACTGTATCCAACTCTCAATACCACTCCACCAACACTGTATTCAACTCTCAATACCACTCCACCAACACTGTATTCAATTAACGAAAAAAGTTCAGATTTTAGGTTGAATAATATCGTCGCTATGCAGGATATTTTAGTTAGAGAATGTGCAAATAGAAAAAGACACTCTAATAAATATAGGCGCGCGGCAAACATAGCTGAAGCATCTAGTACGGTTCTGGCAAGTGTTTCTGTGTTGTGTGGGGCGGGGACTGCTGCAACGCTATCTACAATTGTAATGATTCCACTTGCAGGGGTTTTGAGTGGAATTACCGTTTTATCTGGAAACACTTTGTATGGTAATTAGGGCGGCGGGTGGAAAAACTCGAGAAAAAAAGTAGAAAACATGATAGAATATCCGTTCTCGCTAGGTCTAAGAAAAATAGCATCGACGTTATGGTGTCCAAAGCGTTGGCCGATAAGAAAATATCAAATTTAGAGTTTGAATCCGTGGTGGAAGAAATGGGGAGATATGAAGAATTAAAAAATGATATAAGGATCAAGGCGCGCGCCACCATGCCAAAAATTGAGTGTACTGATTGGGATAAATTTAGGGTAAAACTTGGAAATAAAGTCGGAGGAAATGTTACAGCACCATTATAAAATAATTAAAAAAAATTTAAAAAAAAGTAGTATAGAGGGAGTCAAAATGATACCACCCTCTATACTACTAAAAATAATAAAAAAAAAAAAAAATAAATAAAATAAAATAAAAATAATAATTTAAAAAAAAAAAAAATTCTTAATTTTCCTAATTTTTTCAAAATTATATTGGTGCAGTAAACAAATTTACATACCTATACAACATGTGTTTTTCACTGAGAATTATCGGCTCTGTTTACCTCGGCTATCAATTTACGCATGGGCCATAACCCGTGTAATTGAAACATTGTCGTTACAACATAAATTAATTACTATGTAATAATAGGGAGTGTTCAGCTTTAAATTATTAAAAAAAAATATAAAATTAATTATAAAATTAACAAAATAACGAACCATCACATGTTTTCTTTCGCCAATAGGTATTAATAAATAATTATAATATGCACACCATTTGTATGTGTATAGGAAACTGATGAGTATATATATGTTTGTTGACCTTACAACAATTGGTCTCATCTCGTGTGTGCTATGTTGTTGATCCGGTATGACGTCCGTCTCGTCTGTTTAATGGTAGCAGTCTATGCATATGTGTGTATTTGGCGATGTAATTGTGTAGCTCAAAGGTGCCGGCCTAAAAGATTTCTGCCTAAGAGCTTTGCAATTTCGGAAACCAAATTCACACATAGGCTCGTCTTACTTCGCTGGTTTCTCTTAATAGAGGAATTGGCAATGGGGTTCAAGGCGACCCAGAATGTGAGCCAACAGATGCGTGGGCTTAAGAAAGTCCCAACACCCAGTGGCTGGGTGCCGGCTAGAAATCTGCCCAGTCGCTGGGGGTGTTGTGCACGAGTGGAGGCTTTTGCTATTTTTTTTTTTAATTTTTACAAATTATTAATATCTTTATACGCGATAGACCTAATCGTGTAATCTCTCTATAAAATGGACACCTAATTTACATGTTCATAACACGTGTAATTGGAACATTGTCGTCTGCTTGGTGTGATTATAACATAAATTAGTTCTGTTCAATAATTTTCAATTTCTTCTAATAATTTTCCAATTTCTTCGTTAAAAGCGATATTGTAGAAACGCATATCGTAAACGAATCTTTGATTTTAAACTGTTTTATAAAATTAGTTTGATAATGTTTCGGTAGTAGTTTCTCCGATCCTATTTAGTCGCTTCATTATATAAATTTGATACTTATACCGGCGACATAATTGCCGGTTTAATATTGTAAATGCAACGTTTTTATCGCAGCGTAATAAATTACGCTGATATTTCATGTATTCGATATCACATAGTATTGTCATTTTACCGTGTTTTAATACTGTAGAAACAACAGCGTAAAATCCTTCATCCAAATCATTATAAACGTCCAATTCGTTGTGTATTTTATTATCCATTTTGTTATAATATTTTATTATAACCTATTAAATTTATATGTTCAATTGGACGTGAAAAAAACATGATGTATTTATGACACCAATTTTGAATATTTCGTGGTTGGTGGGAGACAATTTCATCGTTAACTATTTTTTTGATTTTTTATTTTTGGGGGTGGTGGAGTAGTATAGAGGGTGGAGAAATGATGCCACCGTTAGGTGGTATCATTTTGACTCCCTCTATACTACTATATAGACAATTCAAAACCAATATTTTTTTCGATAATATTAAATTAAAGGAAAATTTAAGAATGAGCCTTCTTTTTATTTCGTGAAATTTGGTCAAATATTTGATTTTATTACGAAAAATTGATTTCTCTATGGGAATTTAACATGGGGGAAAAATAGGTAAGGGAGTGTGGGAGGAGTCAAAAAACGAAATATTTTGGAAATTGACTCCGAAACCGGACTAGATTGCTTGGATATGATCTAACTAAGAAGACACAAGTTAAATTTTAAAAATCGGTCCAGTATTTCTGAAATTCAAAAACATTTCCCCATGTTAAATCCCCATAGACATCTTCACTTCCCCATGTTAAATCCCCATAGACTCCGTGAAGATGTCTGGGGATTTAACATGGGGAAATTGTTTTTGCGCAATAAAATCAATATTTGACAAAATTTCACGAAATAAAAAGAAGGCTCATTCTTAAATTTTCCTTTAATTTAATATTATCAAAATAAATATTGTTTTTGCATTGTTTATATAGCTGTAAAATTTGGGCAGCTTTCGTGAAACAGACTATAGTCCAATATTTGCTGAAGGGGGCAGATCTTTTTTGGAGGTGGGGGGGGGGATATTTTTAGAAGACACCAGCAAATTGGAAAACACAACCTAATGTGATGTAATTCAGATTTAAAATGATACCAGAGTTATGTAGCATGTGTGAAACATTTATCTACAATAATCTACTACAGTCAACATTGTATTTCTTGGCGAATATTCATAATTTTCGTTACCTCTTTTGCAATGACAGCTACACATACGGCCATATTGTTGTTGTTGTTGTTGTGGCGATGAACTTCAGCCGCTGACTTTCCGGCTCCTCGATACCAAAACAAAAACGAGAACAGGATACCCAAAGACACATGTTAGTCGGTGTCGTTCTTTAAAAATGTGGGATACGAGATGTGTCAGTCAGCATACCGAAATGGAATGTTGGGGATGGGATGTCCCCCTCTCGCTCTACACTGTATTCGTAGAAGCAAATAATGTATTCTGATACTGAATTTGAGATTATATTTAGGTACTAATTCGGGAGCTCGAGGTTGTGTTGCATATTGTGTTACAGACACATATCTTATGTACAAGAGGGTTGTTGAGCATGTGCCCCTCCTGCTTCATAGTAAATTTGTGAAAATACATTACGTTTAGAGTGAGCTTGCGGCTATCTAAGACAGTGTTATTAAATATGCAACTGACAGGGGTGACAACAACTGCGTGCCGAATAATCATAAGAGAAATATCAGTGCATGAATTGCAAATCGATATGCCTTACTGGTGGTGGATGCGGGAAACTTCTGAACATCAGACGATGGTGCATTCTGACCTATATTTTGAATTGGTCACAAATATTTACATAGCAAACAACATTAACAGTAAACAGTGTATTGCTCAAAACAGTTATCAATGTCACCCCTCAATGAAATAGACAGATAGTAAATTTAGTCGACAACAGAGAATTAGCCAACAAAAATAAAGCAGAAACTATTTTGTGACACTATCAAATGTAGCAATAATTGGATTTTAGTTGTAACCAATGCCGCTCAAACAATCCTCTAAACATTCATATTAATTGTGCATGTATAAGTTGCTGAACAACTTCAATTGAAAATAGCTTCAAAAGAAAATAGCTACCAATTTATGGCTTCTTAATACAATAAAAGAGTTCCTATTAATTGAACACAGAGTACAATTTTACAAAACCTACATACAACCACATATTTACTATTGTAGTATAATATGGAGTGGAACATCGCAAACCAATCTAAACAGATTATATAATTTACAAAAACGAGCATGTAAAATAATGTTGGACTACAATTATACTGATATAGTTAAAAGTATGGATGAACTGAAAATACTTAGCATCTATGAACGGGTATTTTTAAGAAAAGCAAAATTCATGTTTAATGTTAATAAATCAGAAATGCCATCATACATTAATGAAATGTTTCATGTTCGGCCAACAAATGAAAATTTACCAACTCTAAGATCCACAACTTCAAGTAATTATATTACACCTAGACCATACAAGGAAATCTTTAAACAAACCATATCTTATTCAGGTTCCATTATTTGGAACTGTTTACCAAGCAAGCTAAAAACAATAGAGACAAGAAATAATTTTCATTGTCAATGTATTCAATGGATAAAAGCTAAATGAATCACCCAGGCAATTCCGTGTATATAGGGATAAGAATTGATGTCTAATACCTGGCATATACATAATGTGAAAATACATGTTTGTGTTTATTTTATTTTGTTAAAATGTAAATACATATAGTTTGTGGTTCAATCCCTGATCACATTCTTTCCTCTCTGGTCTTTGCAATCAAATAACATTTACATCTCAGGGCATATGCCATTTGCATACATTCAGCTTGCTGAATGATTTCACTTTCATTATGACACAGTGGCCATATATGTGTGTGTCTTGATATATTCCAACATGATCCATGGCTGGGTTTGTGCATATATCACGTGTGATCCATTAGTCCTCGCTCAGTGATCAATCCGTATTCCATGTCGTTTGGTATGTGCAAACACTAAAACTACAAGATGTGTATTTGATCAGAGAGGGTTAATTTGCATACTCTCATCCCCACCCACCTGTAAATACATGTTTAAAAAATATATAAATCATTGTTTCATACATTCATTTTAAACCAATATGTCAACGAGAAATAAAATTTTACCAAGTACCCCATTTTCATTACAAAAATCGGATGAGAGTCTGCTAATTAATTTATTGCCAATGCCTACTTAGATTATTGTGTAACGTGATCCACTGTTGTATATATGTACATGTATATATGAGGGCCTCATGGAAGATTAGTTTGAAACTAAATGTGTAACCCTCTTAAAATAAAGTCTATTATTATTATTATTATTATTATTTTAATTGAATACAGACATACAATCATTGGAACTAACATAGACAAACGTTACGTGTGAGACAACGCCAATAAATCCATGATGTGCTGTTTTATTGCACTTAATTGGTTCATTTGTGTTATGTGCATCATTGTATTTGTATCTTGCATTATTTCCACTCAATATTGAGTAACCTCCACGTTAGTTTAAACAATATTTATTTCAAATTACGGCAAGTGATATATATATATATATTGTTTTTTACATATATATATACAATTTAGAACAGGAATAGAACACAAGCTTTTAGACATATGTACTTATAATTCTTCTCCGCTCCGACCTCCATGGTGTTTATAGTATAACATTAATATTACACCAGTTACATGTACACTGTATACACATTATGTATGTTCAACTTCACTGGACACTATGTAAGAGTAATATAATATATGGTGGGGTTCGGACTGAGACAAGAGAATCCCAGTCGAGCGTGATAATGTCTCAAGCGAGGTTCTTACTTACTGTCCCTAGACGTCTAGTCATTGGCACTGGGTTAGTCGCGATATGGTAGCACGAAGAGTCGAATTTACTAGGATCGTTATGCCACCACTTGTTCAATCTGCTTTTAAACGCGTTCAAGAAGGGTGCCGTAACAATATCAACGGAAAGGTTGTTCCAGTTATCTACGATTCCTTTGCTGAAACTATAGGCTCTCATACACAAACATGCTCTTTTTAACAGCTTTCGATTGAGGCCTCGCGTTGTTGTGTCAGTTGCTGTATTGAAGAATCTGTTTCTTTCTATTATGTTGATCACTTCCATGATTGTGTACACTTGGACAATATCAGCTCTTTGTCATCGGTATTCCAATGGGTTTTCAGTCTTTTATTGTAGGGCAGATGGTGTAAATTACTCACTAATTGTGTGGCTCGCCGTTGTACAGTTTCAATTGAATTGTTATCCTTTTTATATAGTGGTGCCCATACCGGTGATGTATATTCCAAATGGGGTCTTACCAATTATTTATATAGGTTTAAAAAGATCTCTCCGTCTCAGAAGATGAAAGTTTTGCATATTATTCCTAAATCTTTGTTTGCTGTTGATATTTTTTGGCTATGTGTGTTCGTGAACTTCAAATTCGTGTCAATTATGACACCTATATTGTTTTCACTTTTCACTTTTGTTACTTCAGTCACTCGGCTGTTTGTGTGCATTTTGTATGTTTGACTGCTGTCCTTTCTTCCAATATGTAAATACTTACATTTTTTGGTGTTATGTTTTTTGGGGTTGTAAAATGGGCAGTTCATCAGTATTCTCCTTTGTTAACACACTGGCAAAATATTTATTCGGAATGGTTGCCGTTTCCTGATCACTGTTTGTTAGTTCTCCATCTGATTTCTCAAGTTTGCTTACTACTGATATTATCTTCGACCTTACATATTTCCAAAAGAGCTTATTTGCAGTGTTTATCTTGGCTGCTAAGTCTCATTTGTACCCGTACTTTGATTTCCTAAGTTCTGTATTCACTTTCTTTGTTGCTTGCTTGTATCGTGTATGGTTCTCGTCACTTTTGCAAGAAGTATAGTTTTCACTTTGTATGTTTGAGCCTTATTGTCTCTTTGCAGATGGTAGTAACGAAGGGACTGCGTTTCCCTTTCCCAGGTGATGATTTACTCACTGGCACGCGTTTCTCGAGTACGTCATCACTGATTTCATAAAATCTTCTTCAGGAGTCTGACACACCCAGTCCCATCACGAACAGTACTGAGTCACATTGCACTAGTGACAACTCTCCTTCAGTAGTTCTATTTTCGCCTCAGATGTCCTCTATGCGTACATTGGACACATCAATGAACTTCCTTTCTTTTATTTGTCAGCTCACATGTACAAGTCCACACGGCTATTTAGTACATTGTTGTATCGTTTTGTCCAATTTTGAATATAGTGATTAGCTGTGCTGCTTTTTTTGTGTTGCTAAACCTGGCTTAGCTATCCATTTTATGTCGCCTTTGAATACAGTAGTGGCAATACTTTCCATTCTTCTCCTCTTACTGTCGGACACACCAATTCGCTGACCCTGATGGATTTTAAGTTAGTTTCTAAGTCTCTGTTTTAAGTTGTTGGCGAGGCTTTTTTTCAAGATACTTGTTTAAATTTACAATGCTCATTTCATGAGTTGTCTCATTGAATTTTTCTCAATATGAGCATGCGATTAGCGAACCACATTCTGTACCCAGTGATGCCAATATTGATTGTATTTAATTTGTCACATGTAACAATGAGTTTTGTCACATTATTATCACCCTTTATGTATTTGTCAATGACATTCCTGTTTGGTTTTATTATTATTTATTGCTACCAAGAATTTACATGGATTTGGAATCAGTCGAAAACAGAAAATCGGTCATGTTCGTCCGTAGATTTGTTTTATTTTCTTAATTTTCAATGTCGTCAATCTACTCACATAATGCAGATTTTTGTTACAATTGTCACATATAAAGTGAATTTAGATATTTGTAATCATATAACATTTTAGGCTATCCTATCGTCATATGTGTGGTTTGGTACGTATGTTAAGAATCCTTACGTGAGTGCCATCATGTCTATAGGTCACCTGTGTTTTAGTTTGCTGAATTAAAACATATGGGTGAACTTAAGAAAGGCACTTAACATGATTGACAGGTTATAAACAGATTATTTTATATACTGGCGTATCATTTAAACACAGTTGGGTGGAACTCACATACTGTCATAACTGATTGATATGTTGCTGACAGAATTGTATATATATTAAGGTTATGGCACGCATGGTACAATAAGCATCAGGAATAACCCCCAATGAGAATCTGTTTACCCACCTGCAAAACCCCGTGGTCTTCACGTGATCAATTGCGCAGTTGGCGCTATTCCAAATCCTTAACATGTCAGTCCCTCTTCCCATTTGGTACTATTCTTAATACCTAGTACGTGTCCCATTGGTTATTGATGACGTCTACAGATGGTGCTGGCCATCTGTTTGAGGGCATAGCCACGTGTATATAAAGACTGCACATTTGAGACACCACTCACATTCAGATTCATCATTCACTTCTTGTTTGAACACCGAGCTGTTAAGATGTCGCTAATTAGCACTCTGGACGCTGTGTTTGCCATTTTGAAGCCGCTGATACCTGAGGGGGTAAATGCGAAGCCGTTGTATCACATACACCACGGACATCGACATTTACCCTGGATGTGAACTGGAGTTTGAAAACACAGGAGCCTACCGCTATGTGTAGAAACACAAGCGACCTCGGCGTAGTTCGAAGAAAATTGCTGGGATTGAGAAGTATCCCCTAGAGGAGTCACGCTCATCCGGCAATGGGCCTTCTCAGGACCCCTCGACGGCCTCACCTACTTTTGTTGCTGCTAAAACAACCATCGAACCAGCGCCTGAGCCAGCAAATGTTCCGCCGACGCCGGAGAAGATGGATACAGCGGGCCCCACCCCGGGGAATGCTGGTGGGGAAACCGGGGATCTCAAATCCCTGGCGGAACCACATCCTCAGCCGCCAGACGAATTTGACGAGGGTTTCACCACCTACCTACGATATGGGACTAAACTACATCGATCACCAAGTGAGATACAAATCAACAACTCCGATCCACTAGCTAACAGACTATTCCTCGCCAGAACTTACAAGGGAACAGTTATTGCCTCTACCAAGGCAATTGTACCCATAAAGACTAAAGACCCGGCTTCGGGAGGAACGTCTGCACATCTATGACGAATATGACCGTACGCTCACATGGATTCAGAACGAGGCCATCCAATGGGGCCGCCGTCAGTGATCTGCCTTCACAATTTGCCTCTGGGGCCTTAAGCCCGTGAACTGATTCTGCCCAGCATGCAGAGACACAAAATTCCCATATATGTCCCAAGTTTTTATTCCGCCTTTTGCGGACGGCGTGCAAGTTCATAGAGACAGTGCGGCCGTTAAACGTAAGCAAAATAAAGCAAAAGAAAGAAGAGACTCAATCCACGCACAAGGAAAAGCAGATATTAACGGTAACCCAGTTACGCTAACTTGTAAATAAATATCGTAGATTTAAGGAGTTGTTTGTCCACTTAATTCATCCAAGAACAATATTGCATCGGAGCAGTTTTGGTGCCTTAAATCCAGGATCGAGCTTTGTCGTTGTGTTGGACAGTAACACGAAGATCTTTCACGAACAGTTAGTATTGTTACATGTTTTTCTCAATATATTAATAGGCTGATTAAGATTGACAGCAACACTAATAAACTGTTTAAGGGCTATATTTTTTCAAATGATAATTACCGTCGGCGGGCAGACCTGAATGTATATCCAGACCGAGGCCAATTTACTAAAAAAACAATACTACTATCACATGTTCTACATTATTTCCAGAGTTTGATATCTGTGAGTTTTAAAAAAAAATCCCGAGGCACCCGCCACTTGAACATTTGTCGGCCATGAGGTCCAGTTTGTTCAAGTACTTTCACGTTTTGACACAAACGTTTGCACAATAAGAATTTCACAATACACTATTATGAACTTAGGAAGTTTTTCCAGCATGGATTCGACTTCTATTTCGCCGTCTTGTACACAGAAAAAAACATTTTTTTAAATTGTTTTCTCTTCAAGAAAATTTCGTGGCCATGTTGTTCGATGATATCACAACCAGAACCTTTGTTGAGCCTGGGACGATATTGATATCTCTTTCCCAACCATGTCATTAAAAAAAATTCTAACACATCGCCTGGAATGCTGTAAAATACGTAACAAATAAGGTTCTGCACTGGAACATTGACCAACGTCATTATTCGTGGGAAAACCAGTGAATGTGACGTAATTTCAATTACTATACGTAACTTTATTTTCGTTGTTATGACTGAAGACTGACAGGCGCTATATTGTTACGTTTAAAACAGAAATAGACGTTATATACAGGATATTACATCGTACATTTTGAATAGCAGGGAATAATACACGAGTGTGCGTCAGCTTCCTCGTAAGCAACGAGTGAGCTTGCACGGACGCCAACGGACACGGAGTGTATGATTTTCTTTATTCAAACATGTACGATGGAATATCCTATTTATTACACTTCCACGGCGGATATATATGCACATTTAGTTTATTTTTGAGATTATAATAAATGAATTGTGATGTGCGCATGAATAGTTATACTATAGTTAAATAAGCTTGCTTTCAATCCAATCCCAGTACTGTATATAGTAACATTGACATTGACAATGAACTTGTAAACAATATGCAAATAAAATATGTTTAAACTAATAGTTATACAATGACGCGTTTTCCCGCATTGTGACGTTACGTTGTGTGACGTCATGTAAACTTTTTGAAATCCAAATTACTCAGCTGTTTCTATGAGTATGAGACAGATATATTTGAGTGTATGTTTGAAATGTGTTCAATCACATTAACATTCTAGATTAGTCGAGATCCGGCCTTTCCAAATTTTTAAATAACTTTATTTTAACTGTAATTATTTCCGATTAAGCAACGAGTGAGCACGGAAGCTGACAGACACGAGTGTATTATTTCCGCTATTCAAACATGTATATATTATTTTTTGGCATTTCGGTCATGTAAAGAATCGAACACACGCAAAATTACAACTTATTTCACGTGATTTTAGGGTTATTGGCCTATGATTATAGAATGTTTATCGTGAGAAAAGCTAGCAATGACTTGTCCACTGCACGAGCCATCTGAAACTGAAACAGTACAGATCCAAAAAAGCACGAGATACGCTTGTCCCATGGGTGAGAATAAGAGTATCCATCATATGCATTAGTGTGGGACAAAATTTTTATAATTGTTGTTGACATGTTTACCATTAAAAAACATAAATATTTTTTTTTTTTTGCTTATATTTAACGGCGTCACTGGCTCTAGGACCTTGCATGGCGTCTCCCAAGAATGGGAGAAAGAACGGATGTAGATATTTTTTGAGAGAAGCCGGTAATTCGTATTTACAGAGCAACTACGAATTATCGGTACCCATTTACAGCTGGGTGAACTGGAACAGTGTGGATAAAGTGTCTTGCTCAAGGACACAATGCACGACACACGACCCTTGGATCAGTAGTCCGACACACTAACCATTACGCCACGGCGCTCCACTAAAACATAAATATCAAACTTATTCATCATTCCATTGGATAATTACAAGACACATTGGCTCTATCGTTGCCCTGGAAACTGTGTCATTGCTAGATGTGAGACAAGCGCGGGTAATGTGGGACAAGGACATCTCAAATGGACTGACTATACGGACATCCTGTCTCGGGGCACCTGGTGGGCGAGAAAGTCGCTGCAAGAACGCACGTGGAGACTGGCTACAGCCGCTGCACTGCGCTGAGATAGTGAGGGATGATTGTTAGATGGATATACAGATATACGGGCGGGCAGTTTTGACCAATGTACATGAGACGTTTAACTAAATATTGTTATTTTGACAATGGGTCCGTTTTAACCAGAGGCCGTTTCAATTTCAAACATGTACAAACACCGCCTACAAACAAGTCCGCCAAATTTCACAACTCCCGCCATTTTGATTCCCATGTCTTGTTTTCTATAACAAATGCTACACACAACGATAGATGGCTAATTTACACGTGGACAAAGATGCTTTCAACCGACGGTTGAAGGTTTTCTTCAATAGCTGGAGTGTAAGATCATTTTATTGTTCTGACTACTTCATAAATTATTTTATTTCTATCCTGAAATTAATTGTGATATTTTCGGACCATGACCGTTTCGGACCACATGTATACAGAGCATATATGGCAAGAAATCATGGCAGATTCCCTGGTAGGCATGGGGGAAAATACCTTTATTACACCGTAACAAAGTGGGCACCTCCGGCCAGTTGGTATCTTTTTGTGCAATATATGAGATTGCCCCAAAATTAACATCGACAAATCAGTTATCCGGACACGTGTATAATCGTCTTATAACTTCTATTCTCACATTGAAATCCTGAGTTTATCGCCTGTAAACAGCACTATGTAGTTTAGTTGTGACTTCATGATATGGCCTAGAGCAAAATATGGTGTTTTTATTTGAAGCCAGAACTCGGAATTCTAACTGAAAAATTAAAATATATGTTTATACAACAACTTGTTTGTCATGTAAATCTAGTATCACTTTATTTATGTTTCAAGTCAAAAGACATAACGGTTCCGAAGTTATGCCGATTTGAAGTTCAGAAGACTGCCTAAAAATGTTTTTTTGTTTAACATGCATTCTTTTTCTTTTATCAATATAATGATCTTAATTTAAGGCACATGTCAACAAGGGGTCCCGCGTCGTTTTGCCCCGATTACCAGTTCGCCCCGCAGGTCGATTCGCCCCGGTGACCTGTTCGCCTCGGGGACGTTTCGCCCCGCTCATAATCTAAGTAGAGGGAGCGATATGTGATACACACAGTTAATGGTGAAATAAATTAAATAATAATATCTTGTCATGTTAGCCACCGTTTCATATAGAAAAAGATATGTAGACAACATATCTCTATATGAAACAGCGTTACCAGGGTTCGACACTAACTTGTTTTACCAGGTAGTCTGCAAGACTAGTGACTTCAAAAAGTTGATAGTCCTCCGAGAAAGTTGCTGGTCTTACGAACGTTATATGCATGTACATAAAATAAATCAGTTACACATGTGTATGTACCCCAAATAAGGGCTTTCATAAGTGCTGCACATTTCCAAGTCATTTAGTCATAGTTTTGTGAATCATTGATCAAATAATTCAAGTTTGATTTGATATCCTATAGTAAGTAGAAGAGCATAGATTTGAAACATCATTCATTACTTTCATGCCTCCCGACATATCAGAAGCAGACTGTCCGCCATAGTCTCATCTGACATAAGAATCATCTCTAAACATTAACTATTTTGTATTTTACAAGTATATAAAACTATTCTACGGCATACACGGTCATCGATCCAGTGCCGTTGTTAAATTCAAGCATTTACATTTCATCGTTGTCTTTTGAAAACAGGCGCTAGAATAATCGTCCATCTAGACTACATTATGTACATTGTATTGAAAATCCATGTCGGTCAAAGAATTTAGGATGTGGAAATCACAAGCCAGTCGGGCCAGTGACTTCAATTTTCACTGCCCTGAACCAATTTTCACTGGACCGAACTTTAAAATGTAATATAACCAAAATAGAAATAGCACAATACAATGTATTTACCGTCGTTTTGACTGAAATGGAACATCACTACCTATGTTGTGCCTTTTTTATAATGAAAGATAATCTATCTATCATGCGTTCGTGCCCCCTGCGGATAAAAGTGCATGTTGGATGTTTCAGTGGAGTTAGTCTGAGAAGTAAAACGAGATTAGTGGCTAAGATGATATAAACTGTCCTTACCTGGAATAAAAACATTCATACTATCAGCAAACAGACGGTTGTGTTTAAATATAAACTAGTAAATAAAAATTGAGTGGGTCACCAGGGGTGGTGGGAAGGCAATGTTACAAAGAATTAAGAGATTTTCTGCAATAGGAATATATATGGTGCGACGTGAACAAATTATACAAAAAGTAAACTTCTTTTCAAAATATAGTCAGGCTTCCTATTTTTACTGGCCCAGTGTTCATTCCAGGAATTTTTAAAGTGGGGCCCGTGTGCCCACCTCCATATAAAAAGTTGGGGACATTTGAAAAATGATTGGCCCTTGTAAATTACAATAAAAAAAAAACCCCGGATCAATCAAACTAACTATCAAAGTTTCACAAAATTCAGTGCTAAGTCATTCCAAAATCAGCTAACATCAGTGATAGTGAAGCAGGGCTCCAGATAAGGAATTTGACATTGGGTACTGTTACTCCATACTTTTGAAATCAATTTGGTATTCTCAATTTTCAATTGGGTATTTTAAAAACGTTACCCCATTAATTGTTTTCAATTGGGTATTTCCATATTTTGATTACAAAAACCGATTCGGAAACAAATCGTACTAATTTATGTATTAATGGTACTGTTTTGTTGTTCATATAATTAATTGAAGCATAAAATGATTAGTTCAAGTTTTCAAACCAAGTACATATAAGTAACTGTTACTAGAGTAATTGGGCTTATGGCATTTGTGACCAGTGTAGTTCCGGATCTGCTAGCACACTTATAGTTATAAGTTATGTAACAAGCAGTATCATGTATTAAAAAAAACATGCAAGATGTTTCATTATCTGAATGACAAACAGTGCATACGCTGATCAAGAATGCTTTGATTGGCAGATTGATCTTTGCAACACACGATCTATTTTTTTTTTGGCTGACCACGTTTGACAGCAATTCATCAATAATGTCAATCACGATTAATTTGGGGTCTCCACACACCGAGCTCAACAAAATGACTGTATGATGCCTTGTGCAATGGATTGAGATTCCACCTTTGCATCGATCGTAAAATAAATCGAAATAAGGTTAACATTGGTGCTGGACTTTTGCTATTTGTTTCTTCCACGTTTGTTTGTTGTGCCGCCATTTTGTTGCGCCATGTGTCACCAATTTTCTACGAAAAAATCTGACATGATCCGATTGTTTTATTGTATCCCCCGGACTCCGTCGGGGGATACTATGGATTTGACAGCGCGCCGCGTCCGCCGCAGACACTTCTTGTCCGGAGCATAACTCGAACACCCTTTGGAATATTTTCATGAAACTTCACACATGCATAGACCACGACCCGAAGGTGTGTCGCGCACAAGAATGACAACTCTTGCATAGCTAATTTTTGAGTTATCTCCCTTTTTTGTTTCTCGCAACTGATTCGTGTCCGGACATAATAACTCCACCACCCTTTGGAATATTTTCATGAAACTTCACACAGCATAGACCACGACCCCGAAGGTGTGTGCGCAACAAGAATGACAACTCTTGCATAGCTAATTTTTTAGTTATCTCCCTTTTTTGTTTCGCGCACTGATTGACCATAACTCGACCACCCTTTGGAATATTTTTATGAAACTTAACACATTCAATTAGACCACGAACCGAAGGTGTGTCGTGCACAAGAATGACAACTCTTGCATAGCTAATTTTTTAGTTATCCCCCTTTTTTTTTCTTTTTTTTTCATTATTTTTTTTCATTATTTTTTTTCATTTTTTTTTTCAAATTATTTTTCAATTTGACTGGAAAAAAAATCTGGGCTCCAGTAGCAAGCATTATTATTTTTAAATTTTTTTTTTCCATTTTTTTTTTTCATTTTTTTTTTCATTTTTTTTTTCAAATTATTTTTAAATTTTTGTCCAGTAGCATAAGGTCGTAAGTGCTATATACAGACTATTCACCTGTGCATGTGCTAGCATGTGCAACTGACCACTGACCACTTACAGGTAATTTTATACAGGTAAATGATTATATTACATTTCCGTAAACTGTGTTGAAAATATTGTGGCATTATGTGGACCTGTGCAGATATATGTAGATAAATATAGGACTATTAAAAAAAAATCTGGGCTCCAGTAGCAAGCATTATTATTTTTAATTTTTAAACTTTTTTTCCATTTTTTTTTTTCATTTTTTTTTCTCAAATTCTTTTTCAATTTTTGTCTAGTAGCATAAGGTCGTAAGTGCTATATACAGACTATTATCATATAATAAAACAATTATTGACTAGTGAGCCATAGAATATAATCTGATATTCTATGGTTCACTAGTCAATAATTGTATAATATGTTCGGGCCAGTGAAAATTGCTTTCGGGCCCAGGCTCGAGGTCAAGGCGGGACAAGGCGAGGCATTTGATTCCGCGGAATTCTTGTTTACTTATCTCCCTTTGTTGTTTCGTGCTCTGATTTTGTATCCAGAGCATAACTCGAACACGCATATACGCATTGCTCTTTAATGGTCCTCTACCGCCCTG
The DNA here is from genome assembly GCA_029237695.1 of Conchocele bisecta. NCBI lineage: Eukaryota > Metazoa > Mollusca > Bivalvia > Lucinida > Thyasiridae > Conchocele > Conchocele bisecta. The sequence goes on along the minus strand of CM055265.1, from coordinate 435,338 downwards.
TGCCAAATCCACGTTCGTTCTGCCCCCGTCAAGCCCAGGGTCAAGGTCACATACTTAGTGCTTCAAAAACATTAACGCTTGGGTAAATATCTTATACTTTCTGTTTTCTTTCATGGATCATCTTCATATTTAACATATACGCATTGCTCTATGTCCTCTACCGCCCTGTGCCAAATCACGTTCGTCCTGCCCCACCAATCCCAGGGTCAAGGTCACATACTTGGTGCTTCAAAAACTTTAACGCTCAGGTAATATCTTATAATTTTTATTTCCATTCACGGATCAACTTCATATTTCATATACGCGTTGCTCTAATGGTCGTCTACCGCCCTGTGCCAAATCCACGTTCGTCCTGCCCCCGCCAAGCCCAGGGTCAAGGTCACATACTTAGTGCTTCAAAAACTTTAACGCTCCAGGTAAATATCTTATAAATTTTTATTTCCATTCACGGATCAGCTTCATATTTCATATACGCGTTGCTCTAATGGTCGTCTACCGCCCTGTGCCAAATCCACGTTCGTTCCTCCTGCCCCCGCCAAGCCCAGGGTCAAGGTCACTACTTAGTGCTTCAAAAAAACTTTAACGCTCAGGTAAATATCTTATAATTTCTGTTTTCTTTCATGGATCATCTTCATATTTCATATACGCATTGCTCTAATGGTCCTCTACCGCCCTGTGCCAAATCCACGTTTGTCCTGCCCCCGCCAATCCCAGGGTCAACGTCACATACTTGGTGCTTCAAAAACTTTAATGCTCAGGTAAATATCTTATAATTTTTCTTTCCATTCACGGATCAACTTCATATTTCATATATGCGTTGCTCTAATGGTCCTCTACCGCCCTGTGCCAAATCCACGTTCGTCCGCCCCCGCCAAGCCCATGGTTAACATCATATACTTAGTGCTTCAAAAACTTTAACGCTCAGGTAAATATCTTATAATTTCTGTTTTCTTTCACGGATCAGCTTCATATTTCATATATGCATTGCTCTAATGTCCTCTACCGCCCTGTGCCAAATCCACGTTTGTCCTGCCCCCGTCAAGCCCAGGGTCAAGGTCACATACTTGGTGCTTCAAAAACTTTAACGCTCAGGTAAAAGAAAATTTTGACTTGCAATTTGGCCTCATTTATTATCAAAGCGATATGTGGGACATCCGTGTTCTATGAACACATTTTCTAGTTTATTAAACTTCACACATGCATAGAAGACGACCCAAAGGTGTGTCGCACGTAAGAATGACAACTCTTGCGTCGTTAATTTCTTAGTTATCTCCCTTTGTTGTTTCGTGCACTGATTTTCGTGTCTGGAGCATAACTCGAACACCCTTTGGAATATTTTCATGAAACTTCACACATGCATAGACCACGACCCTAAAGGTGTGTCCCGCAAGAATGACAACGCTTGCATCACTAATTCTTTAGTTATCTCCCTTTGTTTTTTCCGTCACTGATTTTGTTTCCGGAGCATAACTCGAACACCCTTTTTTCAAACTACTTGTGTATCTGGGGAGGGGGATACACATGCGCTTGTCGACAAGCGTCCATTTCTAGTTTATAGTGTCTATCGCTACTACGATTATATTAATTGGTGAATTCGGGCGCCGTTCAACTCGTCCTATTTTAACTTAGTTAATTCGACCGCCATTTTATTCAACGTGTGCGTTGGTCGAAATAGTAATAATGTTACCATATTTTCATTTATTACTTATGATACTGTCCCACATGTAAAATATAAACCTGACACATCCAAAATAATAAAATGTCTGCTGTGCCCCGCCCTCCCCCCAGGACCAATTCCACTGTACCTTTTGTTTTATCCGTGCGGATAGTCGTTTACGAATGTCTACGGACGTTTTTCGTTGCATCTCCTTGAGTAGACTCGGGATCGTCGAAACAAGCAGTTTCACATCGATTTGAATTTAAGAAAATAGACTAGTAATGAGCCTGGATCTCGGGTTCACAATAGTATCGCATCGCCGGTTTTCCCCCACAATTATTGATTTGAAAATCAGTAATATTTTCCGTAAATGACAACAAATTCAGAGGTAAATGGGAATTCAATTCCGGCTTGCGTGAGATCTGAAGTTTGTGTTAATTTTCGCCATAATTGATAGCCCCGTCTTATCCGATTTTTGTTCTCAAAATCAATATGGGCAAAAACGGCCGATGCGATAAGGGTGGACATTCTAGATTTGGGATCATTAACTTGAACGGTACTCAAAACAAATGCCGTGTGGTGGATTACTAGAGTTTCGTATCGAGTTGGACCCATTTTTTCCCGCTGAGAGTCGGAATCGCTAAATCCTGGAGTTCAAATCGAGTACACCCGAATACTGGTTTCCAGCCGTTATCGGTGAAATACAGCGAGACATTGTCCGCAGCTAGAGCCGGGACCAGACTTTGTAAACATTGAATGGCCGACCGCACAGATAATCGGCGATGATTTTGTAGGATTGTATACATGAACAAATCTAGCAGTACGCGACAGACTGAAAATACATTTGAGGAGTACGCTACAGGATAAAAAAGTATTGCGTACCGTACATTTTAATTGCTTTTTGGTACGCATTGTCTCTGATTTTAATTGGGTTTTTGCATTTTTTAATTGCGTATTTACGCAAAACCTTATCTGGACCTCTGGTGAAGACACAGGTATGGGGTTGAATGTAATTTTTTTTTCCAACTACTGGTTCTGTTGACTACTGGTTATTCAACAACGCAATTTACTTTTATTGTTGGAAGATTTAATTTTCCAGAAACCGCTTTCTTATTACTTCTGGAATATTAAGAAACTCAACTACGCCGCAAATTACTCATGGAAAGTGTCTAGAATACAACTAATAGTCACAACATCACTGAAAATTAACCAAAAACGTCAGCAACGCTCACTTCCGGTTTGAAAATTTTGTTTTACGTTTCAGTTGGTGATGCTTAAATTTCTCTTATTCAAGGTGTCAGATCAATGAATAATGTTTCATTAAATGGCAAAATTTAATGTCCATAGCTTTTGCCTCTGAACCCAACAATGTAGGAACTTTTAGTTACCAAACAATGGTGCATATCAGCTGAATTCAAGTTCACTATGCGCATACCAGGGCACACGATCTATTGGCGATGTTTACGTTTACAGTTACTGTCTGTTTCACGAAAGCTGCCCAAATTTTACGGCTATATGAACAATTCCAAAACAATATTTTTTTCGATAGTATTAAATTAAAGGAAAATTTAAGAATGAGCCTTCTTTTTATTTCGGGAAATTCGGTCAAATATTGATTTTATACGAAAAATTAATTTGTCTTATTTGGTATTTACACAAATACGCAGCTTATCTGGAGCACTGAAAAGTAAAATGTAGAACCGAAGGAATGCAACTTAACATTACGATTTAATTTCGTCCGTCCCGTTGACAGGCGAAGGTACGTTACAAAGAACCGAATATTTTGAGGAATAATGTACGTTCCTTCACGACGAGGAAACAAAATGTAAGATTCTTCATATACTCGGAAATCGAGCGACCATACATATTTAAAATAACAGCTGACGTAACGGCAGAAAAAGGTAAACGGCCTACGTGACAATTAACATTTACTTCCAAGATGTTCATGTTGTAATCGATCGCATTTCCTATCGACCATCGACCATATGGAACCCGATAACAACAACACAAATATTCGTGTTTAGAATTTCTGTTTGAAATCGTAACACTGATTTGTTGAATCACATCAAATCCAACCAATACTAAAAGCACACAAACACACATTTCGCGGAAATAGAGACGATTCTCATCTGCTACCAAATCTGTTTTTATTAAGGAATAAAACGAATATAAAAGCATCAATATTTATTCTATCAACATATATTTTGACAACACATAAGAATTAATCGTCTTAGGAGATGATAACAATCGTTTTAGTACACGATTCTCGTGTGCTGCCAAAATAGTTTTATTATGAAATTAAAAATATGAAAAGAACTATTTATATTTCCTATAAAAACAGGTTTTGACAAAACTTGATAATCATCTTAGGAGACGAAGTGAGACGATTCTCATGTGCACAGTGCAGTCACAACCTGTTTTGTTAAGAATAAGTCTCGTTTTCGTTTTGCACTCTCGTGACCGTGCATCGCGTTTTCGCTATCTCGACCAATGCCGAAAACGCGAGATTCCAACATTGGTCATTCCATGTCAAATCACCCAATTTTTCAGGAGGCCCACACTCTTCGGTCTCGGATTTTGCTGAATTTGTTACCAAATGTTCTATAGTCATATTAATGTTTGAGCGTTGTGGTCTAAATACTTTTCGAGATGTGGTCATTTGACTGTTCATGGTATGTGCCTCATTTTGTCCGAAAATTGCTGTCTTCTTATTTTTGGACAATTCCAGCACCCCGTATCTTTGCTAATACAGTACATAGAGCAATGAATTTTTCTGTGGTGATAAACAATGATAAATAGACTTGATACAAATAAAAAAAACAATGATTAATTATGATAACAATTGCCCAGATGCATTTGAAATTTCCAAATTATGTCTTTTAATTTTGCGAACAGCCATGTTTAAGGACCTAAATGAGATACTTGTACTTCATATAGATCCCCAATTGTTTCAACTCTTAAAGCTGGTCCTACTGGCTGTGTAATTCCTGAATATTAGAACTCCGTGTTCATTAGCTATCACATGACACCCTCCTAAAATCAGGAAAAATCACTTTGTAGCACATTTTCAACAGATCAAAACCTCATGTGGACATACAGTCAGAATTTGTTACAACGGCATAGTTCGTCAGAGATGAATCTGCCGTTATAACGAATATGCCGGTATAAAGAATCGGCGATTTTCTCCTCGCTATCAGACTGTCGTGATAATTCCGGTAATTGGAACATGTCGGTAATTGGTAACCACGCATTGTATCGACGTTATTTGCTGTCATTTTACATTAGCATTATCGGCGAGATATATACTTATTTGTCACCACATTGATAAAGCAATGCATATATACAAATTTATATCAAGAAACCAACAACATTCAAAGCTAATCCGGTATTTGACAAAGTCTAGATTGCAGGCGAACCTGTTGTTAATTGTAGAGCGCGTGGTGAATACCGGATTATCTGTGAAATTGTTTCTTTATTGTTAGCAATTCGCAAACATGTGCATATAGAAAAGAAACACATATTTTAATAAACAGTTTGTTTTAATTTACATGCTAAAATTTATAAAAATACAAAGCAAAAACATGTAGAGTGGTTTCCCTTTAAATATTTACATGCCGATTCGTCCCTATCTGAACTCGCCCCAGAGTCAATGTTACACGATAATTATTTAAATTGTTCACGATTATGATATTTTTTTAATTTACAATCTATCGGTCCTTGCTGGATTTAATCACTTGTAAATTTAGTTGCTAACTGTTCATTTCTTAATTGATGTTTGCAAAATAGTAATCACAGCAGGTGACGGTACCGACACGTTAATTGCTGCGATTTTTGACAGCAGGTCGGGGTTAATCAGCCGTGAAATTGTTTAGATATGGTCAGTGACTGGTTCCTGAATATCGGTTTCCGGCACATAATGCCGGATAACAGAGCTGGTACCAGCGACCCCAGGTACCGGCGCCGTTATGACGCACATTATATGGTCAGTGAGTGGTTCCCGAATATCGGTTTCCAGCACGTAATGCCGGGTCACAGCGCTGGTACCAGCGACGACGGGTACCGGCGCCGTTATAACGGACATTAAATAAGACTTAAACTGTGTATTCGTTTGCGGGTATTCCCTGCCGGAAGCCGAATTTGCCGGTATATCGAGCAGATTAAAGAGCATGCCGATTGGTTTGGCGGCTTATTGTGCCGGGAGGCGAATATGCCGCTGTAACGTGTGCCGCTGTAACAAATTCTGACTGTATTACAAAAAACTTCAAATAAGCTTTATTTTGAAGGTATTCTCATGTAGTGTTAGTGTGCCAAGTTTCATTTTCTTTATGAAACTCCTTCTTGGAGAACAACTAGCGCAATTATAGCTACTTTTGACACTCGCGAATGGGTCTCGCATACGTATGTTCTGTATGGACCAGGTTTGTTGAACAAAAGTCCACGAATTCCCTTGCCAGTTTAAAGTACTACTTGGTTATACTAATGCAGCTTGTTTATAAATCAAATCTAGGGCAGTAGGATATGTATCCTCATGTTCCTCAGTGGTGGATCCAACAGACCGTACAACACTTGAAGACCATAGCAAGTCATTGGATGAGTTCATAAAATCTCTTGTTCATAGAACCGACCAACTCACTGCCCACCACTACATAGCTAAGCACCATTCTGCATTTCTCTCAAATTTGAAACAAGAACTCAAACCTGATAAGGCGATTATAATCCAGAGCTGCCAACTGTTACGATTTTTCCATATTCGGAAAATACGTTAGAAATACGGAAGTACGGACAACAATTAAAAAGTACGATTTTTAAAAAAATCAGCGCGGGAATATCTGGAAATAATAATTTTGTTTCACAATTCTGCCAATAAATCCTATTTTTTTATTTACCCGTAATCATACTCGCCTAGGCGCTTACCATTTCAATTCTTGTGTAGTAATAGTAGTTTCAAGCGCTCAGCGATATTAATTTATTCATCACGTAAATTCATAAAATGTCTGCTCCAAAGCGTGCAGCCAACGAATTTGGGTATTTTTTATCGAAAGAAGTTAGGAGAACACATATGTTCATCACTGATTACAGCGAGACATGGCACCATTTAGTCCTGTCAAAGCGCGGTGATGAATTTGCGTCTTGCAAGCAGTGTAATTGTGATTTTTCGGTTGGTCATGGTGCGGCAGACGAGGGCCAAGGCTCTAAAAAATTTACTTTATGCATAATTATGTGGCGTTCCTGAAAATAGCCCCTTTTTCTCACCATGTTCCTCATGTGACCGACATGGGGTTGGCAGCTCTGATAATCCTAGACTTTGCAGAGAACTATAGTTTTGTTGTTCAGGATGCGGCCCAAGGTTTTCATTGGAACAATAATCAGGCAACACTTCATCCATTCATTGTGTATTACAAGAAGGATGATCAAACAGCTCCTGCTAGCATGTGTGTCATTAGTGACTACTTACGCCATGACACGATTACAGTTCACTGATTTATGTATGATGTGTTGAATCACATGAAACAAGTTCTCTGCCCAGATGTATCGAAAGTCTGCTACTTTTCAGATGGAGCAGCATATCACAATACAAACATTTTAAGAACTTCTCTAATCTTGTCTATCACGAAGATGATTTTGGTATGTGCGCAGAGTGGCATTTCTTCGCCACAAGCCATGGCAAAAAATGCCTGTGATGGAGTTGGGGGCACAGTGAAGCGAGAAGCAGCAAAGGCCAGTCTACAGGCAACACTAACAGACCACATTCTTACTCCTAGTGATCTTTATGAGTTGAGTCGATCACACATTCTGAATGTCAACTTCTTCATCAGTAAAGAAGAAGTGACTGCTCACATGGATGACCAGCAGCAATGATTCTCAAATGCCAAGTCTGTACCAGGGACACGGAGTCATCACTGTTATGTTCCAACACCCACAGGGCGTAACCTCTTGGTCAGGAGGATATCGGATGATGAGGAATCAATTGAAGTTGATATACTTCAATGCGATATTCCAGCCACAGATGATGAATCTGATATAGAAGCTCCAGCTGTACGTGCCCACAGCTTTGACAATGAGAGACTACGAAATTGGCAACTTTGTTGGTTGTCAGTATGATGGAAAGTGGTGGATTGGCCATATACGAGACAAGTCTAACATAGAAGATGATCTCATTCATGCACCCTCATGGCTCGGCAAGGTCATTTAAGTGGCCTGCGAGAGAGGACATTTGTTGGGTACCACTACAGTGTATTCTCTGTCTGGTGAACACTCCTAACACTCCAAATGGAAGACAATACTATTTGGAGAAGGAAGATGTGGAAACCTTATCAAAAGTAGCATAAAATGTGACAATCCATGCTGATCATGTGCATACTCGAGTTACCATAACAGTTGATAATTGAAAGCCACATTTCCATGAAAGAATTTCATAAAGGATATGAAACTTTGGACTTATAAACGTCTTGTAAATACCTTCAAAATAAAGCTTATTTGAGGTTTTTTGTAATATGCCCACATGAGATTTTGGTCTGTTGAAAATGTGCTACAAAGTGATTTTTGTCCTGATTTTAGGAGGGTGTCATGTGATAGCTAATGAACACAAGAGTTCTAATATTCAGGAATTACACAGCCAGTAGGACCAGCTTTAAGAGTTGAAACAATTGGGGGTCTATATGAAGTACAAGTATCTCATTTAGGTCCTTAAACATGGCTTCTCGTAAAATTAAAAGACATAATTTGGAAATTTCAAATAAACATGAGATTTTGGTCTGTTGAAAATGTGCTACAAAGTGATTTTTCCTGATTTTAGGAGGGTGTCATGTGATAGCTAATGAACACAGAGTTCTAATATTCAGGAATTACACAGCCAGTAGGACCAGCTTTAAGAGTTGAAACAATTGGGGGTCTATATGAAGTACAAGTATCTCATTTAGGTCCTTAAACATGGCTTCTCGTAAAATTAAAAGACATAATTTGGAAATTTCAAATGCATCTGGGCAATTGTTATCATAATTAATCATTGTTTTTATATTTGTATCAAGTCTATATATCATTGTTTATCATCACTGAAAATTACATTGCTCTATGTACTGTATTAGCAAAGATATGGGGTGCTGTAATTGTCCAAAAATAAGAAGACAGCGATTTTCGGACAAAATGAGGCACGTTCCATGCACAGTAAAATGACCACATCTCGAAAAGTATTTTGACCACAACGCTCAAACTTTGGATCGTTCCATTAATATGGCTATAGAACATTTGGTGAAAATTTCAGCAAAATCCGAGACCATAGAGTGTGGGGCATTCGTTGATTTGATATGGAATGACCCACATGTCCCTGACAGGACACGTACAAATCGTCTAAGGAGACGATTCTCATGTGCTGCTAAAACACGTTTTCTGTTTTAAACCGTGACACAGATTGGTTGAATCACATCCAAATCCAACCAATACTAAAAACATACAAACACATATTTCGCGGAAATAGAGACGATTCTCATCAGCTACCAAACCTGTTTTAATAACGGAATAAAATGAATATAAAAGCATCAATATTTCTTCTATCAACATATATTTTGACAACACACGATAATCGTCTTAGGAGACGATTCTCGTGCGCTGCCAAAATAAATTTTTATCAAGAAATTAAAAACAGGAAAAAAATCTACAAAAAATTCAACAAAAAATTCCTACAAAAACATATTTTGACAAAACTTGAAAATCGTCTAAGGAGACGATTATCATATGCACAGTACTGTCAAAACATGTTTTGTTGAGAATACGTTACATTTTCGTTTCAGCTCTCGCGATCACGCTTTGCGTTTTTCGATCGAACACGCTTCGCGTTTTCGCGATCTCGACCTTTGCGCAAGATCGCGAAAGGAGACGATTCTCATATGCACAGTACTGTCAAAACATGTTTTGTTGTGAATATGTTAAATTTTCGTTTCGCGTTTTCGCGATCCATCACGCTTCGCGTTTTCACGATCTCTGGCCTATGCGCAAGATCGCGAAAACGCGAAACATGTTTTGTTGATAATGTTACATTTTCGTTTCGCGAAATTCTAACATGTCCAGGGGTGTAAAATTCCACTCGACCGCTCGCCATGGCGACTTGGTCATCGTCTCGGTCAAGTAGCTTTGTGTAGACGGTCGTCCGACGGGTCGAGTGAATTTTGGATCATCCATGATTGATCGTGAATAAAAAAATATATAGTTATGCACCGTTCTCCGTATTTGTCGTCCGCGATTTAAGCTCGCCAATAATTAATTTATGGCATTCTGTCACGTCAATGTTCGCTTCCGGTGTAAACATGTAATATTGCTAGCAGACAACCAGAGTTAGCACATGCGAAAATATAATTTTCTCCAACCTACACAGAATTCCGATGAGACGGATCGCTTGATTTTTGTTAGAAAATGATTTTCATCAGTCCAATTATAAAAATGGGATGTTTTTCTTTGACAAATATGAACAATACTTGCAAACAGTGCAGATCCTGATGAGACGGCTCGCGGATTTATACTGTTTGTAAATATTGCTATAGAGGTTTGTGGTGTTGAAAGGGTTAATGTACTCGCGACATTCCCATAACCTGTTCGATTATTAAGCATTTAACATCTACTTAAATGTATTTTGTGTGCTGTGTAGTCTGAAAATGTACCGTACATTTTCATATATGCTGGCCCAGGCAATGAAATATCATGAAAATTGTTTTGTACAGATCATAGATTGATTAAGAAACATTCGCATTGGTTCAAACGCAAACCGACATTCGCTCACTATTTGGTCGTCCGGTTGGTGGAGATGACGAGAGCGGGCGAAGCGACAGGCCGAGAAAATACAAATAAATATTTATTCATTATACCATGACAACTGTTGGATTGTCTATCTGGAGATAGATTTCAAATAACATACTTGTACAGTAGCATATTATAGCCTACTAATGCCAGTCTAATGGCGAACATAGTGAATATTGAAACTTCTGTATAAAATATAAGGGCGAGTGGCAAACCAGTAAGGGCGAGTAAGATTTTACATCTACTAGACCTTAAGGGCAAGTGTATTTCAAATAATTTTACACCCCTGCATGTCCCTGATAGGACATGTACAAAATCGTCTTACGAGACGATTCTCATGTGCTGCCAAAACATGTTTTTATTAAGAAATGGAACAAATGTGGACAAACATCAATATAACCTGGTTTGACAAAACATGAGACGATTCTGATGTGCTGCTAGTACATGTTTATTGAGTAAATAAAGATTCCGTTACCTTTTTTTGAGATTCTACACCTTCTCTCCGACCAATAAAATGGATTTTTTTTTTAACAAACGTGGTGAAAACCACTATGCTGTAAGAGAGATAAGTTCCATTCCATTAATAAATATGTGTAGAGTAATTGATCGTCAATGTGCTGCTCTTGTGTCGGCGTGTTTCAAAGGTCCGATCGACACAACTTAACCTTTAGATGTCATTTTGTAACTTTTGATGTCTCACTTTCCAACACCAACACACGTCCCAGTAGGCCACCGCACGTGCTTATGATAATGTATGACGTGATCGGACAAAACCGGGCTTATTGCATATGTGACTAGCGAAGACCAACACATGTTCACCATCAGTAGATCGTAACATGTCCCTAACAGGACACGTAAATTGTTTTAGGAGACAATTCTCATAATTATGCTGCCAAAACATGTTTATTAGAAAAAATAATATTATTTTTTTGACAAAACATTATAATTGCCTCCTTTCGTGGCCTAGGTGTCAGGAAATCGCATCTACGGCAATCTGGCATTTAAACAATTTCCTGGGGGAGGGACCCCCCAACTTTACATTTCGCGCTCGTGGAGGTCGGCCATGCCGACTTGTAATTACAGACCCCGCCCTGCAATTATTTCTGTATCCGCGCCTGATGGCATGTCCCAACCATGACGGTGACAAGTGTAATTTACTGCTTAATTTCAAAGTAAAATTTTCACGTAATGGACCAATGTAGCAGGCCGAAGTTTTGCTATGTTTGTAGCAAACATATATAAGCTTCGTTAAAACTGGTTTATGAAATCCTAAACAACCAGGCTTTCAAAAAAACTAATTTTTTTACTTGCCAATGTTAACAAAAATTTAAGTACTTTTTACATTATTTTTTCATTTTGTTCACACTTTTTGTTAATGTAAGTGTAAAAATCCTACTAAATCTTTGTCAGAGTATCAAATAAATAGTTAGAACTCCAATTAGGGCTGTATGTTTGTATTAACTCTCATAAGTGATTTTTTAGTACATTAATATAGTTTTTCCTATAATTAACAGACATATCTAATAAAACCCATACATTTTCTGAACTACAAACTCCACCCCACAACATAAACATCCGCTTAAATGTACATGCACACTCAGTAGACACAAAATGTTGGTAAGTAATTGTGTCACTATTCCACCAGTTCTAACCATTGCGAGTGCCCGATATATAGATATAATCATTTAGTAATGATTATTTTACTGATAGTGACGCGCGGTGGCATCAGGCTATTTTCATATGCAAATGAGGCATGATATCCTTTAATTATTTATACTAATTAAATGCGTCACCAGAAAACATACTATTTTCAACAGATTATAAAGTATGATCATTGCACATCAAAAAATAATTACAGAAAATAAATAGTAATGTCTGTTAACATTTTAAGGAAACACGGTTATCGCCCCTGATGTCGGTGTGAAAATTTACTTCTGATATAAAATGTATAATAATGCCAATCAATACGTGGGGTAATGGTGAATGAATGTTTATTTTGCCAGAAAATGTATCAGATGATGTCTCTGATATAAAGAAAATGTTGTGCCTACTGAGTGGGCATGTACCTTTAATATGAAAAGGAAAACTTTATTTTTTTAGCAAAATGTCACACTTTTTTTCCTCAAGGCCATATACAGTCATGATGGATTACTCTTGACAAGTCTTGTAAAGTGGCATTTTCTTGTGGAATTTTCAAAAACAATGATAAAGTATCAAATTTACATATTTTTAAATTAAATTACTTGAATATCTGAAATTCATGAATATCTGAGAAAAAAGACATGTTTATTTGGTAAAGAATTGTATTGAAACCAACAATATAATGCTGGTGTATGTTTGTAAATGTAAACTAGGGTTCAATCCAAGTTTTTATACAGTTATATGCTGTATATGTTCAGTTTTATTGAAACATATAAAATGCCAATAAACAAATAGCAGCCATCACGACCCAACTTGATTGTAGATATGTCAAGAAATCATGGCAGATTCCCTGATGGGCGTGTTTGTAGACTAGTCTACACCCATACAGTTTATTAATATGCTCGATTGAGCCGCGCGACTTGATGTTGTAAACGACTTGTTGACAGAGTTGGGGAATGTTTTCAGCAAATTGTACTAAAATGCTTACCTTGGCGATATATTCTTCACACTGGCATGGAAACAGCAAGTAGCTGCGTGACTTATACCGGTATGTATTCGTTGCAATATGGGATCAAAATAATGAGCTTAATTAACAGGTATTGTCATTTGTCTGATAAACTGATAGTCCGGATAACTAGTATGACCCCTGTAGTGGAAGATACACTGTTTGATACTTTGTCGAATTCAGCGCTGAGCGGCTGCCCAGCCCGATCGGCTCAGGTGCTCGCGATAATTGACAAAAAGTCAAAAACACATATATTTGTTGTTAGTTTTGCATTAAAATTCATAAAGTGATCATAAACATAATACTTTAGTCAATTCAATGTCAATGTATGATATAAACGCATGCTAACATACAATGTACAGTCGAGCACCAGTATCTCGAAGTCGAAGGGAGATCGTCTTTTAGTCGAGATAGGACTTGGTTCGAGATACCGAGGAAGTGACATGGTGAAATATTTTCGCAAAAAAAAATCAAATCATGTTTAAACCCATCATATCGCGAGTAAACAATAAAGGAATAATGAAACAAAACATGTGTTGCTTTTATTATTTTATGTACCAATTAATTGACAAACAACAATATGAACATTACATACATTATATACATGTATTCAATAGACAATATGTCACTCACTAACAAGGAAATAAAGTTGTGTTTACATAATGAGTAACATATAATACATGAAACAGAAAAGTACATGTTTTAAACGAAGCGAAATTGACACCGTCACTTGCAGTCAGGTCTCGTGAAGAAGTCCTTGATCGTCCCTTGCTTATACACCGGCGTCTATACAGCTGTGTGAAGAATGCTGTGGACTTTGACAGGGCAGGGCGTTAAGAATGTCATGTGGCACGTCGTGATATGCTTAATGAATCGTGTCAAACACTCAAACAAATCGAGGTGGACCAATTAAGCAAACAACCCGAGGCAGGTGTGAATTTATTATATCCACTTTTTTGTAAAAAAAAAATGGGTATATTGTTTTCGTCACGGGTGTCCGTCCGTCCGTACGTCCGTCCGTACGTCCGTCCGGGCACACATTAGGGTACTTATGGGGTAGGGGGCGTGGCCTAAGACAATAGAAGACAATGGAACTTATTCCGTACCCCGTTAGCCTATTGTGTCTTACGGGGTATTTCCTTTGATCTTTTATATAGCAAGTACCCCCTAAGGTCCGAAATGTAAGTTCGTCTGTCCGTCCGTCCGTCCGTACGTCCGTCCGTCCGTCCGTCCGTCCGTCCGTCACGTTTCTTGCAACTCGAAAAACTTTTTCACCTTCATACCTACGCGCCTCATATTTGCTATGTAGCTTCGTTATCATGTGCAGATGCGCAAAGTGAATTCGGATTTTTGATCCGACCCTCCATCATGGATTATCTCCCCCTTTCGGACTCAGAATTTCCCATTTTTTTCACGTTTCTTGTAACTCGAAAAACTTTTTCACCTTCATACCTACGCGCCTCATATTTGCTATGTAGCTTCGTTATCATGTGCAGATGCGCAAAGTGAATTCGGATTTTTGATCCGACCCTCCATCATGGATTATCTCCCCCTTTCGGACTCAGAATTTCCCATTTTTTTTCTTGTAACTCGAAAAACTTTTTCACCTTCATACCTACGCGCCTCATATTTGCTATGTAGCTTCGTTATCATGTGCAGATGCGCAAAGTGAATTCGGATTTTTGATCCGACCCTCCATTATGGATTATCTCCCCTTTCGGACTCAGAATTTCCATTTTTTCCTTGTAACTCGAAAAACTTTTTCACCTTCATACCTACGCGCCTCATATTTGCTATGTAGCTTCGTTATCATGTGCAGATGCGCAAAGTGAATTCGGATTTTTCATCCGACCCTCCATCATGGATTATCTCCCCCTTTCGGACTCAGAATTTCCCATTTTTTCCTTGTAACTCGAAAAACTTTTTCACCTTCATACCTACGCGCCTCATATTTGCTATGTAGCTTCGTTATCATATGCAGATGCGCAAAGTGAATTCGGATTTTTGATCGACCCTCCATTATGGATTATCTCCCCCTTTCGGACTCGAATTTCCATTTTTTCCACCTTGTAACTCGAAAAACTTTTTCACCTTCATACCTACGCGCCTCATATTTGCTATGTAGCTTCGTTATCATATGCAGATGCGCAAAGTGAATTCGGATTTTTGATCCGACCCTCCATTATGGATTATCTCCCCCTTTCGGACTCAGAATTTCCCATTTTTTCCTTGTAACTCGAAAAACTTTTTCACCTTCATACCTACGCGCCTCATATTTGCTATGTAGATTCGTTATCATGTGCAGATGCGCAAAGTAAATTCGGATTTTTCATCCGACCCTCCATCATGGATTATCTCCCCCTTTCGGACTCAGAATTTCCCATTTTTTCCTTGTAACTCGAAAAACTTTTTCACCTTCATACCCACGCGCCTCATATTTGCTATGTAGCTTCGTTATCATGTGCACATGCGCAAAGTGAATTCCCATTTTTGATCCGACCCTCCATCATCGATTACCTCCCCCTTTCGGACTCAGAATTTCCCATTTTTTCCTTGTAACTCGAAAAACTTTTTCACCTTCATACCTACGCGCCTCATATTTGCTATGTAGCTTCGTTATCATGTGCCCATGCGCAAAGTGAATTCGGATTTTTCATCCGACCCTCCATCATGGATTATCTCCCCCTTTCGGACTCAGAATTTCCCATTTTTTCCTTGTAACTCGAAAAACTTTTTCACCTTAATACCTACGCGTCTGATATTTGGTTCGTAGCTTCGTTTTGATGTGCTGATGCGCAAAGTGAATTCGGATTTTTTATCCGACCCTCCATCATGGATTACCTCCCCCTTTCGGACTTAGCATTTGGGGAAAGTGGGTATATTGCGATGGCACGCCATCGACTTTTTCTAGTTTTGTTTCGTTTGATAATAGGTTTTGAAAATTAGTGTTAACCAAATTGATCTTGGCAACCAGGCGCTTAGGTGATTTACCCAAGCGTTTATGTGATCGAGATAGCGAAGTGATTTTTAACATATTTTTATACGAAGGGGACAGAATGAACAGTGGAGATAGAGAACATATATGAGATAGGGCATGTTCGAGATAAGAGAACATATACGAGATAGGGCATGTTCGAGATAGCCGAGGAAAGTTATATTAAACAAGTAAGGATATAATTCGGGTCTTTAGCGAATCATCGAGATAGGGGATACCATCGAGATACTGACGTTCGAGGTACTGTTGCTCGACTGTATATACAAGCAACATCGAACAGCCTTTGTGGCATTTGTAGCCCAGCCCTTAGGGTGACCGTTTCCATTATAGAAAGAAAATCATGTCTTCAGTGGTGTTTTATTTCTGGAAGTAGGCGTGATGTATCACTAGTCACATGACCCGATATGTTTGGGGGTTACTCAATACATTTTGCTTTAAAATACATTCTTATGCCAGAATATTCACATTTAGAACTATGAAAATACAAAATGGTGATCAGAATATTTTTTAATGACCATTTAACATTATAAATCTACATTTAAATTTGATTTAGCGATTCTGGAAGTCGGCATGATGTATCACTAGTCACGTGACCCGATATGTTTGGGGGTTACTCGATACATTTTGCTCTAAAATACATAATTTTTATGCTAGAATATTTCACGTTTTGAACCACAAAAATTATTAAATTATATAGGAAAACGGGTCAGATTTCCCCCTGCGCTCCTCGACAGGGGAGATAATTATAACCTGCAGGTGCTCGAAATGGACGATGTCCGACTTCCAGAATTGGAATTTAGTGGTTTGAAGCGTTCAAAAATTATTAAATTATATAGTACGACAGGTGTTCTTCACAAAAACGAAGCGATTGGGTGGTGCAGGTGCGTGGAATTGATTATGTTCGTCTTCCAGAATAGCAATAATCTGCAGAATGAAAATTCTACAATATGAGACAAAATATCATAAACTGACATAATAAAGTGTGAATTAGCAAACTTCTTAGGTCACTGTCCACAAAGTAGAAAGTATACAAAAGAACGCTTCAAACGTAAATTTGGAAATACTACTTCGTCATAACTCTTATGTAATGTAATATAATTATTAGAGTTATGTACTCGGAACTAACTATTAACTAGTTGCGAACAGTAACTCGTGCATTCTAATCCCGTTCCGTCAGTAGCAGAGTTACGATTCCAATCAGGTGGGTGGCAGGTGGGAGCATGCGATGGGTAATTTAACGATTGTGGTTCATCCTTACCGGAATTCCAACTGGAGACCTGGTTTGACCCTCACATACGTCTTTGGCATTTTGTATGTGACAGTTGAATCTGGTTATACCCCTTATGTGAGTATTACGATTTTTCGTAATCCTATTTTAGGGGAAGGGGTCAAGTGACTTTTAGTGTGGTATGGACGTGGCACCAGGTCGGGTTATTCTAATTGCAAGGCTGAATATATTGTATCTCGATGTAAATATTCCATTCTGATTTTGGGATTTTCCCCCCAATGTAGCAGGTTAAAATGGGATCGAATCCGTTTGCCCGGCCTTACATGACCTTAGTTGTTGATTGGCCGTTAAACACTAATAAACAAACAAAAAAACGATTCCAATCATACATGTAGGCTTCCTGTGCAGAATCGTGAATCAGATCCGATTCACACTTTAGCAGTTAATTGAATTGTGACATATTTTATATATTTTCCGTCTGGAAAAAAACCCCAATTGCCCGGTAGTTATAAAAGTAATATAAACTAATAATTGTGAAATAAATGTAGAAGGTTTAGGTATCAAATTAAATTTTACCATTCCAGAAAATGGACCCCATCTTAACTTTTACATGTTGAATTTGGTTGTCACTGACTGGGTCACTTGTTGATTCTAGCTTAAATTTACTTTATAATGTCATCTAAATGTCTAAATCTATGTCATAATTATTAGAATCTGGTTTCATTTTCATAATGTGTCACGACTTACTGTTTGCAACTAACTTTTAACCAGTTTGGGCAAAGACAATGTTTGGGTACATTTGGTGATATTTACTTTCGTAGTCTGCAATCCCTAACAAGTCACAAAATATCAGTCTGTGCGAAACTGCCAAAACTTTACAGAACATTCGGTCTGTTAATTTTACCAGACCAGACACAAATTTACCAGTGTGAAAAAAACATTTATAAAAATAAAATTGATTTTGTGTGATATTTAACAGCTTTTAACCCTTAGACCGCTACACACAACAATTGTTGTCTGCTGTTGCTTTTATATCTTGCCTTATTTCTCAATGAAAACATGGTTTGACCGCACTTTCCATTGGAAATGATTCTAAAGTTCTGTCAAAGCATGTTGTAAATTATTCTAAAGTGCTGTCAAAGGAGGTTTTTGATGATAAAAAAGAAAAATAGAAAATAAACAGCAGACAACAAAATATTTAGATAGCGGTGTAAGGGTTAAGTATATCAGTCATGTAAGTAAGGCTAGCTAGCGACATATAACCAGAAATTGGCATACCAAAGGAAAGTGATTTAAAATTCAGAATAGAGAATTAAACAAAAAAAAACATTTATTTTTTAGTCGGACGTTTTGGTTTATATTTGGACCGGTGGCAATTTTACCGGACACAACGGTCCGACGAGTTTCATAGAGCCTGCAATATTTAGGCAATTGGAACTCTGACAAATGTTTTCACCTCGTTTCTCACTGCAGAAAGCATCGGATAGTGATGCGCTGGGTAAGGCCGATGCCGTCATCACTGCCGTTGGTGTTGATGAGGATGTGGTCTACTCGAAGTCAACAGCCCTACAGGTATGTTGTTTACTCCAGTCTACATATATGTTGGTTGTATTCTAGATTTATAATGTGTATCTGCTTATTTCCCTCAAGAAAACATATTTTCCGGTGCATACAGGGCCTGAAAATATCAGCTTTTACCAGTAGGTCCGGGACCTAACAAGGAAAAAAGTGAAAGGTCCGAAGAACTTTTTGGAAGGTCTGATAGCATAATCGCTAGAAAAACGGTATAAATTTGTCTGTTTCATGCAAAAATGACTCGTCGCACCATGTGTAAATACTCGACTGTGTCACCATAAATTGTCTTTGCTATGGATTACAATAACGCTGAAACGAGAAACCCTTCAACTATTATTACAATGAGTTTTCAACGGTGGACTTGTTGCTTGAAAATACAAACGTCCGACATTAAAATTTGCTGGTCCAGGACATCGGACCAGTGCTATTTTCAGGCCCTGGCATACATAATACACAATCATTTTTGGACAGTGGGTTCAATCCCTGCCGTAGGCAAGACGCAGTACTTTCATAATATTGCCCTCTCACTTCCGGGTGAGAGTTGAAACCAAGGTTCTGTCTCTTTATAACGATAGCAGTAGCTGGAAGATTAGTTTACACACTTTCACCTGTAGAAGTGAAGGCAGACAAATAGCTTAGACTGATCACAAAAGCTATGAGTAACCTGTCACATATGTGGCTGTGACTAGAGAAATGTAGCTTACAGGTTTTGCAAAAAGTGATGATCAATATCTGAACACTTTGTCAATGAAATTTGTCCAGGCGGTGGCTGGGGGTATCCACTTGCTGTAGTAGTGATCATATTACTGGAGAATTGTACAGCCAAGTTTCACAGTAAGCCCCTGCATGTGTCAGAGCTCCAGATATGTTTTGTGTCTAAAAAGTATTATACCCCAATATTTCAAAATCAATACGTATTTTACTTTTACAAATGTATTATTGATTTTCTTCCTTAATAAATAGGGAACAAATGATAATTTTTTTTAAATATAAAACAAATTTGAAAATTCATTTATTTCAGCTGCAAAAAGCAAACATTTTTTGCAGCTCAACTAATTGAATTTTAAACTTCATGACAGTATGTTCACTACTCAATTTGAAAATCAATGCTTATTTTCACATTACTGTGACTATTTTGTACTCCCACTTTCGATAATCAATGCGTATCCTGCTAAAATAAGTGCTTAAACTACGCCAATACTCACCTTATGTGAAGCCCTGCTGTGTGATGTTGTTACAGACGTGGCTGTTTGGGTACGAGTTGACCGACACAATCATGGTGTTTGTGGAGCGAGCGGTGTACATCCTAGCCAGCAAGAAGAAGATAGAGTTCCTGAAACATTTCGAGTCGGGCAAGGAAAATGACGAGGGAGGGCCACACATCAAACTGTTCACCCGCGACAAGGTACGGTGCACTATCCTCAATTGTATATTGGACCAGATCACGTTACGTGCTTTGAATCAATCAATCAGTGTTGGACAAAATGAGCATAAAGAGATAATTATTAAACAGAACGTGCAATTTTAAAAAAATTAGGAAAATGCATTTAAATCTCATGCCCAAAATGAAGTAGATAAAACAGATCCTTAGCTGGCTGCTGATGTGTGATAGATCAGGATGTACACTAGCCACACATTCCATAAGCCCTGTTTTGCCATGTAACAGTTACAAATGATTTACAAAATTTATGATATTTTCTGTAACTGACCAAGAAAATGTTGTCATCATCCGACGTCATGTACAGAAAATACCACAATTTCTGTAAATATATTTCACAAAAGAATCGGACATGTTCTGAGGTACATAATCGCATGGCATGACTCATTTGTATTTGCCAGTGACGTTCATTCATTGTTGTCTTCTGCAGGGTGACAAAGACAAGGCGAACTTCAGTCGACTTCTGTCCGAGATCAAGAAGAGTAAGAATGGGAAGACAATCGGGGAAGTGGCGAAGGACAAGTTTCCCGGCGAGTTCATGGATGCTTGGAGGTCTTGTTTGAAGGCTGAAAGCTTTGATAAGGTATGTATGCTTCTCTGTATGTATGTGTCTGCTCTATATTTATGTGATTGACATCATCATTGAATCATACAAAAGTAATGTAATATTGATATGCTCCGGCATATTTAGGTAACTTACCTGGATTCTTTAGTTACAAACCACGCTGAATGAACTTTCATTTTCACCACACAGCTTGTAGAATATCAACGCTATTTATTTGTGCTGCTTTGACAAGACGTGAAATGAAAACATACGTGATATGATCTGGAATTGTACCCACAGACTAAGCACGCATGTTAAGAATCATGTCTGTCGGTTCTTATCCAGCTGCGCGTGTTGTCTTCAATTCACGCACCTGTCTGTAAAATCCAGAATCCAACATTGTCGCAAATTTAGCTCACTATGTTAACGTGTGTACACAATGTCAATTAGACTATAATCTGACGTAGGTTTTGAGCTCTCGTTTCGCTAAATAAGTTTATCCAACAATCCCTGTAGCCGCTATTGTGGTAGAAAATGTAACTTTTCTGTCAGTGCCTAACATTTTGATCTTACTGTCCGCCATTTTGATTCCAAAATTGTGGGATTGTTTGTCTTTAAATTTGCGTAAAGGAGTTTATCATGCTGCTAAAGATTAAGCGTACACACGATAACATTGTTCTAGTACATATTTCATATACTATTTATTAATTGTGTTTTTCATGCCCTGTCGGAGTGTTACCTGTCAGTTTCCGTTGTTATTTGATAAAATTGAATGACACATTCGTATCTGCTGACGTCACTAAGAACATAATCTGTGATGTCATTTACATAATTTGATGTCATTTCCGGCTCGTGCATTTTTGGCCATATGGCCAATTTCTGGCCAAATGGCCAATATTTGGCCAAGTGACCAATTCCTGGCCACTGACCCGTTTTTGGCAAAATGGCCAATTTTGGGCCAGAATGGCCAATATTGGGCCAAAATGGCCAATATTTGGCAAAGCGACCAATTTTTGGCCACTGTGACCATGCATGGGTATATAAGGCGAGCGAAATCTGCCATTCGGCACTCTGGCACAATAGATCTTACAGATAACACCTCCACGTTAAAACTCGTGCGAAAATGAGGTCTTTAGAATTAAATGTAAACTAATAATAAACATTTACAGTTCTCCTAGCAAGAACAATTAATTATTTTAGTATAAATTGATCTTGCCAGTCATTTGGACATTATTTAACCCCTGAGAGGGTCTTATTAGCGACATAGGACATTTCTTTCATCTGTTTATGGTCCCTGAGACCCCACCTGCGATATATTACCGTTTCATGGGTCTCCACAGACCCCATTAGTCATAACTACTAAGGTGAATATTCATATTTGTCTGTACGCGAACGAAATCTGATGGATAGCAAATTCTACCTCTAGAACCACCGTGTTTGCCGGTGTTTACGCTGCCTTTTCGTTAGTATTGATCGTTGCTGTTTTTACTGCATACTTATTATAAACAGTTTAGTCTATCCACACGATAGTTTACTTATTGTAGTACGGACGAATGTACCGTTCATTTGAACCATCTCTCGGATATCTCTTGTGCTAAATAAAGGTAATAAATAATTGAATTTATCTAGTCTATTATCTGTTCCTGGACTGTCGGACTGCAGCTACAACTGTGTTCCCGTACATACAGACGTGCAGCGTTTAGTCCAGATCTGAGAGACACAGGTTGCAGGCTACGCAGATCTACTGATTGGCAACTATAGGCAGACGTGACCACATTTGTCGGCCAATCAGTCATCTATAGCCCGCAACGCGTGTTAGAGGATACTGGGTAGTATACGTACCGCAAGGGTTTGGAACAGCGTGCAGTAGCTTGCAGCACACACGTAACATAGACAGGGTCTATGCAGGGTCCTATATACGCACCACTACCGGTGCGTAACAATATTTGATGTAATTAACATCCAATTATCTGGTCTACTTCTCAACTTAGTTGTACATATTTATCGTCGTAAACATTCTATGCTGGCAAGCACATACAAATAGGGAGACTGTAGTTGGATATTTCTCTCGTCTTATAAGTGTTTGACTGCAATTTGTCAAAATATTACACTCTTGGCTATATAAATAAAAGTGTTTGCAGTAGTGAGGCCAAGATCTAACAAAAGGCAATTGTTCACCATAAAGTTTACACACCATATGCAGTGGAACCCGTCTAAACCAAACACATGTCACCATTCCATCAATGAAACACCCGTCCTGCTTCTATCAAGCAATAATGTTCGTTGTCAGGTTACACAAGTGTTGCATTTGACCACGAGCTATACTATTCACACATACTGTAAGCCCATTTCTCATAGCCACATTGAGAGTACCACCCAGAGCTCCAGATAAGGTGCATATTGGCATATTTTACGCACTTATTTTAGCTGAATACGCATTGATTATCAACAGTATGAGTACAAAATACTCGCAGCTATGTGAAAATACGCATTGATTTTCAACAATGGGAGTACAAAATACTCGCAGCAATGTGAAAATACGCATTGATTATCAACAATGTGAGTACAAAATACTCACAACAATGTGAAAATACGCATTGATTTGCATTGATTATCAACAGTGGGAGTACAAAATACTCACAGCAATGTGAACATACACATTGATTATCAACAGTGAGAGTACAAAATACTCACAACAATGTGAAAATACGCATTGATTTGCATTGATTATCAACAGTGGGAGTACAAAATACTCACAGCAATGTGAACATACACATTGATTATCAACAGTGAGAGCACAAAATACTCACAGCAATGTGAACATACACATTGATTATCAACAGTGAGAGTACAAAATACTCACAGCAATGTGATCATACACATTGATTATCAACAGTGAGAGTACAAAATAGTCACAGCAATGTGAACATACACATTGATTATCAACAGTGAGAGTACAAAATACTCACAGCAATGTGAAAATACACATTGATTATCAACAGTGGGAGTACAAAATACACACAGCATTGTGAACATACACATTGATTATCAACAGTGAGAGTACAAAATACTCACAACAATGTGAAAATACACATTGATTATCAACAGTGGGAGTACAAAATACTCACAGCATTGTGAACATACACATTGATTATCAACAGTGGGAGTACAAAATACTCACAGCATTGTGAACATACGCATTGATTATCAACAGTGGGAGTACAAAATACTCACAGCAATGTGAACATACGCATTGATTATCAACAATGGGAGTACAAAATACTCACAGCAATGTGAAAATACATATTGATTATCAATAGTGGGAGTACAAAATACTCACAGCAATGTGAAAATACATATTGATTATCAACTGTGGGAGTACAAAATACTCACATCAATGTGAAAATACATATTGATTATCAACAGTGGGAGTACAAAATACTCACAGCAATGTGAACATACACATTGATTATCAATAGTGGGAGTACAAAATACTCACAGCAATGTGAAAATACATATTGATTATCAACAGTGGGAGTACAAAATACTCACATCAATGTGAAAATACATATTGATTATCAATAGTGGGAGTACAAAATACTCACAGCAATGTGAACATACACATTGATTATCAACAGTGGGAGCACAAAATACTCACAGCAATGTGAACATACACATTGATTATCAACAGTGAGAGTACAAAATACTCACAGCAATGTGAACATACACATTGATTATCAACAATGGGAGTACAAACATACACATTGATTATTAACAATGGGAGTACAAACATACACATTGATTATCAACAATGGGAGTACAAAATACTCACAGCAATGTGATCATACACATTGATTATCAACAGTGAGAGTACAAAATACTCACAGCATTGTGAACATACACATTGATTATCAACAGTGGGAGTACAAAATACTCACAGCAATGTGAACATACACATTGATTATCGACAGTGGGAGTACAAAATACTCACAGCATTGTGAACATACGCATTGATTATCAACAGTGGGAGTACAAAATACTCACAGCAATGTGAAAATACACATTGATTATCAACAGTGAGAGTACAAAATACACACAGCATTGTGAACATACGCATTGATTATCAACAGTGGGAGTACAAAATACTCACAGCAATGTGAAAATACACATTGATTATCAACAGTGGGAGTACAAAATACTCACAACAATGTGAAAATACACATTGATTATCAACAGTGAGAGTACAAAATACTCACAGCAATGTGAACATACACATTGATTATCAACAGTGGGAGTACAAAATACTCACAGCAATGTGAAATACACATGATTATCAACAGTGGGAGTACAAAAATACTCACAGCAATGTGAAAATACACATTGATTATCAACAGTGGGAGTACAAAATACTCACAACAATGTGAAAATACACATTGATTATCAACAGTGGGAGTACAAAATACTCACAACAATGTGAAAATACACATTGAGTATCAACAGTGGGAGTACAAAATACTCACAGCAATGTGAAAATACACATTGATTATCAACAGTGCGAGTACAAAATACTCACAGCAATGTGAAAATACACATTGATTATCAACAGTGGGAGTACAACATACTCACAGCAATGTGAAAAAACACATGATTATCAACAGTGGGAGTACAAAATACTCACAGCAATGTGAAAATACGCATTGATTATCGACAGTGGGAGTACAAAATACTCACAGCAATGTGAAAATACACATTATTATCAACAGTGGGAGTACATAATACTCACAGCAATGTGAAAATACACATTGAATTATCCACAGTGGGAGTACAGTAATACTCACAGCAATGTAAATACACATTGATTATCCACAGTGGGGAGTACATAATACTCACAGCAATGTGAAAATACACATGATTATCCACAGTGGGAGTACATATACTCACAGCAATGTGAAAATACACATTGATTATCCACAGTGGGAGTACATAATACTCAACAGCATTGTGGGAAATACACATTGATTTATCAACAGTGGGAGTACAAAATACTCACAGCAATGTGAAAATACGCATTGATTATCGACAGTGGGAGTACAAAATACTCACAGCAATGTGAAAATACACATTGATTATCAACAGTGGGAGTACATAATACTCACAGCAATGTGAAAATACACATTGATTATCCACAGTGGGAGTACATAATACTCACAGCAATGTGAAAATACACATTGATTATCCACAGTGGGAGTACATAATACTCACAGCAATGTGAACATACACATTGGGAGTATATCAACAGTGGGAGTACAAAATACTCACAGGAATGTGAAAATATGCATTGATTATCAACAGTGGGAGTACAAAATACTCACAGCAATGTGAACATACACATTGATTATCAACAGCATGGGAGTAACAAAATACTCACAGCAATGTGAACATACACATTGAGTATCAACAGTGGGAGTACAAAATACTCACAGCAATGTGAAAATACACATTGAGTACCAACAGTGGGAGTACAAAATACTCACAGCAATGTGAACATACACATTGAGTATCAACAGTGGGAGTACAAAATACTCACAGCAATGTGAAAATACACATTGAGTACCAACAGTGGGAGTACAAAATACTCACAGCAATGTGAAAATGCACATTGAGTATCAACAGTGGGAGTACAAAATAAAATACACACAGCGATGTGAAAATGCACATGAGTATACAATTTATTGATTATCAACAGTGGGAGTACAAAATACTCACAGCAATGTGAAAATACACATTGATTATCAACAGTGGGAGTACAAAATACTCACAGCAATGTGAACATACACATTGATTATCAACAGTGAGAGTACAAAATACTCACAGCAATGTGAAAATACACATTGATTATCAACAGTGGGAGTACAAAATACTCACAGCAATGTGAAAATACACATTGAGTATCAACAGTGGGAGTACAAAATACTCACAGCAATGTGAAAATACACATTGATTATCAACAGTGGGAGTACAAAATACTCACAGCAATGTGAACATACACATTGATTATCAACAGTGGGAGTACAAAATACTCACAGCAATGTGAACATACACATTGAGTATCAACAGTGGGAGTACAAAATACTCACAGCAATGTGAAAATACACATTGATTATCAACAGTGGGAGTACAAAATACTCACAGCATTGTGAAAATACACATTGATTATCAACAGTGGGAGTACAAATACTCACAGCAATGTGAAAATACACATTGATTATCAACAGTGGGAGTACAAAATACTCACAGCATTGTGAAAATACGCATTGATTATCAACAGTGGGAGTACAAAATACTCACAACAATGTGAAAATACACATTGAGTATCAACAGTGGGAGTACAAAATACTCACAGCAATGTGAAAATACACATTGATTATCAACAGTGGGAGTACAAAATACTCACAGCATTGTGAAAATACGCATTGATTATCAACAGTGGGAGTACAAAATACTCACAGCAATGTGAACATACACATTGAGTATCAACAGTGGGAGTACAAAATACTCACAGCAATGTGAAAATACACATTGAGTACCAACAGTGGGAGTACAAAATACTCACAGCAATGTGAAAATGCACATTGAGTATCAACAGTGGGAGTACAAAATACTCACAGCGATGTGAAAATGCACATTGAGTATCAATTTATTGATTATCAACAGTGGGAGTACAAAATACTCACAGCAATGTGAAAATACACATTGATTATCAACAGTGGGAGTACAAAATACTCACAGCAATGTGAACATACACATTGATTATCAACAGTGAGAGTACAAAATACTCACAGCAATGTGAAAATACACATTGATTATCAACAGTGGGAGTACAAAATACTCACAGCATTGTGAAAATACGCATTGATTATCAACAGTGGGAGTACAAAATACTCACAGCAATGTGAAATACACATTGATTATCAACAGTGGGAGTACAAAATACTCACAGCATTGTGAAAATACGCATTGATTATCAACAGTGGGAGTACAAAATACTCACAGCATTGTGAAAATACACATTGATTATCAACAATGTGAGTACAAAATACTCACAGCATTGTGAAAATACGCATTGATTATCAACAGTGGGAGTACAAAATACTCACAGCAATGTGAAAATACGCATTGATTTTCAACAATGGGAGTACAAAATACTCGCAGCAATGTGAAAATACGCATTGATTTTCAACAATGTCAGTACAAAAATTTTCAACAATGTGAGTACAAAATACTCGCAGCAATGTGAAAATACGCATTGATTTTCAACAATGGGAGTACAAAATACTCACAGCAATGTGAAAATACGCATTGATTTTCAACAATGTCAGTACAAAAATTTTCAACAATGTGAGTACAAAATACTCGCAGCAATGTGAAAATACGCATTGATTTTCAACAATGGGAGTACAAAATACTCGCAGCAATGTGAACATACACATTGATTATCAACAGTGAGAGTACAAAATACTCACAGTAATATGAACATACACATTGAGTATCAACAGTGGGAGTACAAAATACTCACAGCAATGTGAAAATACGCATTGATTTTCAACAATGTCAGTACAAAAATTTTCAACAATATCAGTACAAAATACTCGCAGCAATGTGAAAATACGCATTGATTTTCAACAATGGGAGTACAAAATACTCACAGCAATGTGAACATACACATTGATTATCAACAGTGAGAGTACAAAATACTCACAGCAATGTGAAAATACGCATTGATTATCAACAGTGGGAGTACAAAATACTCACAACAATGTGAACATACGCATTGATTATCAACAGTGAGAGTACAAAATACTCACAGCAATGTGAACATACGCATTGATTATCAACAGTGAGAGTACAAAATACTCACAGTAATATGAACATACACATTGAGTATCAACAGTGGGAGTACAAAATACTCACAGCAATGTGAAAATACGCATTGATTTTCAACAATGTCAGTACAAAAATTTTCAACAATATCAGTACAAAATACTCGCAGCAATGTGAAAATACGCATTGATTTTCAACAATGTGAGTACAAAATACTCACAGCAATGTGAACATACGCATTGATTTTCAACAATGGGAGTACAAAATACTCACAGCAATGTGAAAATACGCATTGATTTTCAAATTTTGTAGTGGAAATACGTGAATGTTTAAAATTTATTTTATGTTTTCATCATTTGTTACCTATTTAGTAATGAAGAAAATCAATAATTCATTTGTAAAAAATATAATATGAATTTAATTTGAAATCAGGGGGTACATACAATACTCTTTAGACACAACGCTTATCTGGAGCTCTGCCACCTATTGGCTGCAGGTGGACATGAGTGCGGCCTTGGCGAGCCTGATGGCCCCGAAGGAGGAGTCTGAGGTGAAGACGATCCAGAAGGCATGTCACGTGACTGGCGACATCTTCTCCAAGTACCTCAAAGAGCAGATCATGGAGGTCATCGACGCTGACAAGGTGAGACAAAAAATACCAGTCTAGTGTCTTTTGAGAAACAGTTTTTCAGGCAAGTTTAGGGAATGCATAGGAATTCCCCGGCTCATTGAGGAATTCCACGACTCACATAGGAATTGCTACCATTGCCGAGCCAAGATGATAACTTGATATTGATAAAGACAGTAGCTTGATTCTCTATTTATCAGATAATGTTATATGCTATAGAATGAGGCAATTGTGACTTGTATTTTCTTGCATTCTTGTCTTAATTGTGGACTTTTAACTCGGCTAAATCCGATCTGTATCAGAGTTACGTATGTTGTCAATGTGAAAAATATAAGCCAACAAACCATGAATAGTAAAATGTCCGTTTACAACCATTTCTAGGCAGCTTGATTAGCAACACAATAATTTTTATTATTATTATTATTATTTTACTAAAAAAGTTTAGGATCCGCGGGAAAATCTAGGTAGGGTCGGGTAACCGGAAACTAACATATTTTTTTTGTGTGCCTGATTATAAAACCCCATACACCCGATGGAAAGATTGGGCTCATGAGTTTTGCGACCAGCGTAGATCCAGATCAGCCTGTGCATCGGGCTGATCAGAATATGCAGCTGTCGTGATTCTAGCAAGGAATATGGATTGTTATCGGGCTACATCAGTACTATTTGATCCAATCCCAGAAACCCCATGTCTCCAGCCACAATCACATTTTATTGTTTAAAGTTGATGAATTGTCTTGTGACATGGGTGTCTGTCAACGTCCCACCTCGCCTGTTTGTAGAAAGTGAAGCACTCCAAGTTGGCGGACGGCTGTGAGGCGGCCCTCCAGAACAAGAAGATCGTGTCGGGGGTGGATGTGAGTCAGCTCGACATGTGCTACCCTGCCATTGTTCAGAGTGGCGGCAACTACTCCCTCAAGTTTTCCACGGTCAGGTAGGCAATTTCTTATCAATTACCTTCGCCACCTCTGTCAAAATAGTCTTAAATTGGGACTTGAAACCGAGGTCCCGTCCCTAACTGACCGTAGCTGTTGTTGTTGTTGTTGGCACGTTAAACCCATTCACTTTCACTTTATTTATGGAAAGCTAGAATTTCCCAAAATTAAAATGTACGCATTCATCAATTTGGATTTTGGAATTAAGTCTGACTTGACAATAAATCAAAGTGATACTGCTTATGGAAAGCTAGTTGTGATTGTAGTAAAGAGTTTCGGCAATTTTTCGATGAACTTTTCTGTGATTCCCTGGCTGAATTTTCAGAAAAATAAATATAAAAAATATGCACAAGTAATGATGAGATGGCCCATCCAGAGCTACATAGCTTTCACACATTGATGGTAGGTCTTTTGTGTTGTGAGTAAAACAGGACATGAATGTTCGTTATGCACATCTTTTTGTTGTACACTAAGAAGGTAAAGAACTTGTAAATTTGTGTTTTTCTTTTCCTCTGCAAAACTGTGTGTGTCCGACTTGCTCTAATTTGTGGCTATATCAGCCTGTGCATCAGCATAGTCTGATCAGAATCTGCATTGTTAGCCATTCCATCAATCAAACACCCGTCATGCTTCTCACAAGCAATACAGATCACAATCCGGCTACAGGGGTATGGCACACTGGTCACAAATCCCATAAGCCCCATTTCTCCAGTCACAGCCACATATGAGTCGAGCCATCTGATTTTGTACCTAAAATGATATTTTCTGTAAATGACATTTGAAGTTGACAAATACGGAATAGAATTTGGAACATTTTGTCGATCTTCGACATAATTTACGAAAGATATACATTTTTGTAAATAATTTTATTGAGATATCTTACATCTTCTAGTACAAAATAACAGCTTGGCATCAATTTCTCCTATTCCGCTCCAGCAACGAGAACAGCCTGCACTTCGGTGTGATTATCTGTTGTGTGGGCGCGCGCTATAAGTCGTACTGCGCCAACATAGTTCGCACACTCATGGTCGACCCCCCTGACCAGATGCAGAAAAACTACGAGTTTCTCCTAGAACTGTTCGACGAAATCCTCAAGAAACTGCAACACAGTAAGTGGGAATATTGTTGGCGTACAGTGAAACCTCTCTAAACCGGATACCCTGGGGGGTCCACTGTAAATCCGGCATATGCCCATTCTGGGACATACTGATGTCTTTTGCAATCATGAACATGCATCTGAGTTGCATTACCAAGAAACGTCTATTTGCTTGGAGTCCGGTTTTGAGAGGTTCCACTGTTTATCAAATCCTGTTACCAATTGTATGTGTCGTGTATATCACTTATCCTTAGAGAATTAATGATTGTCTAGCCCAATTGAAGGGGTCAGTAGAAGGAGATAACCTGCAGCCCATCTTGTATGGAATATTATCGCGTAGCACAACATTGGTCCGTCCATTTATAACCAGGGTTTAGGTATTTTATTCAACTTTGCCACAATATAGTATGTCGGCTAAGACTTTAAATCAAGGACCCATCTCTATATGACCATTGCTGTTGCTGAGACATTAGATTCATTAACTTTTCTGCCACTACAAACATACAACCACCCAACTTTAGCACGGTAATTGTATCCCCGGTCGAAAGTCGGGTGATACATTGGAACCTCTCTAAAATGTACACCCTGGGAGGTCCCCAGGGTGTTCGATTTAGAGATGTGTCGCTGTAATTCCGAGTCCCCAGGGTGTCCGATTTAGAGATGTGTCGCTGTAATTCCGATATAAGTACTGAAACACTTGCCTGTGTGCATTGCAATCATGAACACTGAAAAACATCAGCGATACTAGTATTTGACAGTGAAATCAGTCATAATTTAACACAGCGATGTCGCAAGGTTAGGTTAGAGAGGTTCCACTGTACTATGAATATGACATCATACCGCGTCTGCATCTGCCACAGAGACTTTCGTGTCTGTAGCATAACACGAAAACCCTTTTGTGTACCTGGAGCTACACTGGTGGAAACCGTCATTAAGAACATTTTCTCTGCCGGAGGCCTAGAATATGCAATATTTGTGGCTGTGACTGGGGAAATGGGGCTTTTGGGTTCTACGACCAGTGTAGATCCAGACCAGCATGTGCATCCGCAAAGTCTTCTCAGGATGTACATTGTTCGCCATTCCATCAATGAAATACCGCCATGCTTCTAACAAGCAATATAGACTGTTATCAGGCTATAGGAGTGCTATTTGATCAGGAACTACACCGGTCATGAATCACATAAGCCCCCTTTCTCGGCAACATTTTGTGACTTGGGCACTCTTGTTACAGATACGAAGTTGAGTGAAGTGTTTGACTCCGGGGTCAAGTTTGTCCAGTCCAAGAGGCCAGACCTGGTGAACAAACTGACCAAGAACTTCGGATTCGGTATGGGCATCGAGTTCCGGGAAGGATCTCTGCTTATCACCGGCAAGTCGCATGAAAGAGCAAGGAAAGGTACGTGGTGTGCTGTATGCTTAGAACATTTCCCGTCTCATTTGTGTCAAGCACGCTTGCGGACAGCGAGACGTAGTGATCACAAT
The DNA here is from genome assembly GCA_029237695.1 of Conchocele bisecta. NCBI lineage: Eukaryota > Metazoa > Mollusca > Bivalvia > Lucinida > Thyasiridae > Conchocele > Conchocele bisecta. Next base: position 402,445 of record CM055265.1, on the reverse strand, counting down.
GACGTCCGGGTGTCTGTACATGTGTCAATCAACTCCACATGACCGATTACAGGTATGATATTCAACATCAACAGTTGTATGTCATGAAGTATATGATATTTTTGTTGATCGTAACCGCCATTCAGTCTATCAACCCCACACGATTGACTATTGTTACAGGTATGGTGTTCAACATCAGCTGTAACAGGTATGATGTTCAACATCAGCTGTTACAGGTATGGTGGTGTTCAACATCAGCTGTGACAGGTATGGTGTTCAACATCAGATGTTACAGGCATGGTGTTCAACATCAGCTGTTAAGGTATGGTGTTCAACATCAGCTGTTACAGGCATGGTGTTCAACATCAGCTGTTACAGGTATGGTGTTCAACATCAGCAGTTACAGGTATGGTGTTCAACATCAGCTGTTACTGGTATGGTGTTCAACATCAGCTGTTACAGGTATGGTGTTCAACATCAGCTGTTACATGCATGGTGTTCACCAGCTGTTACAGGTATGGTGTTCAACATCAGCTGTTACAAGTATGATGTTCACCAGCTGTTACAGGTATGGTGTTCAACATCAGCTGTTACAGGTATGGTGTTCAACATCAGCTGTTACAGGCATGGTGTTCAACATCAGCTGTTACAGGTATAGTGTTCACCAGCTGTTACAGGTATGGTGTTCAACATCCGTTGTTACAGGTATGGTGTTCAACATCAGCTGTTACAGGTGTGGTGTTCAACATCAGCTGTTACGGGCATGGTGTTCAACATCAGCAGTTACAGGTATGGTGTTCAACATCAGCTGTGACAGGTATGGTGTTCACCATCAACTGCCGTGATAACCCTATATATTCGGACACCACTTATTTGAGGAAACATAAAATTATTTGGTATCCCAACAAGAGTGAGTGTGCCAATATTCAGGGTTAATATGGCAGTACTGGTTTCTTCACAATAACAATGTATTTGGATGCAATTTCCTTTGGGAAACTCCTATTTAATAGGGGTTTCCCAAAGTAAATTGCGTCCGAATATTTAGGGTTATTACTGTATTGCAGGTATGGTGTTTAACATAAACGCGGGGTTTGCTGATCTGTCCAACAAGGACAGTGGCAGCAAAGACAGCAAGAGTGAGCGGTACGCGCTGTTTGTCGGCGACACGGTGATGGTGAACGCTGAGGCCGTGGCCACGGTGCTCACCACGACCAGGAAGCGGCTGAAGCACGTGGGCATCTTCCTGAAGGACGAGGACGAGGAGGAGGAGGAGGAGGAAGAGGGGCAGAAGCCGGAAGAGGTTATGGGGCGCGGACGACGTACCGCTGTATTGGAGAACCGCACCAGGGTATGAGGGGGGTGTTTGTGTACTGTGACTGGCGAACAGTGCAGGCCCTGAACAGACTGCGTGGTTGCGCAGGCTGATCTGGGACTACGCTGGTCGCAGATTCCATAACAGAAACTGTAGGTGCTGGGGCGTGGGTCGATGTACCGCTGTATTGGAGAACCGCACTAGGGTATGTGGGTGGGGCGGTGTGAATGCTTATCTTTGAATCTGTGACCAGTGTAGCTCCTGATCAATTAGCACGCCCATGTTGTCTGATAATGATTTTGGTGCTTGTTAGCATGATGCATGTTTCATTGATGAATTGCGACCAGTGCAGATCAGGTGGAGAAATCGTTTTATGCGTGTTTTGTGGCCTGTCTAGATCTTCATCTGCTAGTGCGCTCCTGTAGCATCGCCATTATATCCGTCTGTTTGCCTCTGTCGAGATTTCTGTTCAGCTTTTCAGTTACCTACTACAGTGAAACCTCTCTAAACGGACACCTTGTGAGGTCCCCAGGGTGTCTGGTGTTGAGAAGTTCCACTGCAATTAAGCATTTGATGGCCAACTTTTGTCATTTTCTCTTTTAAACAGACAGGACAATCACATAAATTACATTGAAACCCATCTAAATTTTACCAAATCGTGTCCCCAGGGTGTTCAGTTTAGAGAGGTTCCACTGTATCTCTGTTACCGTAAGTCGGATTGACTTCAAATTTCTGACCTGTCACTGTTTCCCTGTAGCCGGATGCGACGTCTGAAGAGAAGCGAATTAAAAACCAGAAGGAGCTAAGACACCGTCTGAACGATGAAGCCAGAGAACGACTGAAGGGACTCAAAGCTGGCACTAATGATAAAAGGTAGGCCATACATTTAATTCTTTCAAAACTACAGGGGCCAAGTGACTTTGGTGTGGTATGGACCTGCCACCAGGTGTGGTTATTCTAATTTCAGGGCTGAATTAATATTATTTTTTTATGTAAAGATTCCGTTCTGATTTAACCCCAATGCAGCAGGTTGAATACGGGATCGAACCCGTTGGCCCGGCCTTAATGACCTTCCCTGTTGATAGGCCGTTAAACACCAATGTTGATAGGCCGTTAAACACCAACAAACAAACAAATCAACACTACAGACCTCTTTAGCAATGTTTGCAAAGTGTGTAGATCCAGATGAGCCGTCTCATAACGATCCATCGGACCTGCAATGTTTATGAAACTTTCAGAATACTTACCGACAACATTATGCCATTATAAAATAAATGCTAGATTCTCATCCATTTTCTTTTCAAAATGGGGGCGGGGGGTGAAATTTTATTTTTTGTTTGATATTTTCAGGATATCGGAAATACCGACCATCGACCATTGTTTGTGTTAACTCTTTGCATGCTGGGAATGAAAATAATGGCTATACTTTATTTAACTTCATAGCAAATGACAATTCATCAAGGTCTTTCTTATTTCTCTCTGAAAATATGTTATTACCCATTGCATGCTCCCAACCACCACCACGTATTGACAATAATTTATTTTTATGCCACCGGGTTTCGAAGAAACGGGTGGCATATACCGTCCGTCCGTCTTGCATTTCTTGTTGTTTTTTTTATTGCCAATAAAAAAAATCGGGGCAGGCCTTAATTCTCGGGGCAGGTGGGTATGATAATTTAGCATTTATTGTATCCCCCGGACTCCGTCGGGGGATACTATGGATTTGACAGCACGCCGCGTCCGCCGCAGACACTTCTTGTCCGGAGCATAACTCGAACACCCTTTGGAATATTTTCATGAAACTTCACACATGCATAGACCACGACCCGAAGGTGTGTCGCGCACAAGAATGACAACTCTTGCATAGCTAATTTTTTAGTTATCTCCCTCTTTTGTTTCTCGCACTGATTTCGTGTCCGGAGCATAACTCCACGCGCACTGATTGACCATAACTCGACCACCCTTTGGAATATTTTTATGAAACTTAACACATTCAATTAGACCACGAACCGAAGGTGTGTCGTGCACAAGAATGACAACTCTTGCATAGCTAATTTTTTAGTTATCTCCCTTTTTTGTTTTCGCTCACTGATTTCCTGTCCGGAGCATAACTCGACCACCCTTTGGAATATTTTCATGAAACTTCACACATGCATAGACCACGACCCGGATGTGTGTCGCGCACAAGAATGACAACTCTTGCATAGCTAATTTTTTAGTTATCTCCCTTTTTTGTTTTGCGCACTCTACAAACTGGACAATAATGCATGAAGACCCGTTTTCTCGTCTGCTCTGTACACCTTTTCACTGTGCTCTGTACACCTTACCTGTAGAGAGAGCAATAGAGACTGGGAGAACCATGTGCTAGCATGGGCTAGCATGTGCAAATGTCCAGTGCTTCATAATCAAGGGATGCCCACCACATATCACTATCCAACATGTTACTTTTTTTTTATCTTGACCTATTTTTTCCGCGTAGTCGACTTAGCCATTTTCAATGTTAAGTTTTCGCGTTTACAATGTTAAGTTTTCGTGTTTAAGTCCATTTCTTTGGTACTGTACCACCTAGGACCACCAAACTTTCACAGCTTCATAATCAAGGGGTGCCCACCACATATCACTATCCAACATGTTACTTTTTTTTTTAACTTGACCCATTTTTTCCGCGCAGTCGACTTAACCATTTTCAATGTTAAGTTTTCGCGTTTACAATGTTATCTTTTCGTGTTTAAGTCCATTTCTTTGGTACTGTACCACCTAGGACCACCAAACTTTCACAGCTTACTAGTCTACAAAAAGTGGGTATAATTATGTTATCCAAGTGTCTATGCTTGGAGAAAACCTGGCCTTCGTGGCTTTGCCTCGTTTCTTGTTTTTAACTTGACCCATTTTTTCCGCGCAGTCGACTTAGCCATTTTCAATGTTAAGTTTTCGCGTTTACAATGTTAAGTTTTCGTGTTTAAGTCCATTTCTTTGGTACTGTACCACCTAGGACCACCAAACTTTCACAGCTTCATAACCAAGGGGTACCTACCACATACAACTATCCAACATGTGACCATTTTTTTACCTTCACCTATTATTTCTACGTAATTTCTACAGCCATCTAGTCTACAAAAAGTGGGTATAATTATGTTATCCAAGTGTTTATGCTTGGAAAAAACCTGGCCTTCGTGGCTTTGCCTCGTTTCTTGTTGTCTAGTAGCATAAGGTCGTAAGTGCTATATACAGACTATTCACCTGTGCACGTGCTAGCATGTGCAACTGACCACTGACCACTTACAGGTAATTTATACAGGTAAATGATTATATTACATTTCCGTAAACTGTGTTGAAAATATTGTGGTAATATGTGGACCTGTGTATATATGATATGTAGATAAATATAGGACTATTAAAAAACATTCTGGGCTCCAGTAGGGAGCATTATTCTTTTATTTTTTTTAAATTTATTTTTTTTTTTACATTCTTTTTCAATTTTTTAACTGACCACTAACTTATTACAGGTAATTTATACAGGTACATTATTACATTTCCGTAAACTGTGTTGACAATATTGTGGCAGTATGTGGACCTGTGCAGATATATGTAGATAAATATAGGACTATTAACAAAAATTCTGGGCTCCAGTAGGGCCAGTTTTTTTTTATTTGTTGGTTTACGGATTTTTTTTCCGCGAGATCTGGTCGGTCGGTCGGAAAAAAATAAAAATAAAAAAAAGTTTTTTCAATTTTTTTATTCTTTTTGGCACAGGGTTGGGTCGGTCGGGGAAATAAAAAAAATAAAAATAAAAAAAATGTCGAACGCGGATGCCACCGGCGGCATATTGAAGAAACTGTGACAAACGGGTGAACCAAAAGTGTTGAGTCAAAGGGTGAAGGTCATATGTAGTATGGCAACGCAGGTGTAGCATACATGCAAATGAATGAAGTATGGAAATATTGAAGTAGTTAAGCAACTTATGTAGATGCTATGGCCAGTTTGAGAAACTGACAAACTGGTTAACCGAAATTGCTAAGTCCTTTCAGCAGCCCTGTGAAGGTCAAAAGGTCAAGTATGACCAGGCAGGCGTAGCACACATACCAATGAATGATGTGTTGAAATATTGAAGAACTTGAGCAACTTATGTAGAAAATTCTGTGTAATTAAAAGAAGAATCGCCAACGCATTCGATCCCGAAACGGAGATATATCGAATCGTCCATTTGCAGGTTGTTGTTGTTGTCGCTGCAGCTAAGATCCGGTTTCCGCCACTTACATTTCTCGGCACAGCAAAAACAATATCTTTTTTAAAAAAAATTTTTTTGATATGGATCGGAGGTAAAAAAATCTAAAAAGAAATCGGAAATTAAAATTTTAATTTTTTTCCACATTGTCAAAAAATCGGGTCGGCGGATCTGTAAACCAACAAATAAAAAAAAACTGGCCTAGCGAGCATTATTATTTTTTTTTTTTTTGTATATTACATTTCCGTAAACTGTGTTGAAAATATTGTGGCATTATGTGGACCTGTGCAGATATATGTAGATAAATATAGGACTATTAACAAAAAATTCTGGGCTCCAGTAGCAAGCATTATTATTTTAATTTTTAAACTTTTTTTTTCCATTTTTTTTTTTCATTTTTTTTTTCAAATTCTTTTTCAATTTTTGTCTAGTAGCATAAGGTCGTAAGTGCTATATACAGACTATTATCATATAATAAAACAATTATTGACTAGTGAGCCATAGAATATGATCTGATATTCTATGGCTCACTAGTCAATAATTGTATAATATGTTCGGGCCAGTGAAAATTGCTTTCGGGCCCAGGCTCGAGGTCAAGGCGGGCCAAGGCGAGGCATTTGATTCCGTGGAATTCTTGTTTACTTATCTCCCTTTGTTGTTTCGTGCTCTGATTTTGTATCCAGAGCATAACTCGAACACCCTTTGGAATATTTTTATGCCCCACCACGATAGTGGAGGGGGCATTTAGTGTTACCCTTGTCCGTCCGTCCGTCCGTCCGTCCGTCCGTCCGTCCGTATTTGTTGTAAGCGTACGGGGATCTTATTGGGTAGGGTTAGGATAGTGTTGGGTACTCTTGTTGGGTATTTTTATACAGTAAAAACCCAACAAGTATTCATTCGTAGGAACGTGCGTCCCGTCCTCCCGTCCGTCCGTCCGTCACAAAACTTTAACACTCGGGTAAATGTCTCATAATTTCTTCATCCTTCGACCTATCTGCTTCATATTTCATATACACATTGCTCTGATGGTTCACTACCGCCCTGTGCCAAATCCACGTTCGTCTGCCCCCGCCAAGCCCAGGGTCAAGGTCACATACTTGTGCTTCAAAAACTTTAACGCTCGTGTTAATATCTTATAATTTCTGTTTTCTTTCACGGATCTTGCTTCTATTTCATATACACATTGCTCTAATGGTCCTCTACCGCCCTGTGCCAAATCCACGTTCGTCCTGCCCCCGCCAAGCCCAGGGTCAAGATACATATTGGTGCTTCAAAAACTAACGCTCGGGTAAATATCTTATAATTTCTGTTTTCTTTCACGGATCATCTTCATATTTCATATACGCATTGCTCTAATGGTCCTCTACCGCCCTGTGCCAAATCCACGTTCGTTCTGCCCCCGCCAAGCCCAGGGTCAAGGTCACATACTTAGTGCTTCAAAAACTTTAACGCTCGGGTAAATATCTTATACTTTCTGTTTTCTTTCATGGATCATCTTCATATTTCATATACGCATTGCTCTAATGGCCCTCTACCGCCCTGTGCCAAATCCACGTTCGTCCTGCCCCACCAATCCCAGGGTCAAGGTCACATACTTGGTGCTTCAAAAACTTTAACGCTCGGGTAAATATCTTATAATTTTTATTTCCATTCACGGATCAACTTCATATTTCATATACGCGTTGCTCTAATGGTCCTCTACCGCCCTGTGCCAAATCCACATTCGTCCTGCCCCCGCCAAGCCCAGGGTCAAGGTCACATACTTAGTGCTTCAAAAACTTTAACGCTCGGGTAAATATCTTATAATTTCTGTTTTCTTTCATGGATCATCTTCATATTTCATATACGCATTGCTCTAATGGTCCTCTACCGCCCTGTGCCAAATCCACGTTTGTCCTGCCCCCGCCAATCCCAGGGTCAAGGTCACATACTTGGTGCTTCAAAAACTTTAATACTCGGGTAAATATCTTATAATTTTTCTTTCCATTCACGGATCAACTTCATATTTCATATATGCGTTGCTCTAATGGTCCTCTACCGCCCTGTGCCAAATCCACGTTCGTCCCGCCCCGCCAAGCCCAGGGTTAACATCACATACTTAGTGCTTCAAAAACTTTAACGCTCAGGTAAATATCTTATAATTTCTGTTTTCTTTCACGGATCAGCTTCATATTTCATATATGCATTGCGCTCTAATGGTCCTCTACCGCCCTGTGCCAAATCCACATTTGTCCTGCCCCCGCCAAGCCCAGGGTCAAGGTCACATACTTGGTGCTTCAAAAACTTTAATGCTCAGGTAAAAGAAAATTTTGACTTGCAATTTGGCCTCATTTATTATCAAAGCGATATGTGGGACATCCGTGTTCTATGAACACATTTTCTAGTTTATTAAACTTCACACATGCATAGAAGACGACCCAAAGGTGTGTCGCACGTAAGAATGACAACTCTTGCGTCGTTAATTTCTTAGTTATCTCCCTTTGCTGTTTCGTGCACTGATTTCGTGTCTGGAGCATAACTCGAACACCCTTTGGAATATTTTCATGAAACTTCACACATGCATAGACCACAACCCTAAAGGTGTGTCACGCAAGAATGACAACTCTTGCATCACTAATTTTTTAGTTATCTCCCTTTGTTTTTTCTGTCACTGATTTTGTCTCCAGAGCATAACTCGAACACCCTTTTTTCAAACTACTTGTGTATCTGGGGAGGGGGATACACATGCGCTTGTCGACAAGCCTCCATTTCTAGTTTTATAATGGCCTTAGCCCTTTTAATTTCATGTGGTAATTGACATAATTGACATGACGTTGCAGGGTGCGGAAGTCGAATGTGTCGTACAAGAGCAACTCGTATTTCCCCAACGAGTCTGAGGTGAAAGAGCTGAAGCTGTTTGTTGGTAAGTTTTCTGTCTGTTGCCTCCGCCTGTTTGCGCCGATAGAGAATACAAAATGGTGTCCTTATATGAGACATGTACCTTTGGGCATCTGCATAATTTTTATGGAATATGTGTACAAAATTTACAATATTTTCTGTAAATGATGTCAAAAATTGAAAAGATTTTCAGAGTACATGCGGAATGAAATTACGCAGATGGCGAAAGTTGACGAAATTTTCATAGCAAATGCGAAATTTAATTTCGCATTTGCTATGAAAATTTCGTCAACTTTCGACGTGTCCGAAGGTACAAAATCCCGTGGCGTGTCTCATGTGGCTATGACTGGAGAAATGGGGCTTATGGGATTTGTGGCTGGTCTAGTTCCTCATCAAACAACACACTCATGTAGCCTGAAAACGATACAGGAATGAATGGCCTTTTTGTGGAATTTATCGGGGTATAAATTAGTTTATATCCCTGATAAATTCCACAAAAATGCCATTCATTCCTTATAATTCCAGCATTTGAAATAAATTCATCAAGAAAATGTGTTTATTTTCTGTTTTCTTAAGAATTATTTTAACTGCGCCTGACGATTACGGAAAGTAGTTCGGCATGGAGTTTACTGGGATATAAATTTTGGACGGAGACTTGCAACGGACCAATCAAATGTTAGGGAATTGTTTAAATATTTTTGTGCTGGAATTATTCTGTTTTGATTGTTAGAAGCATGGCGAGTGTTTCATTGATGGAATAGGGACCAGTGCAGATCCTGGTCAGACTGCGGATGCACAGTCTGATCTGGATCTACACTGGTCGCAAAACACAAGTCCCATTTACCCAGTCACATTCACATATCATGTTTATCACTCGTGACTAGGAAACGGCAAGAAATTCCTACCCTTTCTGAGTCGTGTAAAATGTATCGGGTAATGTTTTATACTGTGAAAGTGTAATTTTGTTTATGTGAAATGACACTATGTTATTACCTGTGACTACCATTGGCTGTAGGCTGGCTTATTCCGCAAGTAATGTCCACAGTCGGTATTAAGTTGAACACCACTCTCACCCAATATGTTACCTGGGCACTGGTTATCCCAACTCCGATAGACTTGTGAAATACACGATAGTTACGTTTGTATGGCACATTGCCAAACGTGTAGATCATTCCAGTTTGGTGTTGCTTTGTTTGCTGTGTGAGAATATTGTTGGATTACATTTCTCATTAAAGAACACTCACGTATGCTTTCAAACTTGACCACTGTCTATATATACTCCTGTCTGTCCACATTGCCGTGTAAACAGAACGTGGAATGGATGTGATACATTTTCCTTGCCTCTTGTTGATATTTCCCATCATATCCTCTATTGATGTTCATCGTATCACCCATATGAAGTTAGAAAGTTATAAAATAGCCGAATCTGAAAGAATGTACTGCAAAGGCTACTGCTACATGTATATTGTTCGAGCGTTTTGCCCATCCGTGGTATTTAATTTCTAACCTTATTGCAGACAAGAAGTATGAGACGGTGATAATGCCAATATTTGGTCTGCCCACCCCGTTCCACATCTCCACCATTAAGGTGAGTGCATGCCTAGTGATTATCCAATATTTGAAGGGGTCAGTAGAAGAAGGGGGCCAAGTCCTTTATGGACCTGGCCTTCTTCCTCTGACCCTTTCATTTATGAACATGTTTCTTGTTAGTAATTAATATATTTGAAACAGCGACACATTCTGTAAAATATCACCCAAATACATTGTTGACGTTGGTTGCAAACATTTTGGATTGATAAATGATTAATGTGACCTACCGTGACATTGAATCTTCGTATGTACCGGCTGATCAGAGCATATGCTGGTTGGACGCTCCATACTTCTCAGTTCCTACCATTTCTTGCATGCACTCAGGTGAGCGAGTGGCTGAGTGGTCTGGAGTGTCGACTTGTGTCCTTGATCAAGACGCTTTATCCACACTGCTTCAATCCACCCAGATGCAAATGGGTACCGGCTAATTACCGGGGAAAACTTGATTGTATTTGATTGTATGTACTTGTAAATAAAATAAAATGCTGCTCATAATCCCCAAAAGGGTTGTTGCCATATGATAAGATAAGATATAGATAGGTCCATTTTCTCTGCCTGGGCATAAATTACCATGCCTAACCAGTATTTTGCCGTTGCCTCCTTCCAGAACATCAGTCAGTCTATAGAGGGCGACTACACTTACCTGCGTATCAACTTCTTCCACCCGGGCTCGGCCCTTGGGAAGACCGATGGAAATACGTTCCCACACCCAGACGCCACCTTCCTTAAGGAAATGTAAGTACACTCTACACTCGTTTACTCCAGCAGATGCGGAAAATACTTAGTTAACGAAAATTTGAGTTATCGAGGGTTATTATATAGGAAAACATGTACTTGGGACCAAGAATTTTACGTTGAGTCTCGGTAGTTTTGACTTCAGAGTGTTTGTGGCAACAAGTTCTGCACACTTCCACCATTGCAACCGAGTTCATAGCAGTTTTTCCACAACATGTTATTTTTCTCCATGTAATCTGTATGTTGCGGGTTGGGACATCCCTTACAGACCATATGAACATTTTGTATGCTTCATAACTGAATGACGAATATCATACCCAGGTCACACCCATCATATGGTGGGTGGCAGGTGGAAGCACGCGATGGGTAATTTAACGATCGGTGGGTTCATCCTTACCGGAATCCTGACTGGAGACTTGGTTTGGCCCTCACATACGTACTTGTCATTTTGTATATGACAGTTGAATCTGGTTATACCCCTTATATGAGTATTACGATTATTCAAAATCATATTTTAAGGGAAGGGGGCAAGTGACTTGGTGTGGTATGGACCTGGCACCAGGTCAGGTTATTCTAATTTCAGGGCTGAATATATTTTTTCTCAATGTAAATATTCCGTTGGGATTTTCCCTCCAATGCAGCAGGTTAAAACGGGATCGAACCAGTTTGCCCGGCCTTACATGACCTTAGCTGTTGATAGGCAGTTAGACACCAATAAACAAACAAATACACCCATCATAAGGCCCCTTACCTCGGCTTCGGGTCTCCTATTACCAGGAACATCGGCATCCATTGACTATTATACATCTTTACAGTAGAACGTCTGCTCACTAGCAGCAGCTGGGGTTATTTCCAGTAATTGAATGGGCACACATTGTAGCTCAGATTATACATATAATATTGTTCATTGGATAAACCCAGATAATAAAAGCAATGCAATATGTCCTACAGTGGGTGAGGTAGATCGGCAGGGACAGTATTTGGCAATGGTGTAGCTGTAGATTGCATAAAACCGGTAAAATCTTTTGAGTTAACAAATTACTAGTTTCATGTCAGATGTAGTGAGGTTTGTTGTTAACTCTTTCAACCCTAAATAATTAGAATGGACTGATTTTTCTGACCAATCCAATCGTCACAAAATAATGTTCAGACTAGTCCATTTATAAAAAGGGGCATTTTGTTTTCTAAAAATACGAAAATTACTTGCAAAAAGTGCAGATCCTGGTGAGACGGCTCGTTATGAGCCGGCTCATCTGGATCTACACTATTTGTAAACACCGCTATAGAGGTCTGTAGTGTTGAAAGGGTCAAGCCAGATTTGAGTGACAAATGTGTGTTATGTTTCAGCACGTACCGCAGTTCGAACACGAAGGAGCCGGGGGAGTTGTACGCCCCTTCTTCGAACCTGAACACGGCTTTCAGACTGATCAAGGAGGTCCAGAAGAAGTTCAAGACTCGTGAGATGGAGGAGAAGGAGAAGGAGGTGAGTGGTCTACCTAGGGCTGTATTTATAACAGTTTGATACGCCTGTTTTAAAAAAAAAATTGTATTCACACTGTGTGGGCCTGTGGTTGGACATCCTTGACATAAGATTGTATACATGTTTATCGTGGCAAGAGGAAGAGAATAAGCTTTATATTTGTCGGCGGATACTATGGATTTGACACCGAACATCGTCCGCCGCAGACACTTCTTGTCCGGAGCATAACTCGAACATCCTTTGGAATATTTTCATGAAACTTCACACATGCATAGACCACGACCCGAGGGTGTGTCGCACACAAGAATGACAACTCTTGCATAGCTAATTTTTTAGTTATCTCCCTTTTTAGCTCGACTATTCGAAGAATAGTTAGAACTTATGTAGTCGCCCCGGCGTCGGCATCACGGCCTTGGTTAAGGTTAGTAGTATATAAGAGTCACAATGATACCATCACCTCTGGAAGGTACCGGCTACGCGGTACGTGGTATCATTTGTGACTCTTATATACTACTACCGCGAGACCATATATTTATGACATGAGAAGATACACCCTATTAGAGATAAAAATCCCTATGTTATACTCGGTATATATATACAACAATCTGTCATACTTTTATTACGAATAAAATAACAACTGACACCCTATTGAAGATAAGAAATCCATAAGTTATACTCAGTATTTTACAGCAATCTGTCACAAATATATACTGACACCCTATTAAAGACAAGTTATCCATATACTCATTATATATATACAACAATCTGTCATACTTTTATTGCGAATAAAATAACAACTGACACCCTATTGAAGATAAGAAATCCATAAGTTATACTCAGTATTTTACACCAATCTGTCACAAATATAAACTGACACCCTATTAAAGACAAGTTATCCATAAGTTATACTAAGTATATTACAACAATCTGTCATATATTTATTACGAATAAATATAAACTTACACCCTATTGAAGATAAAAAATCTATTGGTTATACTCGGTATAATGCCTACCATAAAGCAAATGAGAGAGCAAGCTAAGAGTTGGGGAATTTCCCTAAGAGGTTTGAGACTCGAGAAAGATATAGCAGATAGGATAAGTGACGCGCGAGCCGTCGTCTACGAGGAGAGGCTGCGGCGTGCGGTTTCGACCGGACGACTGCCCGCCGACCCCGAAAAACGCTCCGAGAAATTGGAGAACGAGACGACGGCCAGTCTGCGCGCCACCGCTTATGCGCAGCGTGTAAAAGAAGATCCCAGCGCACGTAGAAAACCCCTATACAAGGCGTACTACAATAAGATTTATCAAGGGTTGGTGGGGGGACCTCCCAAGAAGAGGAGAGATATCGCCAGAGCTTTGGTGGAGGAGGGTCCCAGGATTCTCGCCGAAGAAGCCGAAGTTAGGGAAACTATTGATAGGGGTAGGAGGAAGATAGTATGGACTTTCGAGAGGGGGGTAGACGGGGAGATCGCTAATCGCATAATGAATAAAATTCGCCCAGAGATGACCACGGCATGTTACCTGAGGTATTCGTGCTCGTATCGTATTAGGAACATAGAGACCGACGCTACTATGATCTATCACAAACAATCAAAGGGCAGTCCGTGGATAAACGAGATCGCCAAAGCCGAGAGTTGGATATCCGATAGAGAGAAAGGTCGAATGGACATCGACAAAGTCGATAGACCAAACACAAAATGGACCTTCGTTCGTTGGATATCGGTCGAGGTGAAGATGATCATCGACGCGCAACAACTTCTCATGGGAGCGGGAAAACTCCCAGACTGGTTAAGACAGAAAAAGGGAATGTATTCCGTTGACACGTACGACGACTACTTGTGTCTGTTTAGGTGCATAGCCATCCAACGTGGAGGGAGACCAGACCGCTGTTGTGAGAAGGCACGAGCTCTGGCTCGCGAATATCTCGGGCATGATAGCGGACCGGGTAGCCAGGGAATTCCCCTGGACGATATTAAGAAGGTCGAGGAGCATTTCAAACTGGGTATTCGCGTTTACGAGCCCACCGCCGATGGAGTGTGGTACCTCATGAAGGTTCCGGCAAATTACGACGTGGTTGGGGGAAAGACAATGACGATAGGAATGTTTGGAGGTCACTCGTTCCTCATAACGAATCTCCGCAAGATGACGAACGAGTACGGGTGCACCGGATGTCAACAACGGTTCACAAAGTCGTGTAACATGCACAGGCACGCGACCACCTGCATGGGTGGGAAGACCGTAGTGACATGTCCAGGTAAGAGGGTAGAGAGACCAGTCGGCCTACGAGAAGGCGTTCTATCCTAAGGGGTCAGCGAGTGTGAGGTCGATTCAATGGTTGAGCAGAGAAGAGGAGAGGGTGGGAAAGCACATACATCACGCCAACTGCGGTCACGGTGGTGAGAGGTGGGTGGCCGGTTATCCGGTCGACGGTTACTGTCACGAGACCGAGACCGTGTTTCAGTTTCACGGATGCTACTGGCACGGGTGTCCGAGGCATTGCATGAGAGGTAACGCAAGATCGCTGTACAAGAGGACGAAAATTCAAGACGCCAAGATAAGGAAGGCGGGTTACGAGCTGGTGGTGATGTGGGAGTGCGAGTGGTTGAATGAGGTGAATACCTACTATCCACAATCGCCGCGCGAGGAGGAGACGACTCTGTACCCCCACCAGATAGTCTACGACTTCGAGGCGTATCTCGACAAGTCAAAAACCACGCGACCCACCAAAGACCTGACTTTCGAGGTCGAGCACGTTCCTATATCGGTGTCGTTGGGGGATACGATGCATGAAGGGATCACACCTATGCGAACGAGATCCCGACACGCTAGTCGAGAAGTTCGTGACCGAGCTGCAGATGAGAGGCAAGGCAATCAGGGAGGGGGTTAGGAAGAAGTATCTGCCGGCCGACATAGATATGTTATCGAAGTCTCAGCAAGCAAAGATTATCTCTTGGATTGACCAAGTCCCGGTGGTGGGGTTCAACTGTAGCAGGTACGACCTGAACCTCATCAAGCAGTACTTTGTAGAGAAGTTGGCGGCCACCGTGAATAAGGTGATGGTCGGAAAGAGAGCCAGCACGACGATGTTTCTGTTTACCCCGGAGTTTAGATTTCTCGACAGCATCCAGTATCTGGGACCCGGTACCACGTACGACCGGTGGGTTAAGGCGTACGACTGTAAAACGGTTAAGTCTCACTTTCCGTACGAGTGGTTCGATAGCGCGGACAAGCTCGACCATCCGGGGCTGCCAGACTATCCCGAGTGGTACTCGAAGTTGAAGGGTGAGTTCCTACTGTCGTTGTCCGAGTGGAAAGAGTGTAAGAAGGTATTCCGAGAAAAGGGGATGAAGACGTTCAAGGAATGGTTGCGACACTACAACGACTTGGATGTAGGACCGTTCCTGGAGGCTCTGACTAAAATGACGGAGTTCTACAGGGGAAGAGGCGTGGACATACTCAAGGATGCTGTGTCTCTACCCGGTGTTTCCCTTCAGTACCTACTCCGCGGGTCGATCGATGGGAAGGCGGACACGCCCGAGCTGTGGTCACCGAAGTCTGAAACTTACGAGATGATGAAGCAGGGATTGGTCGGTGGTCCGTCCATAGTATTCTCCAGATACGCCGAGGCTGGAAGGTCGACGATCAGGGGTCAGGTGGGGAGTCGGGAGGAGAAGATGTGCAAGGCGGTGCTGGGGTACGATGCCAATGCTCTGTACCTATCTACTCTGTCGAAGGACATGCCGTGCAGGGAGGAGCAGATATGGACGTGTGACGACCCGGAAAGACAGTCGTATATAGACCGTTTCGTGAGGAAGGTCAGGAGTGAAAAGTGGTTCGGATTTGCGGAGTTGGATATAGAGGTCCCGGAAACGTTGAGAGACAAGTTCTCGGAAATGTCACCGCTGTTCGTTAATCGAGAAGTCGATGAGAACGAGGTTCCACAGCACATGAAGGACTACCTGGCCGGGACCGGGAGGAAAAGAGTCGAAGGACAGAGAAAGCTCGTGGGGGCAATGTCCGCCAAGAAGATGATCATATACTCCCCGCTGCTAAAGTGGTATCTGGAACACGGTATGATCGTCAAGGCGGTGCATAGGGTGATAGACTACACGCCCGGCAAACCGTTTCAATGGTTCGTTAAAGAGGTCACCGCTGCTAGACGGACGGGGGACGTCGACAAGAGCAAGGCGGTGTTGGCGGAGATATTCAAACTGGTTGGCAACGCGTGTTGTGGCAAGCTGATAGAGGCGCAAGAGAGACACCTGAACACCACATATACGAAGGATGAGAAGACTGTCGATCGGGCACTGAGGTCGGCGTGGTTCGAAGACTTGGAGGAGATTGGGGAGGCTTACGAGATATCGAGCAGGAAGACTCGAGTGGTGATCAACAGACCATTTCAGTGTGGCATAGCGGTCTACCAGTTGGCCAAGCTCCGGATGCTGGAGTTCTACTACGATTTCTTGGACAAGTACGTGGATCGCGGAGATTTCGAACTGATACAGATGGACACTGACAGCATGTACTGTCGGAGAAGACGCTGGAGGCGGTGGTGAGAAAGAATATGAAGAGAAAGTTCAATAAGGAGAAGACCGAGTGGTTGGCGTGGGACGTGTGGAGCAACAGAACTCCGGGACTGTTCAAGCTGGAATTCGAAAGGGATTGAGCCATCGCTCTGTGTAGCAAGTGTTACTACGTGAGCGGTGATGGAAAATCTAAGCACTCGGCTAAGGGGATGTCGAAGAGATCTAACGATCTGACTTGGGGAAGGTATAAGAGTGCTCTCGAAGGGGGTAGGGATATGGCGGAGAACAGGGGATTCCGAATGATTAACGGGGTGATGAAGACGTACTGTCAACAAAAATTAGGACTCGGCGTACTACGACAAGAGGAGAGTGATGGAAGACAGGTTACACACCGAGCCTATAGGATAGGTAAGAAAAAAAAGAACTCTGAGAGAATACTAAAGACTCCGGGGGTAGCTAGGTGTCAGAAGGCACCGCAAGAAGTTCTTCGCGAACAAACCCTCGAGATGGCCCATCATCCAAATAGTAGAGCACGGGCTCATCGGGCTTGGTAATAGATCGATCTAGATGATGTACATTGAGAGACCACACGGGATCAGTTGCGCAGCGGCTGCCACCTTCGAGCTCTCCCGGTGGATAGAGGTACCGGACATCAATATCTGATGGAAGCCGTTGCTCCTCTAAACCAACGGGTCGCCCGCGCGAGACGGCAGAGGGCTCGCTCGTCACCCTTTTAAACTTGATAGCATCTACGGGCTTCTTACCTATCAATCTGGTCACCTCTCCGTTCAGTGCGGAGACCACGGCGGGCAGTCTGGCCACCCACTCGGTCGATCGCGAATGAGGGTCTACAAGTTCTTTAGCGTATTGGTGTCCGAACAGTCTCTCAGCCAGGGTTCGATTGAAGCGTTCCACGATCCCCTGGTCCCGGTGGATGTTGACGCGGCCGCGTCTGATAGAAACTTTGTGT
Organism: Conchocele bisecta; assembly: GCA_029237695.1. Taxonomy (NCBI): domain Eukaryota; kingdom Metazoa; phylum Mollusca; class Bivalvia; order Lucinida; family Thyasiridae; genus Conchocele; species Conchocele bisecta. The sequence continues at coordinate 384,751 of CM055265.1, read as the reverse complement.
TTAGACAATAGATGAGAGACCGCGCCCATGAACTCGCGGCCGGGATCGACCTGGAGAAGATTCGGCCATTTGAGAGGACTCCTTATATATTCGGGAGAGAGCCTCGGCCACCTCCTTAGACTCTTTAGTGGCCAACGGCTCAGCCCCCTTATAACAACTCGCTACGTCAACGATTGTCAGCGCGTACTTGTACGTCTTACGACCGACGCGATCGTGAGGGAGAAACAGGAGATCCGCTTGGTGAACTTGGTTCGGTACCGGCACGTCGAATTTCGGGCGCGGAATATTGTGAGGCGCGGGTAAATAGATCTGCCAGATGGCCTGCTTCTTGAGCCATTCCTTGACAGCGTTTTCTGAAACCTTGGTCGCCGCCGTGAGGTTCTTGATGGCAGCGAGTCCCTTCCAGTAGCCGCGGGGGCTATAGTACATGTTCGCTAGCTTGCGCGTTAGGCGAACCGATAGTTTGGTATTAAGTTTGCGCGTGTTCATAGTATGCGATGTATTCTAATATATCGGACAATCTCCAACATGCCCTCGCCAGATCGTCCGGTAACTGCGTCGATAATAATAAACCTTTGTTGGAAGTACAATCGCGATTGGGGGTTAAGTTCTGAAGGAACTTGGGAAAATCTAATCCCCCAGGATTGGTGGAGGAATCTAACATCAGCTTTGCGAAAAGGGTGGCCGCTTTTTCTCCTCGTCCTCCCTCCACGTCTCGAGAGAATCTCGGGCCAGACGAATCATACCCTTTGCACCAGCTATGCGGTGTTTAAGGGCAGTGTAGCCTACATCGATCATAGCAAAATAAAGTTTGTCAACTGACATCGTTCTATATATATATATTTATAAAAAAGTTATTTAAAATAATTAATTTAAAATCTCGATTGAATATAGTAGCCGACGAGACCCACCACACCCATTCCCACGATGATGAACGCGATCTCGCGGTCTTTTTGGGGCTCTGACGGTACATAGAAATCTGAAAGTTGGGGCTCGCGATACAGCGGCGCGAGACTTTTCTGCGGATATGCCAGCACGTACTCGCGGTTGGCTTCTTCAACGTTCTGAAAAGTTTGTGCGGCGTGATTTTCGCGGCGAAGCTCTTCATTGACCCAGTCCAGATGGGCGGTTCGTTTTTTCGACCACGCTTCCTTTGCGCTATTGAGTTGTTCTACAGCTAAATAGTGACGCTTACGCTCCTCATCCACGTTCGAGCTTCTCATTTTAGAGAATATAAAGTTGCTACCGCTGAACGCCAATGCGTTTACAAGCGCACCACCTACTATTACTGCGATTGAAGCCATTTATTTCCATATATTAACTGGTAGAATTCCAGCTTTAACTAGATAATCTCGGGTCCAAACTGCGGCCGCTACATCTAAGGTTGCGAGCCCTACGTCTCTCGCAGTAAAGTCCAATTTGGGAGCGGATCCTCCTAGGGCCATCTTTGATAGTCGAGCATACCCGATACTGAAACCCGATATCACCACGGCGTGATAAAGCGCATTCACTAACATTTTACCATCTTGTTCAGCCATTATAATTATTGCATATAAAAGGGGTCGCGATCAATGTTTAAATGGGGCGCATCCAATCGCGATTGGTGTTTTGTAACTTTCTTCTGAACACTGGCTGGTTGTTTTTTCGATAATATGGGGTATTTCCACACGCACAGGGCACCAACAACTGCCAGACCACCACCAACAACCCAACTCCAATTCACGAATTTGGGTTCAATAGGATTCGCCCAACCTCGATTGGGTGTTGAGTGTGCTTCCAATTCGTGAATTTGGGGTGTTGTTGTACTCAACTCTGTCTTCAGATGTTTTGCTGTCTCCGTCCCCGATTGCAACGACTGTTTAGCCTCTCGAAGCTCGGCGAGTATTTTATCTTGTTTAACTTTTCGGGTGGCAGCCGCCGCCCGCCCAGCTGCCTGTCTTTTGGGATTTTTATATGCGGTATGTCATCCAGTGGCGGAGTAACACTCGGGTTGATTGGGTTGGAGCAATCGGGTTCAACTCCGTCACTCTCGCGGGTGTGTCTTGTGTCATCATTTATGATATTAATATTAGGGCTTATAGTTCGTGGGCATATATGTCCAAATTGACAGTGTTTACCCGTGGTCAACGCGGTTGTCAGCGGAGCTAAGTACATTCCAAACTTGTGATAAATTGAGCAGCAGGCTGTTCTAAGAGTGTGACCTATAAAAGGGTCAGTCTCTAGATCATCAATCAATCCCGCGGTGTTTGGTATAGGGAGAAGTATACTAACGGCGGTTGCGTACAAATGAATAGCCGCCGATCCGAGAGTTTTTGTCATCTCCGCACCTAACCTAGATTCGTATCGCGCATACATTTTATCGATCTCCGCATCTGACATCTTATCCACCTGAAAAACTGAGAGACGCCTCTACCGAGATAATGCTCCGATTGTCCCCCAGCAACCAGCGCAGCTAGACGCTCTCGTCGCGCCGCATTTTCATTTTCATTCGGAGTCGTTGCACTCAACCCAATACCAACCGCCGTTGGAGTTGATTCCGATTGCTCTGTCGGATCATTATCTGTGTTGGCAGTCGGAGTTGAGGTTTCTTCTATTAGCTGATCGAGAAGTTTGTCGCAGTTCATTTTTCTTAAAATTAATTTAACTATTCTAACAAGTCTCATCACTTTAACATATTGCCAAGCGCACCACCCGATACTTATGATCACCATTATGCTCGCAACAAAGCTCGCAGCGGAGCACCAAATTGTTAACATTGTTAACCATTGTTCAGCATTTGTTCAACATTTGTTAAGCATTTGTTCAGCATTGTTCAGCATTGTTCAGTAATTGCTAATTTTCTTAAATTAATTGTTAAGCATTTACTCGGCAATTACTAACGAATGTTAAGTAATTGCTAATTATAAAATTAATTGATAATTTCGTAAGCAGTTGGTTGATCAGTCTTTAGCAAAAGCTTGGCGTGCTTAATTTCCGAAAGCATCTGTCGAACCTCCAGGCGCTCCTCGCGCGTTCGGATAACGTCATTCTCTCGAAGACAGTCATCGAATGAGTCTCGGTCCTTGCAGTGAAAGAGGGCGACCCATTTCGTTTGCTCGCGCAGATCCTTGAGGACGGCGTTGTACTTTTGAGTGGATATCCATACGCTTTGCCTAGCATGGCGGCCAGAAAATGCGAGCTCGGAGAGCATGTCCTTCTTTTTGGTCATCTCGGCCTTGGCCGAGCAATCGTCAATCACGTATAGGGTGGGCTCACCCTGGAATTTTTGGTATAAACCACGCAACCAATCGTGAAGTCTATCACCGGGGTCAATAACGTATACCTCAGGGTCGGTCCATATCCACGGGCGCCGCTGATAAGTATCGTTGTGCCGCACAGTGGGACACAGGATCACAATATGACGAAAGGCATCGCGGTAGGAGCCCTCGAGCAAGTCTAGGATGAAAACCGTTTTTCCACATCCTGTCTGCCCACATATTATGGCAGAGTGGGCATCTCCAATCGTGAATTGGTATTGATTGTTAATTTTCTTAAAATTAATTAATAAATCGTTAGATGATTTTTTTATTAAATCAGTAGAGTGCTGAGACGTATCGACCATCTTCGATGTTGAGTTGTGCGTCTGTAATTATATATAAGTACACGTTCAATGGCCCGGCTCCGTCCGCCTCTGGTTATCTGGATCGTCACACCCTCGCTAGCGTTCTCAACTTGGCGTCCGCTGCCGTGTATTTGGTCGTCGTCGCTGGCTCGCATGTCTAGCCATAACGCGTATTTGGTATTCAGGAACTCCGCGAGGGAGACGGCCGAGAGATGCAGGTCTTTGGCAACCGCGGCAACCTCCGGGGAGCGCTTGGAGCCGGCAGCAAACTGCTTTCTTACTTCGTCCCACTGCTGGTGCGCGCGAAGACCCGCGCTGTAGAGTTGATTGGGTACTCCCTCGATCGTCACCTCTACCTTCATGATTTTGGGGTTATAGAATCTGTCGGTTTTTCTAACACAGAACGCGAACCGAGCCTCCTCGAACACCATCAGTATACCTTTCATCGAGCGGGCGGGTACGTTGACGTTAATATTTCACAATGTGTCGCCTTTGTCTTTCGTCATCTTGTAATGGCGAAGAACTCGGTCGTAAAGTATGGCAACGCGCCCGGCGTACTGGGTTCTGATCAATCGCGCGAGTTCGGGCATCGTGACCATGTCGTACTCCAGCGAAACATTATCGATCGTATACGTCGATAACATGTCGCTGGCTATGATAACTCGGCCGTAGTCGTTGAACGTTAGTTCGTATTCGAGGCGGTCAGCCAAAGCGCTCTGATAGTAGGGCATGGGACTCTCCAGCAACTCAAAGTCGAGCGGGATGTAGAAGCGGTTGCTGTAGGCGCCCGCGACCGCATTGTCACTCGCGTTGTTATCTGCCTTGTTAGCAGACCCGATTCTAAGTTTGGTTACGTTCTTATTTTTGCTGGTGTCAATACCCTGATAGACAGCGTTTTCGCGCTCTTGCGCCGTCATCCATAGGTCCTGATAACAATGGTAGACGTCGCTGTCATCGATCGACATCACCTCATTACCAGAAATCTTTATCATGGTCTTCTTGACGATGGCGCGACCAAGGTTCTGAACGATGGTTCGGTCCTCGTCCGTCGACGTCAGCGAAATAGTGAGCGAGGCCAACAGTACCCGGCACAATGACGTCGTTAGCTCCGAGGTTGGGGAAGCGGACCAAGAGCTGCTGGTTCTGGTCGATCGTCGATGGGTTGTTCGTAATAACGACACTCTGTCTCACGCCTTTTGCCCCGAGGGGCTCACGCAGTCTGCGGTATAGTTTGCGACCGTATTGACTCGAAGACATAATTTAGTGAAACTATATTAAACCCGTATGGTTTTGTCTTTAATACATAATTAATTTTAAGAAATTATAAATATGACTGATTACGATATTGACATGGACGATTTCCGCGATGATTATGACATCGATGATGACATCGATGACTATGACGATGCGACCTTCATAGAGACGCCATTAAATAAAGATCCTAAGTTTGTCAACCCCCGAATTACGCCCTTAACAGCCATACCAATGGGAACTTCACCCGAGAGTATGTTCCCCTGGGAGGCTCCATCCGCAACTCCGGCATGGGCGGGCGGTGCCGAGATTCCTGCGGGGATCTCCGAGAATGAGCTGGCGCCTCTCAAGGAAACGGAGTCTCGGGTGAAACGGTGGGAGAGTGAGGTGTCTAAAAACGGCATCAATGCCACGTTGGAGTTCCGCAGCACTAAAAGAGGAGACTTGTGGGTTAAATGGGGTAATAGCTGGAAGTTGCTGACATACAAGAACGACCCGACCAAGTTCATCAGCCCCTCTTCCGTGAGCCGATATGGAGTATCCCTCGCTCGAGCTCTCGGAGTGATCGATGATCGGTCGCAGCTGCCTCAACAAATGGTAAAAACCCTACAGTCTACCGACGAAACGCTGGCGAAGACGGCCGCCGCTATAGAAATGAGCGAGCTCAGCGATGTCCCTCGTATAGCCACCGACGCTATTAACACAGTGGAAACCACGGTCAACGAAATGAACGGCACAAAATATGACCCACCATTACCTCTTCGCGAACTCCGGGGACTCGATAAGGCTCTGCAAACAACTCGGGGCGAACTGGTCAATAACCTCTCCAAACTCACGGCGCTGGACAAACATATCGCGCTAGAAGAAAGAAAACTTGGGGAAGTCTGTGACGATAGAGAATCTACCGAGCGGATCAACAAACTCCTGCGGTCGTTGCGGGACGAAAGAGAAGCTCGCTTGGAGGCTGCTTCAACTAACCGTGAGACGCTTTCCGGCCAATTTCCGGCCAATTAAGTCGGAGCCGCGAAACAATCTCGAGGGTTCTGCACGAGGACACGACACTCGGTGAGCGTCTTCGCACTCTGTTCAGAGAGAAGGGCGTCATAGATGATAGTAACCATCATCGCAGCTTTCAGCATGATTATATCGACCCTAATTCTATCTATATCGTCTCTATTTGTAGCTGTCAATGCTGGTGCCGCACCAGCACCCGCACCCGCACCAGCACCCGCACCAGCACCCGTGCCATCCGGCGGAGCCAAGGAGTGGATAAAAAAACAACTAAAAGCCCTCGCCAGTCTCCTGGCTAAATTAGCAGGAAAGTTGGCTGCCGCGCTGCCTGGTTTGATAGGAGGTCTCCTCTCCTTCTTGTTATCTATATTATCAAAAACGGTCGGATGGCTCGCCGAGAATACCTGGGCTTTAATCGTGGCCATCGCCGGTCTCCTACTATTCTTCGCCAGAGAGTTCCTAAAACCAAAGCGTAAATAGTCCGATCGCCACGAGGGCGACGACGAGCGCTAATTTCTCCTCCTCGTGTGTTGTGCTTCCAATCTCGATCTTCCAATCTCGATTGGTGTTTCAACATTGTTGATGATTGGATTGGGGGAACTCGATGGTGCATCCAATTTACGAATTGGGGGTACTGGGTTCGATTGTGTTGAGGGAGGTGTATCCATTTTGTGTTTTGGGGGTTTTATGAAATCGGTTCCACTTACAACTCCGCTCCCAATCATCTTGGGTGGGAGCTTGATGATATCCGTGTTCACATTACCGTTGTGGCCGATTTTTTGATTGGCGGTGGCGATTACGATCTGATTATTGTAACCATCAACCGGGTCGTCTCGTAGTATCATATTGCTCGGCGCCATATAAAGACCTATTCCAAATGCGTAGTCTACTGGAGTGCTGGCATTCTGCAAAACGTCTTGATAATTCTGGATCGCCTTCTCCAGATCCACCCTAGCTGAGATGGCGTCCTCTACAAGTGCCAAGAATTGTTTTTGTGCATCAAACGCCGTTCCCGTGCCCAGTATAGAATGCGAGTTTGCTTCTGTGCGCCGAGGATGGCCCAGACGTACGTGCGAATGGAGTCGTTGACGCGAGTAACCCCGGCCTGCGTGAACCCTAGACCCTTATCTAACATAAATGTACCCACGCGTTCTGAACGTCAGCAGCCTGCTGTATGTAATCGACGTGAGCCCAGTTTCGGAGGTAACATTTTACAAGAAAACACGCCGCAGTGCCGACCTCCAGACTTCCGGCCCGAAGTCATAGTCGCGGGGTCACAATTCCCGGCGTTCCGACTGACGATGTGGTCACCGGAGTGATCGTGTCTAAAATCAGTCTGCGTCCAATTCCCGGACTGGCCCCGAATGAGAACGTCCCCGAGGCCGGTGGTGGTAGGAAATGCTTTCTGTCTCCAGTCCGCGTCTTTTGAAACGTTAAATTCGTTACACAGTCTTTCAAACGCCATACGGTCGTATGCGTTGGAAATGGGATCCCGGGCGTCGTCTTGAGGTAGTGAAATACCTAGTTCTTTGAGAATCCTCCTAATAGTATAATACGCATGAAAGTTGTAAACACTTCGGAGCATGACATTCTTAGATGTCAGATGGTCTTTATGTGAAACTCCACACCCGGCTGTTGCGCACCATACAGCGAAATTTATTTGGTTCTGCCAAAACTGCATCGGTGTTGCTTTCCACCAGTTTACCGCCTCCATCGTAGTAATCTTGGGCAGCCTATATTGTTCAAAGATGTTAGGGAAATTGGTGGCAAAGCCACTGTCCGGTCTAACCGTTACGGTTGTGTGTACAAGGTTAACAACGTCTTTTTGCTTGTATTTACCTCCGACCGCGTACTTTGCATTAGAATTAAAGCTAAATGCTTTGGTATCCATTGAAAGATATTATTATGTTTGCTACTATCACTAATGTTCAAAAAGGGAGTTGTGAACTTCAAAAGTCAATCGACAACTGCTGCGGACAACGCCGGGTAGGCCTCAGATCAATCACGTTCACGGTTGGATGGCAGAATGTGGGGAAGAGCGAAGGGTTTTACTATGTGAAGGATGGACAACAATTCGGTGTAAAGCTGCCTCACGGACTGTGGGGAATAAGACAGCTCAAAGATTTTGTCAACTCAGAGCTTGACGGTATAATCAACCTCACAGTATCGAATGCTACGGGCTCGCAACAATGACCATCAGCACTGATAATAAGTAGTGGTCTCCCCGGGGTTGGGTATTCAACTCGGTTTTAGAGAGACATACTCCTCAAACAAAGGAGTGTTTACCCGGGTGAGTACGTCGGTGATAACCCGGTGGACTTCGCCTTCACGAAAACTCTCAGGGTGCACCTGGATCGGGTGAACACATCGTACAACACGGTAGAAGGCACTCCCAGCACATTACTGAAAACCGTGCAAGCCAGCGACTGTTTCTATGGTGAGACTGTGACCTTAGACTTCCCACACCCCGAGATGAAAGTTTTGGAATCGGGACATATCCACGAATTTACGGTCTCTATTCTCGATGATCAAGCGAGAAAGTTGAAAAACGATTACCCGATTTCGGTAGTTCTCGAAATTTCTAATTGAGTATAGGTGCCCAATATTATAATTAATTTTATTATAAGTATATACGGACCAGGTAGTTCTTCCGATTGGGTGACAAATTCAAAGAATTTGGAACCGGCAGAAGGTGGATTCATTCCGACAGAGGGCGACTTTTTAACTACTGGAAAAATCAAGGCCTTGATAAATAAAACTATATCGAAGGTCACAAACGGGATTCATATCAGAGTATATCAGATGTTAGAGTAGAAGTGCTGACGGCGACTGCACAAATTGAGGGAGTCCGAACGGATATTGAGAAAGATCAGGCGGCTTATGAGGTGTTGCGCTCAGAGGACTCTCATCAGAGAAACGGAACTAAACGAACTAGGTAAAAAAATAACGAAATTTCGAAAAGAGAGCAGGTCGGATATTGATAAAGTCCGAGAAGACCACCAGGCGGCCCTTACGGAGGGTTATGATACGTTGCGCTTAGAGGACTCTCATTAGAGATGCGGCACTTACCGAACTAGATAAAAAAATAACCAAATTTCGAAAAGAGGCCACGTCGGGTATTGAGAAAGCCCGAGAAGACCACCAGGCGGACCTTGCGGAAGCTTATGAGGTGTTGCGCTCAGAGGACTCTCTCGTCAGAGAAGCGGCGGTTGCCGAACTAGATAAAAAAATAACCAAATTTCGAAAAGAGACCCGGTCGGGTATTGATAAAGTCCGAGAAGACCACCAGTCAAACCTTGCGGAGGCCCTTGCGGAGGCTTATGATGCGTTGCGCTTAGAGGACTCTCTCAACAGAGAAGCTACACTTACTGAACTAGACGGGGAAAATAGCCGAATTTCTGAAAGAGACCAGGTCGGGGGTTGAGGGGGTCCGAGAAGACCACAAGGAGGCCATTGCGGAGGCTTATGGGGCGTTGCGCTCAGAGGACTCTCTCAACAGAGAAGCGGCACTTACCGAACTAGACGAAAAAATAACCAAATTTCAAAAAGAGGCCCTGGTTGGGGGTTGAGGGTGGGGGTACGAACGGGTATTGAGAAAGCCCGAGAAGACCACCAGGCGGACCTTACGGAGGTTTATAGGGTGTTGCGCTCAGAGGACTCTCTCATCAGAGAAGCGGCGGTTGGTGAACTAGATGGAAAAATAACCGAATTTCAAAAAGAGGCCCGGTCGGGTGTTGAGAAAGTCCGAGAAGACCACCAGGCAGCCCTTGCGAAGGCTTATGAGGTGTTGCGCTCAGAGGACTCTCTCATCAGAGAAGCGGCGGTTGCTGAACTAGACGGGACAAAATAACCGAATTCCAAAAGAGGCCCGGTCGGGGGTGTTGAGAGAAAGCCCTAAAAGGCCACCAGGCGACCATTACGGAGGCTTATGATGCGTTGCGCTTAGAGGACTCTCTCAGTAGAGAAGCGGCACTTACCGAACTAGACGGAAAGATAACCGAAGTTTCCGATAAACTGAAACATGATCGTATAGCCGCGACCAAAGCTCTTGAGGAGGCCTCTTATAATATTCGTACTGAGGCATATAACGCAAAACAGTGCGCTTGCCGGAATAGTGCGAACAATGAAAACGCTAAAACGTGCCATAACAGTTTGGGCTGAGAAGCGGGGCCCATTGGTTGAGGGGCACTATGAATATTCGTTCGGTGCCAAAGCGAGTAATAAATGTGGGGGATACACTATGACAGCCGCAGGTGAAGTTATCCAAATGGCGGTCTGCTCGGTTAATGGTAGTGGTAAACCTGTGGGCGCGGTCGCGATAAATATTGTAGTAGATGGGGAAGAACGGGGGGTTGGAGTCACTAAAATCTCTGGAGATAGTTCGACGGTGGTTTCGTTCTCCGGTTATGATCGAATTAGACTTTCCGAAGGTAGTGTTTATTAAAACTTTGATACGAAAATCGGTGACCCAGAGATTCTTTTCCACTATTGACTCAATTGTTTAATTGAACTTAATTTTTTGTAAAGAACTACTACTATATTGAAAATCATGAACGAATCAACGCTTCCAATTGTCAATACCACTCCATCAACACTGTGTACAATTAACGAAAGAAGTTCAGATTTTAGGTTGAATAATATCGTCGCTATGCAGGATATTTTAGTTAGAGAATATACAAATAGAAAAAGAAGCGGTAAACATGGCTGAAGCATCTAGCACGGCTCTGGCGAGTGTTTCTGTGTTGTGTGGGGCGGGGACAGCTGCAACTATATCCACCATTATAACGGTTCCTGTAGCGGGGATTTTATGTGCGGTGTCGGCCGTTTCTGGGTTGTTGTGTATGGTAATTAGGGCGTCGGGTGGAAAACTCGAGAAAAAATGTAGAAAACATGATAGAATATCTGTTCTCGCCATGTCGAAGAAAAATACCATCGACGTTATGGTGTCCAAAGCGTTGGCCGATAAGAAAATATCAAATTTAGAGTTTGAATCCGTGGTGGAAGAAATGGGGAGATATGAACAATTAAAAAATGATATAAGAATCAAGGCGTGCGCCACCATGCCCAAAATTGAGTGTACTGATTGGGATAAATTTAGGGAAAAACTTGGAGATAAAGTCGGAAGAAATGTTACAGCACCATTGTGATATTTTATAAAATAATTAATTTTATAATTAATTATATTGGTGCAGTAAACAATTTATTAATTAATTTTAGGAAAATTATTAACAATTTAAAAAGAAAAAAAAGAAAAATAAGTTTTAGGTTCCACCGAGGCTCGAACCCGCGCCAGCAAAACCCTTCTGGGTCCACTCCGCTAAGCCTTCGCTTAATTTCTTCTATTTTTTTTATTTTTTCGGCTTAGCGAGGTGTGTTACACTCACATCTCCTACACTCCATCATTGGACCGATGCCGCGGACCCCACCTCATCGTTACCTCCATCCGCTATAATGTGCAGAGCGGCCAGAGTGAATTACATGTGGCGAAACTTATCTCACTGTTGAGATATTAATGCCGGCGTCCCGACACTGATCTGTGTTTATTTCTCGTATATAAACTTAACTTTGCTGGTGAAATAAAAAAAAATTGTTATTTATTATTAATTAATTATTTTATTATATTAATTAATATATGTTTTCTATATAAATAGGGGGTGTTCAGCTTTAAATTATAAATAATTTTATTAAAATTAATTAAATAATGAACCGTCCCGGAAATTCGTGAATTATATAACCCTCACTAAGTGTTTATAAACTGTGTACACCACCTGTGTAAATCGATAGCCCGTTTACATACCATCGATAAGGCTATAAATAGCCGCGTGTGTAATATATTATAGTGTGTTTATTTTCCATCCCGGAAGACGTAATCGTGTAATCTCTCTATAAAATGGACACTTAATATACGTGTAAGGTAGGACACATAATTTACATTTTCATAACACGTGTAAGTGAGACATTGTCGTCTGCTTTGTGTTGTGATTTATAAGTGATATCGTAGAAATGTACATTCGTAAACGAATCGTTGGGTTTTAATAGTTTTATATAATACGCCTTAGTTTCATATCCGATACGCATTATCTGTCTTAATGTTCGTATTTGCCTCTTGTATAGTTGACATAATTGCCGGTATAATATTGTAAATGCAACGTTTTTGTCGGAGCGTAATAAATTACGCTGGTATTTCATATATTCGATATCGCCTAGTGTTCTCATTTTATAGAATTTATATACAGGATTATAACCCCCGTATTCTTCGTAAACTTCTTCAACACAGCCATTAAAAACTTTCAATTCCAATTGTATTGTATTATCCATTTTCTCTTTTATATTGGTACTTGTTTTTATCCAAGCATATTTGCTTGGATATAGTCCTTATACGGTTTTTGAGACCTCACATGATTTATGCAAATGAGTAATTGTCGACCAACGAACGTACTTCATGCTTCATGATTCTAGCTACGCCACGTGAGAGAGTTCCAAAGCGAGCGGTGCATTATGAACGTGTCACTCACATTTTTGGCCAGCTACATTTTTTTTCAGCTACAGTTATATTTTTAAAAACAGTTTGTGATTTTATAAAATATTAACTGTCGTGTTTCATAATAAATATTTTGTTAGGAAGGTTATATTTTTAGCGCAATGATCGACCGCTCCACATGTAATTTATACGTAGTTATACGCCATGAAAAATAGTTCTGATAGTGAGCTAACATTATATTGTGTAGTGTAATACATGTGTTGTTAATTTTTCTGTACGACATTTATATTACAAAATGTTTATCTGATTTAATATAATATAAACTGACATGTATTAATTTGAGTATATTGTTTTTCACGCGCACTGATACAATTAACCTCGTGTCTCATGAAAAGTAGTTTCCGCCATTTTGTGCCGACAAATTACAGAATCGTTTACATAGTCATAGGTCAATGGCTCGATAAAATCCAACATTGGACAGCGAAATGATGATGATTTAAAACAGAAACATTGTTTTTTGACAGTTACATACCGCATGCTTTAAATAAACATCTTGAGCCATCGATATTATTAATCAGTGTCCATTTTACTTAAAACATCAACTAATCTATAATGACGTTACACAGAAAATGCAGTACGATACACTTCACAAAGGAAAACATTGTCTTAGAGTTTGAATAATTTTAGGTTCCGCCGAACGAACGAGTACGCCGAAATATATTTCCGTACAAATCCAAAAACCTATTTATTATATACCCGTTCAACAAAACATGCATCATAATCATTAAATACTCCGATAGTGTGATGAAATGCGACTCTATTATTTTTGTTGAACAATCCGAGCGCCTGTGATGGCTTCAGTTTATGCAAATTGACAAGGTCATTTCGCGCAGCTGAATCGATACAATAATTCAGGGGTTGAAATTTCACTCGCCCAGCTCGCCATGGCGAGTGCTTTTTGTGGCGGTCGAGTACTTTCTACAGGCACTCGCCCAGTTTGGCGAGTGAAAGATTAGGTCAGGATTTTTTTTTTTGGAAGAAATTGCCAATTAATTCCATCGATAACGGCCAACAAATGGTATTAATTCAGCGACCATTTGTTGTTTACAGTTTACGTCAATTTGCGGGAAGTAAGATTCAAGCAGTGTCTATGTACACGGTTACGGGTAGAATCTCTAGCGATTTTGAACACGGTCCATATCGGGCAAGTTTAATTCACGGATTATTTGTCGGCTTTACGCAGCCGGGCTAACAAATAATAGGACTGCGAGTATAGACTAGTGTATACGCGGTCACATATATCGTCTCGTATACAGTTGGGTTAACGCGCATTTCAGACGCCGAACATAACGGCTTGGGACGAAACGGTCGGCGCCGGGTCCGAAACCATTGAATTTAGTAATTAAGGCAGCACGCAGCGCATTGCAAACATAGCCACTATAAATTAACTAAATCTATGTCACTCAACGCTTATAGAAAATAAGAAGTGTGCAAGCCTCTGAGCAAATTCGCTGCTATTTGTTTGTTTATGTTCATTTAATACTTAAAATATAAATAACAATAATAGTGAATATGTCTCATACGTTTTGGTAATGATCATATGTAAAAGCTTTTTTTTTATAAATAAGATGCAACATTACAAAAACTGGAAATAGCAATTTATTTTTAAAAAAAACTGGGCGAGTAACTTTTTGACCTGGGCAAGTACTTTTTTTTTATGTTCTACCTACCTTGGTTCAACCTTGGTTGAAGGCCGTTTCTTGTAAGCTAGGCTTGTACTGGCCTATTTTAGCGACGTCAAATTGGATAATTGTCTTTGAAACTGGGGGAGAGTGCAACTAAATCATGGTTAAAATGTCTGTACAATATTTTCACGTGTTGAATTTGCTGGGTCTCTTCTTCCAGGCGGAGTTGAGTGAACTTTTGAAACTATTTAGTGTGTTCGAATTTACACAATCACTAGGGAGTGCATTCCAGTCTGTGACGACTCTTTGAGAGAATACTTTTTGTCGCAACTGCGAAGGATTTCAGGACTTTCAGTCCTTTGATTTCTGTTCAATTTTATAAAATTAGTTTGATAATGTTTTTTACAGTGTTTTAATGCTATAGAAACACTGTGACTTATTAGATCGATTCTATCTTTCTAACTGACTTTCCGATTTGAATTATTACTAAACGATAATACTTGCGAGCACGTAATCCCTTGTTAACCATTCGATGAGTAGCCTGAGTGCCACCGCATGGTGGACATAGCAGTGACTCGGCTTTGGTCCCTACCCCATAATGTCGACATGGGCGAGGCGAAACGGAACCTCTTCGCATCCATGCACGGTGATGTTTGCAATATTCGTAAATACCGGTGCGAAAACATCTCTCGTGACTACCTGTCTTCAACCACGCACACTTAACTAGAACCATTATGTTGTATATATATACTGAGTATAACATAGGGATTTTTATCTCTAATAGGGTGTATCTTCTCATGTCATAAATATATGGTCTCGCGGTAGTAGTATATAAGAGTCACAAATGATACCATCATGCTGTGAAAGGTGCCGCGCGTAGCCGGTACCTTCCAGAGGTGATAGTATCATTGTGACTCTTATATACTACTAGGTTTTTAGTGAAGCTTGTATATGGAATACTCCTTGCCCTACACCCACCATACTTGGACAACTTCATCTCCTACATCAACAACCCCTGACCTATATTTGACCTTGACCTACATTTAACCTTGAATTACTTAGTTAATTCCCCTTGGTTAAGGTTTTTAGTGAACCTTGGTTAAGGTTTTTAGTCAAGCTTGTAGATGGAATACTATTGTGCATACAGACACCATACTTGGATAACTTTTTCTCATAGGGATGTACATCAATAACCCCTGACCTATATTTTACCTTCACCTACATGTAACCTTCAATTACTTACTTATTTCCCCTTGGTTAAGGTTTGTACTCAAACTTGGTTAAGGTTTATAGTCAAGCTTGTACATGGAATACTCCTGGGCCTACAGCAACCATACTTGGACAACTTCATCTCCTAGTGATGTACATCAATAATCTCAAAAACCTATATTTGACCTTGACCTACTTTTACCCTTGGATTACTTAGTTATTTCCCCTTGGTTAAGGTTTTTAGTCAAGCTTGTATATGGAATACTCCTGGGCCTACAGCAACCATACTTGGAAAACTTCATCTCCTGGTGATATACTTCAATAACCCCTGACCTATATCTGACATTGACGTACATTTAACCTTGAATTACTTACTTAATTTCCCTTGGTTAAGGTTTTTATGCAGGCCGCGGCCACCTTGTTTGTTAAGCTATGTGTACATCGACAACCCTCGTAGTCGAGCTATGCTGTTCTCCTACAGCTCTTGTTTGTTTTGTGCACTGATTGAGCATAACTCGACCACCCTTTGGAATATTTTCATGTAACTTCACACATGCATAGACCACGACCCGAAGGTGTGTCGCGCACAAGAATGACAACTCTTGCGTAGCTAATTTTTTAGTTATCTCCCTTTTTTTGTTTTGCGCACTCTACCAACTGGACAATAATGCATGAAGACCCGTTTTCTCATGTGCTCTGTACACCTTACCTGTAGAGAGAACAATAGCCTTCTCCGGTTGAACAATAGTTACTGGGAGAACCATTCACCTGTGCATGTGCTAGCATGTGCAAATGTCCAGACTGACCACTAACTGACGACTAACTTATTACAGGTAATTTATACAGGTAAATTATTATATTACATTTCCGTATACTGTGTTGACAATATTGTGGCAATATGTGGACCTGTGCAGATATATGTAGATAAATATAGTACTATTAAAAAAAATTCTGGGCTCCAGTAGCGAGCATTATTATTTTTAATTTTTAAACTTTTTTTTTCCATTTTTTTTTCCATTTTTTTTTTCAAATTCTTTTTCAATTTTTGTCTAGTCGCATAAGGTCGTAAGTGCTGTAGCATAAGGTCGTAAGTGCTATATACAGACTATTTATATATAATATCATATAATAAAACAATTATTGACTAGTGAGCCATAGAATATAATCTGATATTCTATGGCTCACCAGTCAATAATTGTATAATATATTCGGGCCAGTGAAAATTGCTTTCGGGCCCAGGCGTCAAGGCGGGACAAGGCGAGACATTTGATTCCTCGGAATTCTTGTTTACTTATCTCCCTTTGTTGTTTCATGCACTGATTTCGTGTCCGGAGCATAACTCGAACACCCTTTGGAATATTTTCATTAAACCTCATACATGCATAGACCACGACCCAAAGGTGTGTCGCGCGCAAGAATGACAACTCTTGCATCGTTAATTTTTTTCTTATCTCCCTTTGTTGTTTCATGCACTGATTTCATGTCCGGAGCATAACTCGAACACCCTTTGGAATATTTTTTATTAAACTTCACACATGCATCGAAGACGACCGAAATGTGTGTCACGCGCAAGAATGACAACTCTTGCATCGTTAATTTCTTAGTTATCTCCCTTTGTTGTTTTGTGCACTGATTTCGTGTCCGGAGCATAACTCGATCACCCTTTGGAATATTTTCATGACACTTCACACATGCATAGACCACGACCCTAAAGGTGTGTCACACAAGAATGGCAACTCTCGCATCACTAATTTTTTAGTTATTTCCCTTTGTTTTTCCGCGCACTGATTTTGTCTCCGGAGCATAACTCGAACACCCTTTTTTCAAACTACTTGTGTATCTGAGGAGGGGGATACACATGCGCTTGTCGACAAGCGTCCATTTCTAGTTTTCAAACATCTCCAATGATTTGTGTCCCTTTTATCATGGCAAAAGGAAGAAATTCTGATGCAATCCCACACACAAATTAGTATAAGTCTTCAAATGATTTGGAATGTGGCTTATATACGGTCTGTGTTCCATGTGTAGGGGATCGTGAAGCAAGATGCGCTGGTGATCAACCCTAACCGCGGCAACCCCAAGTTGAAGGACCTGTATATACGCCCCAACATCGTGTCCAAGAGAATCTCCGGCACCCTTGAGGCTCATACCAATGGTAAGACCGGGTAAATGGACACAGAGAATTTGTAGTATAACTATGGAAAAATTTCCACCATAATGTTGCAGAATGGTTGGATCTAGGTGGGAACACTGCCCCAACATCATGTCAAAGAGAATCTGTGGCGCCGTCAAGGCTCATACCAATTGTAAGGCCGAGTAGATGGACAAAGAGAATACCAGGGCCCGTAATTATAAAACTGAGCAAGTTTTTTACATGCTCAGAAAGTTTATAACTAGAGACTTGTTTCGTCTGTCATTCGTTGTGAATATTATTCTCTTGGTTGTTGAAATCTGGAGTTTGATTGGACGAGGCTGAGTTTTGTTCAGCATCAACCAAGCAAACTGCCTGATTTCCAGTACACATATGAAGAACATGCTCAAGAGAGTTTATATAAGCGTGGGTCCTGGATAGTGCCGCTTGATATCAAGTATATTAGCCTCGGAAATCTTACTATTGCCACGCCTAAACTTGATGTCAATTCTATTTATCAGGTAGTCATATGTGTACAGATGCAGATTGGTTCCATCCATAAACCTATACATGACCTCGCTGTTAAATAGACCTTGAACCGCCATGTGAATCCATCCACGGTTATGTGTTCGGCATGTGTTGTAGGTTTCCGGTTCACGTCGGTGCGGGGAGACAAGGTGGACATCCTGTACAACAACATCAAGAACGCCTTCTTCCAGCCTTGTGACGGGGAGATGATCATCCTACTGCACTTCCATCTCCGGGTATACACCGTTTAGCACGACCCGCCGACATACATCTCTGGCTGTCACTGCACAAATGGGGCTTTGTGACCAGTTTAACTCCTGGGGGCCGTTTCACTAAACTTTACAACTAAAAGTGCAAAATTAGAATTGTTTGGAAATATTAATTGGTGGATTTATATTTATTGACCATAACATAGGCTGCATATGCCTATGCTAAATAAATGTAAATCCAGTAATTGTTTACAAGAAAACAGTGTTAATGTGAAATTTTCACAAACATTTTAGTCGTACAAAATTTAGTGAAACTGGCCCCGTATCTGTAACTGGAGAATTGAGGCTTATGGCATTTCTGGCCAGTCCAACTCCTGGTCTCCAAGCACAAGCCTGCAGCATGCTATGTAGCTATAGTGGTCATTTGAAGTATGAGGATGGCTTGCAGAGTGGCAAAAAGTGCACACCTGAGCAATGCGCATGTTGGTCTGGGTCTACACAATGCAAATGTCATAAGCCCCATTCATTTTGCCAGTCACTACATTTAATATAAGTGGATATACTGATCAAAACTTGTTATTCAGTGAGTAACTCTTGTTCAGCTTGGTTGAATGTCGACCGGTGTAGGCCCTGATCAGACAGTGCGGATGTGCAAGAAACTACGAACTGCAGATCGCGATGCGAGGCTCGTTCCTCGATTATCTCAATATAAACTGCTTATGAATATGAATGGCAGTAAATACAGGGTCATGTTCCTAAAAGTTTTCAGGACTGAACAAAGCGAAATCAGGCTGTTTGATTGGCCGAGACTGGCTCAGTCTCGGCCAATCGAACTTCCTGCTTTCAAGCATGAGAACCGAGTATGTAACCAGATAGTTTTACAAGAAAACACCCAGGTATTAACAAGCATATCGAGCATGCAATCCAGACTGAAATGGACAATTGTAATCCTAATGTGATTTATGTCCATTACACCAGAACTCCAGATTTTAAAGCTTTATGTCCAATAATAATTTTGTCTAATAATTTGTCTAACGAGTGTTATACCCGCTGATTTCAAATTCAATACATATTTTACTTTTATAAATGGATTATTGAATTTTTACGTTATCAAATATGGAACAAATGATAAAAAAGTAACGGTAGGGGAGTTGAATTGGGTTATTGTTATTATAAAAGTAGAAAGATTATTACTGATCCTACTGCTTTTGTTTGGGAGGGGGCCAAGTGATTCTGGTGTGGCGAGGACCTGGCATCAGATCAGGATTATTCGGATTTCAGGGCTGAATATATAGTTTTTGTTGAGCCCGCTTGCGTTAAAGTTTTTAAATACCTTATATCTCTGCAGTCCTAAGTCACATTGACTTGAAACTTCATATACTTATTAGTCATCATCCATATATTCTTGCTGTATCCCACTCATGCGGCCCCTGTGCCCAAGGTCAAGGTCAAATGACTTAGAATTTTGCGTTCCGAAATCTGCGTTAAAGTTTTTAAATACCTTATATCTCTGCAGTCCTAAGTCACATTGACTTGAAACTTCATATACTTATTAGTCATCATCCATATATTCATGCTGTATTCCACTAATGCGGCCCCTATGCCCAAGATCAAGGTCAAATGACTTTTTGTTTGCGTTAAAGTTTCTGTCAAAATTTCCGTTTAAGTTTTCACATACCTATCTCTGTAACCGTAAGTCAGATTTGCTTGAAAGTTTGTATGCTAATTGGGCATCAAATTTTAAATAAATACACTCTGAGACCATCAAATGCCTCGGCGGGCTCGACATGCGGGCCGCGGCCATCTTGTAAATATTCAGTTCTGATTTTGGGATTTTCCCCCCATTTGTACATGTACTTGAACATGTACATCTACTTGTACAGGTAATATATGGGATTTAGTACTAAAACCTTTGACCCGGCCTTAAATGATCTTAGCTGTTGATAGGCCGTTAAACCCAAACAAACAAACTGAAATGCAATGCATAGTTTCAAATTATTGTGAGTATTTTATACTCATTTTGGAAAATGAATGCATATTCAGCTAAAATAAGTGCATAAAATACACCAATACGCTCCTTATATCTCGAGATGTGTACACGTATCGTATCAGTGAGCGCAGCCATTTATGAGTGTGTTGTGTATTCAGCACGCGATCCTGTTTGGGAAGAAGAAGCACGTGGACGTGCAGTTCTACACGGAGGTGGGGGAGATTACCACAGACCTCGGGAAACACCAGCACATGCACGACCGCGACGACCTCCGCGCTGAGCAGGTGGGTACATTGTCGTCGGGTAAACACACCCCAGGCCACAATTAACCCTTAGACCGCTACACAGAACAATTGTCGTCTGCTGTTGCTTTTATATCTTGCTTTATTTCTCATGTAAAATGTGGTTTGACAGCACTTCAGAATCATTTCCAAGCTGACCATTAGGCCATGCCATTGTTTTTCTCTGTTAAGCGTCCATCAGGATGGTCAGACAAAACCTACTTATATATCCAGGAAAAATCAAACGAGGCATTGAAAAAAACCGAATGTAGATTTATGTTAAAAACTTCCTCAACCCTTTGACAAAGTTTTTAACATAAATTTAAATTGCCGCTAAATAATAAGAAAACACTCTATTCATGAACGGATTTAAAACTTAGACAAGTCCCAAATCAATTGTCATATTACTTCACCAGTAAATGGTGTAAAATAGCATACACAGTTTGTTTTGTTTTTTCATAGAACCACTCTCAAAACCTACCCGTACTCGAACGCTTAACAGAGGAAGAAGTTTGTATGGACTTACCTTATACCAAACAACAGTACAATGCATGTACAAATGTATTAGCATTGATTGATAACAGTCTGCAACTGTCTTTGTGCAGGTCCTGGTTTTGGATTGGATATGACGTCCCATTTAACCCTTTCAACCCTAAGGAACTGGGAATGGACTGTGATATGCTAATGTTCCGACCAATCCAATGGTCACAAAATGATTTTCAGATTCGTCCATTTATGAAAAGGGGGTATTTTTGTTCTCAAAAATATTAAAATTACTTTCAAAAAGTGCAGATCCAGATGAGACGGCTCGTTACGGGCTGCCTCATCTGGATCTGCACTTTTTGCATAAACCGATATAGCGGGAGTTCGGGTTCAAAGGGTTAATCGATCAATCTATTTCATGCTGTCTAATCAGGTTATTCTAATTTCTCGGCTGAATTTATGTTTTCTGTAAATATTGAGTTCTGATGTTGGGATTTTCCCCCCATCCATACAGGTGAAATACAGGATTCGACCTAAACTGACCTTGGTTGTTGACAGGCCATTAAACACCATTAAATAAATAATAAATAAATTGTTTTGGTTTCTATGTCTCATTTAATAAATCAATTCCAGGCTGAGCGTGAGCTGAGACAGAAGTTGAAGTCGACGTTTAAGAATTTCTGTGAGAAGGTTGAGAACCTGACGAAGGCTGAGCTCGAGTTTGACACTCCGTTCCGCGAGCTCGGTTTCCACGGTGCCCCATTCCGCAGTACCGTGCTGCTGCAGCCCACCAGTGGCTGCCTTGTCACACTCTCCGAGTGGGTAGGTAACTCACTCTATATGACCAAATTATGGGTTTTGCGACCAGTGTAGATCCAGATCAGCCAAATGTGGCTGTGACTCAAGAAATTGGGATTATGACATTTGTCGATATTCAAACTTCTGATCAAAACTATAAGTTATGTTGGCTTATTGTCTGAATGGCGAACAGTGCATGCCCTGATCTGCGGCTACACTGGTCACATATGATAACCGACAAGCCCCATTTCTCCAATCACAGCCACATATGCGACTAGTATCATATAATCTTGCTGCAGGGTTAGCATTTAACCCTTTCACCCCTAAGTAATTTCCTAATTAGATCATGTATTTTACTCCTGATAAATCAATATCGGAAACGTCGATATTTCGGTTTAGTCGAGGTGGAAATCGAGTCCCAATAGTATGTGCCTTTATATTTGTATTGTGATAAGTCGATGGGTAAATGGAGTTATTGCGAGGCAGAAATGCGGTGTGAAGCGTCAGCTGAACATGATTTGACTTGTGCTGAATGTGTGGCCGATGACTCCAGGTCCAATGTGGTTTGGGCACGAAATGCGTATGTTACAATTGAATAATGACGGTGAGCGTTCAAATATTAATTAATGTGTATTGGGTATGTGTTGCAAAACAAATGTTTTGTACCTCACCAGAAATTGTATCGTGCATATTTTAATTTAGTAACAAGACATGTGCGTTTCTTGAAAAGAATGTGCACGATTTATGAAAACCCAGAAGTAAAGTAGTCCCGAGTCCCATGCTCGGATATGTCGATATATTTTGCTTAGTCCGGTCGACTTCGAGTTAATGAGAATTAGCTGTATATTGGTATGAATGTAGCTGCAACCTATATATGAGACATGTGATTTTATACACAAGAAGATTCCGCATTTGCTATGAAAATTAGAACACTTGACTTCACTTAAGGAAAACTTCAAAGTTTCAGTGAATATTATTCATTAAAAATCGCACATCTTAGATATAAAATCACATGAAGTGTCGCGTATATCATCGTGTATTTACCTGCAGCCTCCGTTTGTGATCTCCCTGGACGAAATCGAGCTGATCCACTTTGAGCGTGTCTCGTTCTCGCTGAAGAACTTCGACATGGTGTTCGTGTTTAAGGACTACAGCAAGAAGGTGGCCATGGTCAACTCCATACCCATGACAGTGCTCGAGAACGTCAAGGAGTGGCTCAAGTAAGCAGGCAGCAAATATGACGATGAGATTGGGATTGTCTATTTGATTTGAGAAGCAAATGTTTATCCTTTCACCCCTAAATATTTTACATAGACTTGTTCATGCCAATCTTTTGTTTTGGTCTTCAACCCATTTCATGCTGAGGATGCCATTTTGTGTGTGGAAAAGCCTAAATATTTTTGTTGTATGTGTTTATAAGTATATGTCGTGACCACCATTTGAACTGTCTCATCGAGTGGGTGGCAGGTGGGAGCATGTGATGGGTAATTTAACGATCTGTGTTCATCCTTACCTGAATTCCGACTGGAGACCTGGTTTGGCTCCCACATACATCTTTGGCATTTTGTATGTGACAATTGAATCTGGTTATACCCCTTATGTGAGTGTTGCGATTATTCATAATCCTAGTTTAGGGGAATGGGCCAAGTGACTTTGGTGTGGTATGGACCTGGCACCAGGTCAGGTTATTCTAATTTCAGGGGCAGCAGTTTAAAACGGGATCGAACCGTTTGCCCGGCCTTACATGACCTTAGCTGACACCAATAAAAAATCAAACTCATCGAGACGGTTCAACTGAGTGGTCACCACATATAGTAACATCAAACAATACTACACGGTCCGATTTTCTTTTGAAGTCTGCCAGAAACCAGAACACATATCATCAGCCGATTACTCCATGACCCAACATTCCTTTCATATCTAAAGCCACTGACAATTCCGCATGAATTTTGTGTCAACTTTTCAACACCATTTACGGAAAATATTTTCGAAATCAATATCGGCGAAATATGGCGACATATCTGCGTATAATCCAGTGTTTTTAGCAAGGTTTTTTGGAAAAAAAATCCAGGCTATTAGATTGGCGAAAGCCCGGCGGGCCGGCGGGCGGGCGGCGTCCACAATCAATGTTTTCGTGTTTGAGTCCATTTCTTTGTTACTGTACCACCTAGGACCACCAAACTTTCACAGCTTCATAATCAAGGGGTGCCCACCACATATCACTATCCAACATGTTACTTTTTTTTTTAACTTCACCCATTTTTTCCGCGTAGTCGACTTAGCCATTTTCAATGTTAAGTTTTCACGTTTACAATGTTAAGTTTTCGTGTTTAAGTCCATTTCTTTGGTACTGTACCACCTAGGACCACCAAACTTTCACAGCTTCATAACCAAGGGGTGCCTACCACATACAACTATCCAACATGTGACCATTTTTAGCCAGGTTTTTTGAAAAAAAATCCAGGCTATTGGATTGGCGAAAGCCGGGCAGGCGGGCGGGTGGGCGGCCGGCCGGCGGGCGGGCGGGCGGCGTCCACAATCAATGTTAAGTTTTCGTGTTTGAGTCTATTTCTTTGTTACTGTACCACCTAGGACCACCAAACTTTCACAGCTTCATAATCAAGGGGTGCCCACCACATATCACTATCCAACATGTTACTTTTTTTTTAACTTCACCCATTTTTTCCGCGTAATCGACTTAGCCATTTTCAATGTTAAGTTTTCGTGTTTACAATGTTAATTTTTAGCCTGGTTTTTTGAAAAAAAATCCAGGCTATTGGATTGGCGAAGGGCGGGCGGGTGGGCAGCGGGCGGCGTCCACAATCAATGTTAAGTTTTCGTGTTTGAGTCCATTTCTTTGTTACTGTACCACCTAGGACCACCAAACTTTCACAGCTTCATAATCAAGGGGTGCCCACCACATATCACTATCCAACATGTTACCTTTTTTTTTAACTTGACCCATTTTTTCCGCGTAGTCGACTTAGCCATTTTCAATGTTAAGTTTTCGTGTTTACAATGTTAAGTTTTCGTGTTTAAGTCCATTTCTTTGGTACTGTACCACCTAGGACCACCAAACTTTCACAGCTTCATAATCAAGGGGTACCCACCACATATCACTATCCAACATGTTACTTTTTTTTTTTAACTTCACCCATTTTTTCCGTGCAGTCGACTTAGCCATTTTCAATGTTAAGTTTTCGCGTTTACAATGTTAAGTTTTCGTGTTTAAGTCCATTTCTTTGGTACTGTACCACCTAGGACCACCAAACTTTCACAACTTCATAACCAAGGGGTGCCTACCACATACAACTAACCAACATGTGACCATTTTTTTACCTTCACCTATTATTTCTACTTAATTGACTTAGCCATTTTCAACGTTAACTTTTTAACGTACGTCTGGTTAAAGTTTTTGGTTAAAACTTTTTCGTTATACTATATCTCTGCAACTGCTTCGCCCATTACCTTGAAACTTCACATGGGTGTTTATCATCATCCATATTTTCATTCTAACCCCCAACCGTGCGGCCCCTGTGCCCAATGTCAAGGTCAAATTACTTTGAATTATTTTGTTAAAGTTTTTTCGTGTACTATATCTCTGCAACTACTTCACCCAATACCTTGATACTTCACATGGGTGTTTATCATCATTGTTGCACCTGCTTGCTGAAAGCGCTATCCTGTGCCCAATGTCAAGATCAAATTACTTTGAATGTTTTTGTTAAAGTTTTTTCGTGTACTATATCTCTGCAACTGCTTCACCCAATACCTTGATACTTCACATGGGTGTTTATCATCATTGTCGCACCTGCTTGCGGTAAGCGCAATCCTGTGCCCAATGTCAAGGTCAAATTACTTTGAATTTTTTTGTTAAAGTTTTTCGTGTACTATATCTCTGTAACTGCTTCACCCAATACCTTGATACTTCACATGGGTGTTTATCATCATTGTCGCACCTGCTTGCGGAAAGCGCGATCCAGTGCCCAATGTGAAGTTCAAATTACTTTGAATTTTTTTGTTAAAGTTTTTTCGTGTACTATATCTCTGCAACTGCTTCACCCAATACCTTGATACTTCACATGGGTGTTTATCATCATTGTCACACCTGCTTGCGGAAAGCGCGATATCATCGGCATTTTGGCATACGTCCGTACGTCCGTGTGTCCGGTTAAAGTTTTTTCGTTAAAGTTTTTCCATTTTTTTTAGTGTCCTTGCCTCGCCCCAAGGCGCGACATGCAGGCCACGGCCATCTAGTCTACAAAAAGTGTGTATAATTATGTTATCCAAGTGTCCATGCTTGGAAAAAACCTGGCCTTCGTGGCTTTGCCTCGTTTCTTGTTCGTGTTTAAGTCAATTTCTTTCGTACTGTACCACCTAGGACCACCAAACTTTCACAGCTTCATAATCAAGGGGTACCCACCACATATCACTATCCAACATGTTACTTTTTTTTTTAACTTCACCCATTTTTTCCGCGCAGTCGACTTAGCCATTTTCAATGTTAAGTTTTCACGTTTACAATGTTAAGTTTTCGTGTTTAAGTCCATTTCTTTGGTACTGTACCACCTAGGACCACCAAACTTTCACAGCTTCATAACCAAGGGGTGCCTACCACATACTACTATCCAACATGTGACCATTTTTTTACCTTCACCTATTATTTCTACGTAATTGACTTAGCCATTTTCAACGTTAACTTTTTACCGTACGTCTGGTTAGAGTTTTTTGGTTAAACTTTTTCGTTATAATATATCTCTGCAACTGCTTCGCCCATTACCTTGAAACTTCACATGGGTGTTTATCATCATCCATATTTTCATTCTAACCCCCAACCGTGCGGCCCCTGTGCCCAATGTCAAGGTCAAATTACTTTGAATTTTTTTGTTAATTTTTGTTTGTGTACTATATCTCTGCAACTGCTTCACCCAATACCTTGATACTTCACATGGGTGTTTATCATCATTGTCGCACCTGCTTGCGGAAAGCGCGATCCTGTGCCCAATGTCAAGGTCAAATTACTTTGAATTTTTTTGTTAAAGTTTTTTCGTGTACTATATCTCTGCAACTGCTTCACCCAATACCTTGATACTTCACATGGGTGCTTATCATCATTGTCGCACCTGCTTGCGGAAAGCGCGATCCTGTGCCCAATGTCAAGGTCAAATTACTTTGAATTTTTTTTGTTAAAGTTTTTTTGTGTACTATATCTCTGCAACTGCTTCACCCAATACCTTGATACTTCACATGGGTGTTTATCATCATTGTCACACCTGCTTGCGGAAAGCGCGATATCGTCAGCATTTTGGCATAACGTCCGTCCGTTCGTCCGTGTGTCCGGTTAAAGTTTTTTGGTTAATGTTTTTCCATCTAGTATATCTATTTTTTTAGTGTCCATGCCTCGCCCCAAGGCGCGACATGAAGGCCACGGCCATCTAGTCTACAAAAAGTGGGTATAATTATGTTATCCAAGTGTCTATTCTTGGAAAAAACCTGGCCTTCGTGGCTTTGCCTCGTTTCTTGTTTTACCTTCACCTATTATTTCTACGTAATTGACTTAGCCATTTTCAACGTTAACTTTTTAACGTACGTCTGGTTAAAGTTTTTTGGTTAAAACTTTTTCGTTATACTATATCCTCTGCAACTGCTTCGCCATTACCTTGAAACTTCACATGGGTGTTTATCATCATCCATATTTTCATTCCAACCCCCAACCGTGCGGCCCCTGTGCCCAATGTCAAGGTCAAATTACTTTGAATTTTTTTGTTAAAGTTTTTTCGTGTACTATATCTCTGCAACTGCTTCACCCAATACCTTGATACTTCACATGGGTGTTTATCATCATTGTCGCACCTGCTTGCGGAAAGCGCGATCCTGTGCCCAATGTCAAGGTCAAATTACTTTGAAGTTTTTGGTTAATGTTTTTGGTTAAAGTTTTTTGGTTAAAGTTTTTCGTTATACTATATCTCTGCAACTGCTTTGCCCATTACCTTGAAACTTCACATGGATGTTTATCATCATCCATATTTTCATTCTACCCCTCACCAGTGCGGCCCCTGTGCCCAATGTCAAGGTCAAATTACTTTGAAGTTTTTGGTTAAAAGTTTTTTCATGTACTACATGTATATGCACCTACTTTGCCCATTACCTTGAACTTTCACATGCCTGTTTATCATCATCCATATTTTCATTCTACCCCCCA
Source organism: Conchocele bisecta (assembly GCA_029237695.1). Lineage (NCBI taxonomy): Eukaryota > Metazoa > Mollusca > Bivalvia > Lucinida > Thyasiridae > Conchocele > Conchocele bisecta. Next base: position 356,891 of record CM055265.1, on the reverse strand, counting down.
CCCGTGCGGCCCCTGTGCCCAATGTCAAGGTCAAATACTTGGAAGTTTTTGGTTAAAGTTTTTTCATGTACTATATCTCTGCACCTGCTTTGTCCATTACCTTGTTTTGGTTAAAGTTTTTGTCGCGCCCGCTTGCGGAAAGCGCGTACGTACGTACGTGTGTCCGGTTAAAGCTTTTTGGTTAAAGTTTTTCCGTCTACTATATCTCTTTTTTTTAGTGTCCATGCCTCGCCCCAAGGCGCGACATGCAGGCCGCGGCCATCTAGTTTTCATAGCACTTGCTCAATATTTTGTAAAAAAAAAAGAAAATCGGGATTTCTGAAGGGAGGGGCCCGGGCCCCCCACCCCCCCTGATACCACCTCTGTACAAAGTAGTAACACAGTGATTCGCCGCAATTCGCCACCTCGCGAGGCCCCGTGCAGGCACCGGGGCGGGATCAACTGATCCTGAGAATAGTGCTGCAGTAGCCATTGCTTGTCGTAAAAGGCGACTAAACTGGCTTAACGATTGGGTTCATACTTTCCGGAACCCACTATACCGGATTTGGCCCTCATGTGCATTTTTGGCTTTCTTGTATGTGAGAGTTGAGTCGGGCTATGCCCCATATATAAAAGTAAGATTAGCGCTAATCCTATTACTTTTAGGGGATGGGATAAATGATGCTGGTGTGGCGAGGGCCTGGCACCAGATCAGGTTGTTCTAATTTCAGGACTGAATATATATTTTGATTGTAAATATTGAGTTCTGAAGTTGGGATTTACCCCCCTTGGACAGGTGGATACGGGACTCAACCCCGTTGACCCGTCTGCGTGTAGACTCCCTGAGGCTTGTACCTCTATGTCAGAAAAATGGACGTTAAACCCTATTCACTCACTCGCCACCTCGCGGCACGTTCACTTTTAGTACATGGCTGCTTTGCCGATTGTGCGCTTGCGCAAACAGAAAGAGGCTGACGGAGGATTCGCTACCATGCAGTTTCGCGCCTGAAGGTTTCGCACCTTTCCCTAAGGAGGTTTCGATACCCACGAAAGTGTAGGAGGTGCAAAATGTACAGATAGTGAACACGCAGGTAGCGAAACCACCGTAATTCCGAAAAAAAGATACCGTCAAGTCGGCCCATGTCAACTCGGACCCCATATTTATTTTATTTATTTCACCTGCTAAATAACCACCTTGATTTATTTCACCCTAGGAAGATAGACCCACGATGCACATAATTCAATTTTAGGAAAACCCCACCATGCACAAAATTCATTTTTTTGGAAAACCCCACCATGCACAAAATTCATTTCCACCACCCATCCAAATTTAAATCGGGTGCCGTCCAACCCCACCATACCAAAAATTCTGGAAAAGCCCTTGTAATGGGTTAATCATATGAGCAAAATTTAATAATAAAAATTGATAAACACTGTAGACCTTTATGTTGTTTAACTGAATCTACAGCGTTTGCAAATGATGACATTATGATCTGTAGGGATGAGTTATGCCTAAGGGTGAACACCAGAAATGTCAGAATGTAGCCAACGGCTTCTGAAATGTTTTGTCAACGTTCAATTTCTACATATTTCAACAAATCCCATTGAACTTTCTAACCTGGGGCATGTTTCCCTAAACTTCTTACGATTAAAATGTTCGTACAAAGATTTTTGTCGAGCCCGCTTGCGGAAAGCGAGACATAGTGATCACAATGATGTCCGGGTGTCCGTCCGTCCGTCCGTCCGTTGTCCGTCCGTCCGTCGTTGAAACTTCATATACTTATTAGTCATCATCCATATATTCATGCTGTATCCCACTATGCCCAAGGTCAAGGTCAAATGACTTAGAAGTTTGCGTTCCGAAATCTGCATTAAAGTTTTTAAATACCTTATATCTCTGCAGTCCTAAGTCACATTGACTTGAAACTTCATATGCTTAGTAGTCACCATCCATATATTCATTCTGTGTCCCACTCATGCGGCCCCTGTGCCCCTATGTCAAGGTCAAATGACTTAGAAGTTTGCGTTAAATTTTCTGTCAAAATTTCCTTTAAAGTTTTCACATACCTACTATCTCTAACCGTAAGTCAGATTTGCTTGAAACTTTGTGCCCCTATGTCAAGGTCAAATGACTTAGAAGTTTGCGTTAAATTTTCTGTCAAAATTTCCTTTAAAGTTTTCACATACCTACTATCTCTAACCGTAAGTCAGATTTGCTTGAAACTTTGTATGCTTATTGGGCATCAAACTTCAAATAAATACACTCTGAGACCATCAAATGCCTCGCCGGGCTCGACATGTGGGTCGTGGCCATCTGGTTATTAATTTGTTTCTCACATTAATGTGGTTAACTAATGTTACCAATTTGCACATATATGCGCAGTTCATTACATGTGAACACACCCAGGAACGAATTTCCAACTTCGGCTGTCAGTGTAAATGTTATTCTAAAAATAAATTTTGCACTTACAAACTTCTTAGTATTACGAAGTTTAGTGAAATGAGCCCCAGCATGCTATACCCAGTGCATATTGTTATCACCATCTGTCGGCATATTAACCCTCACCCCTAAGTAACTGGAATTAATTTTCTTATGTTAATTTTGCAACCAATCCAATTGTCACAAAATAATTTTCAGACTAGTCTGTTTATGAAAAGGGGGTGTTTTAAAAATATGAAAATTACTTGCAAAAAGTGCAGATCCTGATGAAACGGCTCGTCGCGATCTGGTTAATCTGGATCTACACTTTTTGCCTATACCATTATACAGGCCTGTGGTGTTGAAAGGGTTAATGTAGACGACTGTAGCTATGGTTTTGACTGGGACGTGTATTTCCAGTTCGTGCGATATCCGCTACACGGAGGGCGTCCAGAGCTTGAACTGGTCCAAGATCATGAAGACAATCACGGACGACCCCGAGGGATTCTTCGACAATGGCGGCTGGACTTTCCTCGACCCAGACAGTGACGTGAGTTACTCTTGTCACCCCTCCACATTAGCATTTCACAGAACCACATTGTTGTTCTGGGGGCCGGTTTCACTAAACTTTGTACAACTGAAATGTTTGTATGTGCAAAATTAAGGTGTTTTCTTGTGAACAATTATTGGATTTACATTTATTGAGCATAGGCTGCTCAATAAATGTAAATCTATCAATTGAAATTTCCAGATGATCCTAAATTTGCACTTATAAACATTTTAGTCGTACGAAGTTAGTGACACGGGCCCCAGTTTTCTCGCAATAACTCCAGTCTAGGTCAATTGCCAAAACAACAGGAGGCATAAGCAATTATATTTAGTGTGCTGTGTGAATGCAAATATTCCAAAAGCCAAACCATAATTTAATTTGATGACCTTTAAAGATGCTTTTAATAGAAAAATAGATACTTGAGTATGTGCCTGTTTTGGGTCATGGTGTTGAAAATAACGTAACATAACTTAACCAATGACTTCACATTGATTTATTTTCCTGAGTAAATTGGATTTCATCACAGCATTCCAGATGTGTGAGAAAAATGGTTCATGGTACAGTTAACACCAAGTGGTGATAGGTGGCGGTGGTTGGGACTGCAGAGCCAGTATGTTAACTGGGTGACCTATGTTGCAGGCGGAGGCAAATGACGACGATGAGGACGTGGATGATGAGGCGTATGACCCGACAGACGAGGAGGCCAGTGCTTCCGAGGGCAGCTCCGACGACTACAGCTCCGAGGAGAGTGACTGGGAGGGCGAGGAGGAAGAGGACTCGGGTAGGGAAAATCACTGGCCGTACTGGCCTGCTTGGGCATACCTTGTCATTGAGAAATGTGGCTATGACACGAGAAATGGGGCTTATGGGATTTGTTACCAGTATGTCTCCTGATCAAATAGCACACTCCTGTAGCCTGATAAGGATCTATATTGCTTGTTAGAAGCATTACGGTTGTTTTATTGATGGAATGGCAAACAGTGCAGATCCTGATCATCTGTACTGCTCGCAAAACCCATAAGCCCCATTTCTCCACTCACAGCCACAAATTGAAAGAAAAATATTTCAAAACTTGCTTCCTAAAATCATATTCGTAATGTAATATATTATCTGCATGATCATCATATTTGCAGTTGAAATCGAGGAGATCTGCTTAACCCTTTCAACACCACAGGCCTGTATAGTGGTATGGACAAACAGTGTAGATCCAGATGAGCCGTCTCGTGATGAGCCCTCTCATCGGGGTCTGCACTTTTTGCAAGTAATTTTCATATTTTAGAGAATAACAATACCCCGTTTTCTCAAATCATTTTGTGACTATCGGATTGGTCGGAAAATTAACTTATCAAAATCTATTCCAGTTACTTAGGGGTGAAAGGGTTAAGCCAATTGAACTGCATAATTTCAAGTACAAGCTCAGTGAAATTGTACACATGTACCACATTGACGGGTTCTTGTTGTCCCATTGCCCGACTTGTATATATATATATATGGTGGGTGGCAGGTGGGAGCATGTGATGGGTATTTTAACGATCGAGATTCATCCTTACCAGAATCACGACTGGAGACCTGGTTTGGCCCTCGTGTACGTCTTTGGCTTTCTTGTATGTGAGAGTTGAATCTGGTTATACCCCTTATATGAGTAATATGATTAATCGTAATCCTATTACTTTTGGGGAAGGGGACAAGTGACTTTGGTGTATGGACCTGGTACCTGGTCAGGTTTTTCTAGTTTCAGGGCTGAATATATTTATTTTTTTCAATGTAAATACAGTTGAGCACCAGTGTCTCAAAGTCGAAGGGAGATCACCAATATAATCGAGATAGGACTAGGTTTGAGATAGCGAAGTGACATGGTCAAATAATATAATCGAGATAGGACTAGGTTTGAGATAGCGATGAAGTGACATGGTCAAATATTTTTGCGAAAAATATGAAATCATATTACCCATTACACCACGAGTAAACAATCACCAATTACTAATGACCAAAGTTAGTAAGCTACTGTATGTTCCACGAAATGCTGCCCAAGATTTATTGCTATAAAAACACTACTTTATTTCAATAAAATCCGTCTAATAACAAAGTTATTTTGAATAAACAGTCATGGATGGGAGTTTGCCTTATAAATTCATTTCACCGAATTTTAGTTGTTGACAATAAAACGAGAAACTACTATTGCAATAAACAATAGGTTTCCGGTAAACTACAACAACTATTAACTGAACACTAATTCTTAAGAAATGTGTGTATTAACAGCATTTTCTGGCATACAGTTTAAACGGTGTGCATGAAAATTCATATATTTAGCAAATATCATTCATCCATAAGGTTCCAAGTCGATCTGATACTACTGCTAATACGTCCTAAGGTTTTGTAAATTGTGAATGCTAACGAACTTGATGTGATGACCTTCACCAACCATTCAGAGTTTAGTAAACCAAGTTGTCCGCATGAAATTCGTCCGGCAAAGAGACTGGCTCACAGGAAGTGACTGTATACTTCCGCCGGAAATGACATGTATATGGTGTTCCCAAGTCATACCATTAGAGAATGTAGATTTACACCGGTGTAAATGTGAGAAGATATGTGCAATTAATTTTACGTGGTAGGAACAGCGTGCCAACCTCAGCCTGGCGTTGTCAATAGATACGAAAGCTGTAGCAGATGATGATGACATTATGTTGTATTTTAACCAAATTCTCGGCATTTTCTTCTGGAATTCTTGTACGAACACCGAGAAATGGAGGCTCAATTCCTTTATTTTTCAACCTGGCAAGATTTGCTCTCATAAATACAAGGTTAGTGTCTTGTTTTTATGATGAAATCCAGCAAGCAGTTCGATGTTAGAAAAATGTTGAAAATCTGATCGCACGTGACATTTTAACATTACAACTCTGCATTCAATTCTTGATTTAGGGCTATTACTTCATTATAGGACCGAATTTCAAAAAATAAAAAGATGGCTCGTCGCTAAATTTTGCTGAAAAATGATTTTATTCCAAAAAAAATAAGACTTTAGGGTGTTTAAATAGGTGTAAAAGTTGGGCAGGTTAACGTGAAACGGACAGTAATCAACATTATAAGGTGGCGTCACTTAAACGGCCAGGGTGATATGCTTAGGGCTTTTCCATTTTTTTAGCTCACCTGAGCAAAGCTCATGTGAGCTATTGTTACCGCAATTTGTCCGTCGTCCGTCGTCATCGTCGTCCGTGAACATTTTCAAACGTCTTCTCCTCGGTAACCTTTGGGCCTATGGTCACCAAACTTCATGGTCATGGTCCTTAGGTAGGGGGATTACAAAATTGTTAAAATGACGTCATTACGTAATCCAAGATGGCCGCCGTCTAAAAATAGCATAAAGTCTTAAAAAATCTTCTTCTCATGAACCGCTTGCCAGATTTCGACGAAACTTGGTAGGAATGATCGATGTACATTGCTCTTTCAAAGTTGTTAAAATGGTGACCCCGGGGTCAAAATTGGGCGTGGCCCGTGGGGTCAAATTTTATTTTTGACCGAATACGGTCATGTCATATATCAAATTGAAGGTATCAATGAGGCGATCACTCTGGTGCATTTTCTGTCGAAATCGGATTGTTATGTCATCCAAGATGGCCGCCGAAAGGTCAAAAGGTCTTTCTTTCATTAGAGATTTCAAAATTCTTCTTCACATGAACCGCTTGGCCCATGGTAGCCAAACTTAAAAGTTATGGTCCATGGGTGAAGCCTTTTCAGATTTGTTAAAATAGAGGTCATCGCTTAATCCAAGATGGCCGCCGTCTAAAAATAGCATAAATTCTTAAAAAATCTTCTTCTCATGAACCACTTGCCGGATTTCGACGAAACTTGGTAGGAATGATCGATGTACATTGCTCTTTCAAAGTTGTGAAAATGGTGACCCCGGGGTCAAAAATGGGCGTGGCCCGTGGGGTGAAATTGGGGTCAAATTTTATTTTTGACCGAATATGGTCATGTCATATATCAAATTGAAGGTATCAATGAGGCGATCACTCTGGTGCATTTTCTGTCGAAATCGGATTGTTATGTTATCCAAGATGGCTGCCGAAATGTCAAAAGGTCGTTCTTTTATTAGAGATTTCAAAATTCTTCTTCACATGAACCGCTTGGCCCATGGTAGCCAAACTTAAAAGTTATGGTCCATGTGTGAAGCCTTTTCAGATTTGTTAAAATGGAGGTCATCGCTAATCCAAGATGGCCGCCGTCTAAAAATGGCATAAATTCTTAAAAAATCTTCTCATGAACCGCTAGCCGGATTTCGACGAAACTTGGTAGGAATGATCGATGTACATTGCTCTTTGAAAGTTGTTAAAATGGTGACCCCCCCCGGGGTCAAAAATGGGCGTGGCCCGTGGGGTCAAATTTTATTTTTGACCGAATATGGTCATGTTATATATCAAATCGAAGGTATCAATGAGGCGATCACTCTGGTACATTTTTTGTCGAAATCGGATTGTTATGTCATCCAAGATGGCTGCCGAAATGTCAAAAGGTCGTTCTTTTATTAGAGATTTCAAAATTCTTCTTCACATGAACCGCTTGGCCCATGGTAGCCAAACTTAAAAGTTATGGTCCATGGGTGAAGTCTTTTCAGATTTGTTAAAATGGAGGTCATCGCTAATCCAAGATGGCCGCCATCTAAAAAAAAAATAGCATAAATTCTTATAAAAAATCTTCTTCTCATGAACCGCTAGCCGGATTACGACGAAACTTGGTAGGAATGATCGATGTACAGTGCTCTTTGAAAGTTGTTAAAATGGTGACCCCGGGGTCAAAAATGGGCGTGGCCCGTGGGGTCAAATTTTATTTTTGACCGAATATGGTCATGTTATATATCAAATCGAAGGTATCAATGGGGCGATCACTCTGGTACATTTTTTGTCGAAATCGGATTGTTATGTTATCCAAGATGGCTGCCGAAATGTCAAAAGGTCGTTCTTTTATTACAGATTTCAAAATTCTTCTTCACATGAACCGCTTGGCCCATGGTAGCCAAACTTAAAAGTTATGGTCCATGGGTGAAGTCTTTTCAGATTTGTTAAAATGGAGGTCATCGCTAATCCAAGATGGCCACCATCTAAAAATAGCATAAATTCTTAAAAAATCTTCTTCTCATGAACCGCTAGCCGGATTTCGACGAAACTTGGTAGGAATGATCGATGTACATTGCTCTTTGAAAGTTGTTAAAATGGTGACCCCGGGATCAAAAATGGGCGTGGCCCGTGGGGTGAAATTGGGGTCAAATTTTATTTTTGACTGAATATGGTCATGTCATATATCAAATTGAAGGTATCAATGAGGCGATCACTCTGGTGCAATATTTGTCGGAATCGGATGATTATGTCATCCATGATGGCCACCAAAAGGTCCATTTATTCAAGATTTTAACGTATTTTTCTCAGGAACCACATGGCCGATGCTGGGTGAAGCATTTTCAGATTTTGTAAAATGAGAGTCATCGCTTAATCCTTGATGACCGCCATCTAAAAATAGCCCAATTTTTTTAAAACACATGAACTCAATGTCACATTCTCCTCTGGTGTTCATGGAGTCAGGTGAGCGAATTAGGGCCATCATGGCCCTCTTGTTTTAAAACAGCATGGTGGTGGTCATATTAATTTATTTATTTTTCTACTGGGTGGGGTCTACGTCATTTAAAATATCTATAGGTAGAAGTATTTTTTTTATCCTTTCTGGTAGTGGGGGGTTAAGTTCTCCTATGATGTTGATGATGTTGGTGGGTGGTTATTTTCCATTAAGTATTAAAGTGGGTGTCGGTGTATCAATTTAGAAGTCTCCGTAAAAAAACACCGACATTGAATGTTCACTGGTCAACGTTTAGCGAAAGTTATTAAGTTGTCGTTCTTGCAATCCAGCGTGTTCGGCCTAGTTTGATTGGCTGTCAGACATCTCGACCCCAAGACATCTCGTACACGAGTGTTCCTCGGTCTCCCCGTAAACAACAAGTTCGCGTAGCGAACACGTACGTTGTTTACGCGGAACCGACGAACTTGAGTGTATTATTTCACACTATTCAATCATGAACACTGGAGTTAGGTTGTCCGTCCGTCCGTGCGTGCGTCCGTAAACTTAACATCAGAGAAATATTGTTATAACTTCTATTTCCTTCATCTAAAATGCTTAATATTTCACACATGCATTCCTGTAAGGCTCTACTACCATGCTGTGCCAAATCCACGACCTTCAAACCTCCGCTGGTCCCAATGTCAAGGTCTTTACAAAACTATTGTACTATCATGCTGTGACAAATCTATGACCGTCCAACCCCCGCTGATCCCAAGGTCAAGGTCACATACTTCGTCTCTTTACAAAACTTAACATCAGAGAAATATTGTTATAACTTCTATTTCTTTCATCGAAAATTCTTAATATTTCATGCATGCGTTCCTGTAAGGCTCTACTATCATGCTGTGACAAATTCTCGCTGATCTCGAGGTCAAGGTCACATACTTAGTCTCTTTACAAAACTTAACATCAGAGAAATTGGTTATAACTTCTATTTCCTTGCTCGGATCTGCTTCACATTTCACACACGCATTGCTCCAATGGACCTCTACCACCCTGTGATAAATTCACGTGCATGCCGCTCCCGCTAAGCCCAGAGTCAAGGTCACAAGCCCACACACTTGGAAATGTTTACATATTTTAGGGGTACCTGGGCCCACGCGCCGGGGGGGGGGGTGGGGGTGGTATTCCGTAAGCCTCGCTTACTGACCAATCCATTTTTAATAATATTTGTGTTTTATTGAAGAAAGTATGTGTGTATGAATGTTTATGGGCGTGTCTTATTTACTACGTGTTGACGTCACTCATTCATAACAATTTTGGATTCATAAAAAAATGGTGCCTTTCTGTCTAATGGACTTCAGTGGATTTTAATATTTATGGCATACACGTATAGAGTAAGTACCAAGTCGATGGTATTACATGTATAATGATTAATATTTATAATAATGTGTTTTATTAATATAGAACAAAGAGCAGCTTGAATATTCTTTCCCAGATATGCTGTTCACAACGTCTGCCAATAACAAACCAGTACTTGTCAGTGTCCTAATGTCGACACACATCAACGTTATTTATGACACGACTTTAGCAATATTAGTTGACCTCGGCTTCCGGCAGTGGTAATAATCAAACGATTTTATGCAAAAAATCAATTCCGGTGGTGGGGGGGTTATGCAAGAAATAAATTCTGGTGGTGGGGGGTATAATTTTATGTAAATTCCGGTGGTGGTAACCCTAAAAAAAAAAACCAGTCTCCCTCCCCCAGGGAAATGTTTCTGGAAAAGCCCTTAATGAATCATGTCATACACTCCTATATATCTAGGTGGACCAATTAAGCAAACCAACCTGAGGTAGGCGTCAATTTATTTTGTTTTGTTTGATATTAGGTTTTGACAATTAGTATCAACCAAATTGATCTTGGCAGCCATACGATTAAGCGATTTATCCATGCATTTATGTGATCGAGATAGCGAGGAGATTTTTAACGTATTTTATACGGAGGGGACAGCATGAACAGTCGATATACGAGATGGGGCATTGTCGAGATTGCAGAGGAAATTTATATTAAAGAAATAAGGAAATAACTCGGGACTTAGTGAATCATCGAGATAGGGGATATTATCGAGATACTGATATTCGAGATACCGACTGTATTCCGATTTTGGGATTTTCCCCCCAATGTAGCAGGTTGAATACGGGATCAAACCCGTTGTCCCGGCCTTAAATGACCTTAGCTGTTGATAGGCTGTTAAACACCAATAAATTATCCCGGACTGATGTTCGTGTTTCAGAGGATATGGGTTCCAGTGAGGAGAGCGGGAAGGACTGGGACGAACTGGAGGAGGAGGCCCGCAAAGGTGAGTGAGATCTCTTACATGGACACGGGCTGGGCAGGGCAGCCATGGGCGAATGTAGGGCATTTGGGCAGCCGGCTGATAACAAGGGGAACTTAGAGAATTTACAATAATTATAGTATTTACATGCGCCTTTCCACATTGGAATATGGCTCGGATCGCTTTGCTGATAGTTGAATGATTGGCATTCGGTGTAGGCCCTGGTCAGACTGATCTGGGTTTACGCTGGTTCCATGCATTGTATGGTTACTTCTCGATCGACGGACTATTTGTAATTTCTGTCTTATATTAAGTGTGAATCCAGAGTTGGGTAACTCAGAGGTGTCGGAAATGGGGCGGCAGGGGCGGCAGGGGCGGCAGGGGCGGCAGTCCCAATATTTGGACCAAAAATATAAGGTGTCTCTTATATGCAGCAGAATGCAGGAAATGGCATCTAGAATTCAAACATTTTCTGTGTGTTCATGCCCCCGAACCCCCCTAACGCTAACTCGCTTTGCTCGGGTCGACATGCGCCTCCCCAATATTAATTTGCTTCCGATGCCTCTAACAACTATGACAATTCTCGTGCTTGGCCAAAATGTGTCGAGCAGAGTTAAAAAATATACAACTGAAAACAAAAATTTAACTCCGTCTTCCAATTGTTGCACTTTGTCCATCACGTCTTGTCTTACAGCTGACCTACAAAATTAGTATGACTGGTGTTGTATGGACCTGGTACCAGGTCAGGTTATTCTAATTTCAGGGCTGAATATATATTTATTTCGATGTAAATATTCTGTTTTGATTTTGGGATTTTCCCCCCAATGCAGCAGGTTAAATGTGGGATCGAACCCATTGGCCCGGCCTTAAATGACGATAGCTGTTGATAGGCCGTTAAACACCAATTAACAAACAAACAAAATTTGTAATTGGAGTTGGGCTAAACTTCAATATTAGCTGTTTCTCTCTGTATGCATACCCTTCCTCCACCATCTGTGGACGAGTTAAACGCCTTACCTTATCCTCCAGCTGACCAGGAAAAGGAGTATGATGTTACCCTTGATGACCCCCGCCACTCGAAGCAGAAATCTTCGTCCCACCACTCCTCGTCCTCGAAGCATAAATCATCGTCTCATTCTTCGTTGTCGTCGAAACACAAATCGCCGCACAAATCACCGCACAAATCCTCACACAAATCACAGCACAAATCCCCACACAAATCCCGGGACCAGGATCGACGATCGTCACCCAAGAAGCGATCACACAGTGGAGGTCATGATGACCGGGATAAGAAAAAGAAGAGAAGGTGAAGAAATGTTGACGTTGTATAAGTGTTTGGATTGGAATAACACAGACATTGTCACACTGTTAAACCTTTAACCCCTAAGTAACTGGAATTGAGTTGAATACGTTAATTTTGCAACCAATCCAATCATCACAAAATGTTTTTGACACTAATCCATTTATTATTATGAAAAGTAGGTGTTTTTGTTCTCAAAAATATGAAAATATTTGAAAAAAGTGCAGATCCTGATGAGACGGCTCGTCATGAGCTGGCTCAACTGGATCTACACTGTTTGCCAATACCACTAAACAGGCCTGTGGTGTGGAAAGGGTTAATCCTCATCTGCTACCTACACATGGGCTTTTTGTGTAATAATGATGAAATATGTTTACTAAATTGAATTCAGATTCCTCTGATACAATGGCAAATAGTGTAGGTCCCAATCAGAATGCAGATGCAGACTGATCTGGGGCTACACTAGTCGTCAACATTGTATGTTTTGTCAGTTGGGGTTCAGTGGCTGTTCCACTAAACTTTGTGCAAAGAATTTTATATAAATTCATGTTTCACATTCACAGAATTGACACTTAACTACCATAGATCACTTACATGCGGTTCATCACATGTAAATCATCTGCAAACTGTTTGCTAATATCTGTTGTCATAGCTAATGTCTGTAAATTATATTTTTTCTAATTCAAACTTCTTGAAGGTACATGCCCACTCAGTAGGCACAAAATATTCTTTATATCAGGAGACATTTTCTGGCAAAATAAACATTAATTCACCATTACCCCACATATTGATTGGCATTATTAACATTTTATATCGGATGTAAATTTCCACACTGATATCAGGGGCGATAACCGGGTTTCATTAAAATGTTAACGAACATTACTATTTATTCTCTCTATTTTTTGATGTGCAATGATCATACTTTATAATCTGTCGTAAATATTATTTTTTCAGGTGATGCATTTAATTAGTATAAATAATTAAAAAATAGCCTGATACCACCGCGTGTCGCTATCAGTAAAATAAATATTACTAAATGATTTTACAGTGAAATGCGTTTGCTCGTAATGTCGGGCTCGCTCGAAATGGCATTATGGTCCCGATAGTTTTCCCTAAATGTTTAATGTAATTTACATGCGATGGCTCAAAATGCAACTCGCGGATTTATTTCTCGCTATTTTGTTATACGATGACTGAAAAGTCATGTCGAAGTTTGTGTTTGGCTAATTTTCACAACTCCACGTCCAACTTATTACGTTCAAAGGCCGAGCTGCACTCAACCTGTCTATGAAATGTGGTTTCTTTTCAAGTCCAATTAATTGCCTAAAATGGTGCAATTTAATCGTCAACATTGTTGATTGTGATCAATGATATACGGCGATTTATTACTTATTCTGGGCTTCAGCCACTCGGCGCATTTAATAAGAGTCTGTCGCAAGTCATTGGTCGTTTTTCGTGGTAACTCACGGGTTAGAGTCGTTGCTTGGGTTCAAGTACAGTTAGAACCCTAGTAGCCCACGTTCTTGTGGTCCTCGTGTTATTTGTGTGGCAACCCGGGAGTTACAACAAAAAACGCTCAATAATAATACCGCACTTCCTAGTTAGACAGAGATGACTGGTCGTGACAAAAAGGATTTGCTCTACTGAATTTCCGATCAGTGCAGCATTAAATCGGCCTCTCACATTCAGTTCAGGACCTGAAATGTTCGTCCTCGACAGCTATTCATGATGAATAATATAGTGAAATAGTAAACCCATATCAAGTGCAACTTGATCAGCGTTTACACTGGTCACAAACTAAATAAAGCACCTTTTGTTGTGTCGCAATATTTTACGATTCACGACTGATTGCCGATTTTTTATGGGGCCCCCGTATAACAATATCGTTTGAGCTGGGCCCATACACTACTGTTTAGAGTGACGTCACAACCACCTGCGACATTAATTATGTGTGCCACTATTTATAGTAAATACTGGAGATTTTCTCCTTTGATAATAATTGAAATAAAGACAGTTTTGTAAATACATTTAAATACAGTTTATTTAATTTTACACGATAACTTTAATCTGCGAATAAATACTATTATCATCTAAAACATGGATACACTCTATTATGCTTCGTTATTTCCTATATCCGACGGGTACAGTAGTCGACAAATATACAAAAATTGCAAGATGAGATGGCTCGAAAGATGCGATTACTTGGAGAGAAAAAAATGCAGGCCCGTGGTATTTCGAGCCATCGCGATTTCACTGTATCTGTATAGCGGGCACTCATCATTTTTAGAACTGGTGGGATAGTGCTACGATAATACACTTATTTAATTTCTATAAAGAACATTTTGTGTCTACTGAGTGGGCATGTACCTTTAATTGTGAAATGTGCCCCAGGTATGCCCATCCATTTCATTGCCAGTAGAGCACTCGTACTAGGATTGTGTATGTTGTTTACTCCTTCATCACATCGTCAATGCTCGTTGTCATTCTTCATTACCTTCCCAATTGTTATAGCTGTTTCTCAGTATGTAAATACATCAACCTTTACACCACTATCTTAATTTTTTGTTGTCGCCTGTTTATTTTCTATTTTCCATTTTTATCATAAAAAAACATGCTTTGACAGCACTTTAGAACAATTTACCACATGCTTTGACAGCACTTTAGAATAATTTATATTGGAAATGATTCTGAAGTGCTGTCAAACCATCTTTTTATTGAGCAATAAGGCAAGATATAAAAGCAACAACAGACGACAATTGTTAAGGGTTAAGAGTGCAAACATCTGGAGATGAGCTAAACATAATGTTTATTCCCATAGACTGCATGCATTTCCACATTTCTATTTGTGGAAACTATTGTGTGATGTTAACCACAATGCAATAATTATGAATCGGTGCCGTTAAAAATAACGTAAATATGTATGTACATATCTATACATGCTATTAATGCTATGGAATTTGTATATATATAATACTTTTTGCAGCAGTTTATTAAGCACTCTTATTTCTCAAAGGAGCTTATTGTCAAATATGGGATTCGATCTCATTAACCCGGTCAAGCTGTTGACAGGCTATTAGACCCCATTAAATAAATGGAGTTTATTTGTAATTACTTTTTAACTCACCTGAGCAAAGCTCATGTGAGCTATTGTTACCGCAATGTGTCTGTCGTCCGTCGTCGTCCGTGAACATTTTCAAACGTCTTCTCCTCGGTAACCATTGGGCCTATTGTCACCAAACTTCATGGTCATGGTCCTTAGGTAGGGGGATTGCAAAATTGTTAAAATGACGTCATTACGTAATACAAGATGGCCGCCGTCTAAAAATGGCACAAATTCTTCAAAAAATCTTCTTCTCAAGAACCGCCAACCGGATTTCGACAAAACTTGGTAGGAATGATCGATGTACAATGCTCTTTCAAAGTTGTTAAAATGGTGACCCCGGGGTCAAAAATAGGCGTGGCCCGTGGGGTCAAATTGGGGTCAAATTTTATTTTTGACCGAATATGATAATGTCTGTATCAAATCGAAGGTATCAATGAGGCGATCACTCTGGTACATTTTTTGTCTAAATCGGATTGTTATGTCATCTAAGATGGCCGCCGAAATGTAAAAAGGTCATTCTTTTATTAGAGATTTCAAAATTCTTCTTAACTTAAAAGTTATGGTTCATGGGTGAAGCCTTTTCATATTTGTTAAAATGGAGGTCATCGCTAATCCAAGATGGCCGCCGTCTAAAAATAGCATAAATTCTTAAAAAATCTTCTGATGAACCGCAGGCTGGATTTCGACTAAACTTGGTAGGAATGATCGATTTACAATGCTCTTTCAAAGTTGTTAAAATGGTGACCCCGGGGGCGTGGCCCATGGGGTCAAATTTTATTTTTGACCGAATATGCTCATGTCGTATATCAAATTGAAGGTATCGATGAGGCGATTGCTCTGGTGCAATATTTGTCGGAATCGGATGATTATGTCATCCATGATGGCCACCAAAAGGTCCATTTATTCGAGATTTTGAAAGTCATTTTCTCAGGAACCACATGGCCGATGCTGGCAAAACTTCATAGTAAGTTAAGATCCTTGGGTGAAGCATTTTCAGATTTGGTAAAACGAGTTGCTTAATCCAAGATGACCGCCATCTAAAACACATGAACTCGATGTCACATTCTCCTCTGGTGTTCATGGAGTCAGGTGAGCGAATTATGGCCATCATGGCCCTCTTGTTTTTTAAATTGCTCGCAATACACAAGTCTATGGGATGTTTACCTTGTTACATGCTCTAGTGTGGAATATGTTGCTATGAATGTAGCCAAGTCAAAAGGTCAGTGTAATCTTTGAAGGGTTAACAAGTTGTGTATAAAGTGATCATGCTGTCTATTGTCTGGTCTGGTGAACTGTGGTTAATGTCGGAGAGCTTTGTGAATAAATATTTAAAATGTTTGTGTTCAGGGAAATCCTGCATTATGAAACCAGAAAATACCTCATTCTGTTATCTAGCTCGTGAACAGTGAGGACTATGGAAGTCGGGTGGCAAATTGGAATACAGTGAAACCTCTCTAAACCAGACACCCTGGGAGGTCCCCAGGGTGTCCGGTTTAGAAAGGTTACACTGTAAATCAGGCAGTTGATTATTCCAAGCCATAGTTGTGTGCGATCAAGAACAGGCATTATCACCCGAGATAAATGACCAAGAAACGCAACATGTTTTGACAACTGTTGAGAACCGCCACCATTGTTTGCCAGTTTATACGAACCTGTAGCATATTTCACCAACATTGCAAAGTATACTTTCCTAGCAAAGTATACTTTGAGGGAGAAATTTTAAGATAAATTTATTAATTTCTATTATACTGAATTGATTACATTAATAAATTCAGTATAATAATTGTGCATACTTTTAATCATCAAATATATGCAGTGGTTAGTTCTATATGAAATAATGCATTTTGGGAAAATCAATGATTACTCCCTCAAAGTATACTTTGCTAGATAAGTATACTTTGCAATTTTGATGAAATCTGCTACAGATTTTGTGTGGTCTCGTAACATGTTTTTATTCAGCAATATTGAAAATAAGAAAGAAAAAATAGCAGATGACAGTTTGAATCCAGCTTTATAAGGGTTATACCGTTGCAGCCGTTTCCCCATGATCATCACATATTGTCATACTGGGTAGCAAACAGGATATAGTTGGGCATGTATAAATAAGTGCTTTATAAATATAGTGTTGGCTTCATGTTGTGGCAGATACGTGATGCAGTGTGATATGTCTGTCTATATGGCCCCTGATTTGCGACTGGAGAAATGGGGCGAATCACGATTTGCCTGGTTTGGCCCTCGGGTACGTTTATCTTCGGCGCTTTTGTTACCTGGGAGTTGAATTGGGTTATTGCCCATTATAAAAGTAGTAATAATATTACTGAACCTGCTGCTTTTGGGAGAGGGCCAAGTGATTCTGATGTGGCAAGGATCTGGCACCATTTCTCCCAATCCACAACTTGTTATAGAACAGTCTATACAGAATACATGTATGCAGTACACATTTACTCTATGTAAGTATGTTTAGTAGAACTGTCTTGTGCTACCCTCGTAAATGTGGCTGTGACTGGAGAAATGGGGCTTATGGATTTTGTGACCAGTGTAGATCCAGATCGGCCTGTGCATCCGCACAGTCTGATCAGGATCTGCACTGTTCGCCATTCCATCAAACCTGTTGTGCTTCTAGCAAGCAATATAGATATTGCTATTTGATCAAGAGATACACTGGTCACAAATCCCATAAGCCCCATTTCTCCAGTGACAGCCACATATGAGTTTCAGCTCTTTATTGGAGTACAACTGTTCTCAGATTAAACAGTGTTTCGTCCATTGTGTGTTGCTTCTGTTGCACCCCAGTGATTGATCTCGTCATTTCCAGGGATGGCAACGTTTCATTTGACCTTCAAATTCATTTGGTGGGAGTGGCATTCTGGTATGCGACAGTTGAATTAGTTATACCCCTTATGTCGGTATTACAATTATTAATTTTAGGGGAAGGGGCCAAGTGCCTGGTGTGGTAAGGACCTGGCACCAGGTCGGGTTATTCTAATTTCAGGGCTGAATATTTATTTTTTTATGTAAATATTCCGTTATGATTTTGGGATTTCAGTTTCTCGCTATATGTGATTTAGACATCTCGTCTGGCTCTGCACTGTCCACACAATTCAGGTCGTGCTAATACATTATAGGTCCTTATTGGACTAGAGGGCGGCAAGTTGTGTGCATACGGAGGGTAATTTAATGATATGGTATGTCATTGGTGGTGCTAAGTTGAAACTTCATATACACATTGATCACCATCCATATTTTCATTGTATACCCTACCCATGCTGCCCAGGAGCCCAAGGTCAAATGACTTAGAATTGTTTTTGTAAAGCTTACGTTAAAGTCTCTGACCGCTTGCGATATCAACTTGAAACATCATACGGTGTATATACATTGATCACCATTTATCAAGATTAATAAGCATACTACACCAATACCCAATGGTCAAGGACTTTGTATTTCAATCCAGGCGTCATCGGGGAGCATTTGTCGGATTTACCGACCATCTAGTTTCGGAGAGCATAAAAAGGCTTCACCCACGGACCATAACTGAAGTTTTTGGCCAGCATCGGCTATAAAGCCGTTTAAGAGAAAACGTTTAAAATCTGTAATAAAAGAATGAGCCTTTGACCTATCCGTGGCCATCTTGGATATTTACCAGTGAAATCCGGCGTGACCATCGCCTTGGTGAAGGTCACCGGAATGACACTGGATGGATAGCGATCAATGTGAGGAAGCTATTTATTAAATTTGTTTATGATACGACTACAGATCCGGAGATATTCAACATTTGGATTGATGACAACAAAGTGTTTGTTTGGAGTTTAACAGCCTATCAACAGCTATGGTCATTTAAGGTCAGGTCAATGGGTTTAGTACTAAATCTTGTATATTACCTGTACAAGTACATGTACAAATGGGGGGAAAATTCCAAAATCGGAACTGAATACACGTATTTACAATAAAAAAACTATATATTCAGTCCTGAAATCAGAATAATCCTGATCTGATGCCAGGTCCTTGCCACACCAGAATCACTTGGCTCACTCCCAAAAGGTGAAGGTAACTTTGGTGGTGGGTGCCAGGTGGGAGCATGTAATGGTTAATTTATGTTTGTTTATTGGTGTTTAACGGCCTATCAACAGCTAAGGTCATTTAAGGCGGGGCCAACGATTCAATCCTGCATTGGGGGGAAAATCCCAAAATCAGAACGGAATATTTACATAGAGAAAAAATATATTCCGCCCTGAAATTAGAATAACTTGACCTGGTGCCAGGTCCATACAACACCAAAGTTATTGGGCCCCTTCCCCTATTAAAAAACTAATACCGGTAGGATTACTCTTATAAGGGGTATAACCGAATTCAACTGTCGCATACAAAATGCCAAAGACGTATGCGAGGGCCGAACCAGGTCTCTTAGTCGCAATGGGTAATTTAACGATTGGGATTCATCCTTGACCCTCTTGTACATCTTTGGCTTTCTTGTATGTGAAAGTTGAATCTGGTTATACCCCTTATATGAGTAATATAATTATTTGTAATCCTATTACTTTTAAGGGAAGGGGCCAAGTGACTTTGGTGAGGTGGCACCACGTCGGGTTATTCCGATTTCAGGGCTGAATATATATGAGCTGCGCTCTATGAAAACCAGCCTGAATGACAACGTCATGAAAGCCTGAAAATGAAGTCGCAAAGTCACGTTTAAATTTACCGTCGCATCGGATTTTGACACTTGAAATCATTGCGTCATTGCAATAACTTGTCCTATTTATAACCGTACGCTTTACTAATTGTGGCTCACAAATATTTTAATGTTGAACACGCGTGGCAGAATTTTACAGTTGTTTTCATAGTGGTTCAGACAGTTGTCTGTTTTTAGCTCACCTAAGCGAAGCTCGTGTGAGCTATTGTTACCGCAATGTGTCCGTCGTCGTCTGTCGTCCGTGAACATTTGCAAACGTCTTCTCCTCGGTAACCATTGGGCCTATAGTCACCAAACTTTATGGTCATGGTCCTTAGGTAAGGGGTTTACAAAATTGTTAAAATGACATCATTACATAATCCAAGATGGCCGCCGTCTAAAAATAGCACAAATTCTTCAAAAATCTTCTTCTCAAGAACCGCCAACCGGATTTCGACAAAACTTGGTAGGAATGATCGATGTACAATGCTCTTTCAAAGTTGTTAAAATGGTGACCCCGGGGTCAAATATGGGCGTGGCCCGTGTGGTCAAATTGGGATCAAATTTTATTTTTGACCGAATATGGTTGGGTCATATATCAAATTGAAGGTATCGACGAGGCGATCACTCTGGTTTTGTCGAAATCGGATGGTTATGTCATCCAAGATGGCCGCCGAAAGGTCGTTCTTTTAGAGATTTCAAAATTCTTCTTCACATGAACCGCTTGGCCCATGGTAGCCAAACTTAAAACATATGGTCCATGGGTGAAGCCTTTTCAGATTTGTTGAAATGGAGGTCATCGCTAATCCAAGATGGCCGCCGTCTAAAAATAGCATAAATTCTTAAAAAATCTTCCCATGAACCGCTAGCCGGATTTCAATGAAACTTCGTAGGAATGATCGATGTACAATGCTCTTTCAAAGTTGTTAAAATGACCCCAAAAATGGGCGTGGCCGTGGGGTCAAATTGGGGTCAAATTTTATTTTTGACCGAATATGGTCGTGTTATAATTATATCAAATCGAAGGTATAAATGAGGCGATCACTCTGGTGAATTTTTTTGTCGAAATCGGATGGTTATGTCATCCAAGATGACCGCCGCAAGGTCGTTATTGTATCCCCCGGACTCCGTCGGGGGATACTATGGATTTGACAGCGGGCAGACACTTCTTGTCCGGAGCATAACTCGAACACCCTTTGGAATATTTTCATGAAACTTCACACATGCATAGACCATGACCCGAAGGTGTGTCACGCACAAGAATGACAACTCTTGCATAGCTAATTTTTTAGTTATCTCCCTTTTTTGTTTCGCGCACTGATTGACCATAACTCGACCACCCTTTGGAATATTTTTATGAAACTTCACACATTCAATTAGACCACGAACCGAAGGTGTGTCGTGCACAAGAATGACAACTCTTGCATAGCTAATTTTTTAGTTATCTCCCTTTTTTGTTTTCGCGCACTGATTTCCTGTCCGGAGCATAACTCTACCACCCTTTGGAATATTTTCATGAAACTTCACACATGCATAGACCACGACCCGGAGGTGTGTCGCGCACAAGAATGACAACTCTTGCGTAGCTAATTTTTTAGTTATCTCCCCTTTTTAGCTCGACTATTCAAAGAATAAGTAGAGCTTATGTTGTCACCCCGGCGTCGGCGTCACCGTCACGCCTTGGTTAAGGTTTTTAGTAAAGCTTGTATATGCAATAATACTGGCCCTACACCCACCATAATTGGACAACTTCATCTCCTAGTGATGTACATCAATAACCCCTGATCTATATTTGACCTTGACCTACATTCCCTCTTGAATTACTTGGTTAATTCCCCTTGGTTAAGGTTTTTACTCAACCTTGGTTAAGGTTTTTAGTCAAGCTTGTATATGCAATACTACTGGCCCTACACCCACCATACTTGGACAACTTCATCTCCTAGTGATGCACATCAACAACCCCTGACCTTGGTTAAGGTTTTTAGTCAACCTTGGTTAAGGTTTTTTTTCAAGCTTGTACATTGAATACTATTGTGCATCCAGACACCATACTTCGACAACCTTTTCTCATAGGTATGTACATCAATAACCCCTGATCTATATTTGACCTTCACCTACATTTCCTCTTCAATTACTTACTTAATTCATTTTGGTTAAGGTTTTTAGTCAACCTTCTATATGGAATACTACTGGCCCTACACCCACCATACTTGGACAACTTCATCTCCTAGTGATGTACATCAACAACCCCTGACCTATATTTGACCTTGACCTACTTTTAACCTTGAATTACTTACTTATTTCCCCTTGGGTAAGGTTTTTAGTCAATCTTGTATATGTAATACTCCTGGCCCTACACCAACCATACTTGGACAACTTCATCTCCTAGTGATGTACATCAACAACCCCTGACCTATATTTGACCTTGACCTACATTTAACCTTGAATTACTTACTTAATTCCCCTTGGTTAAGCTTTTTACTCAAGCTTGTACATGGAATACTATTGTGCATACAGACACCATACTTGGACAACCTTTTGTCATAGTGATGTACATCAATAACCCTGTTCTATATTTAACTTTGACCTACATTTCCTCTTGAAATTACTTACTTAATTCTCTTTGGTTAAAGGTTTTAGTCAAGCTTGTAGATGGAATACTCATGGCCCCTACACCAACCATACTTGGACGGACAACTTCATCTCCTGTGATGTACATCAATAATCCCTGACCTATATTTGACCTTGACCTACTTTTAACCTTGAATTACTTAGTTATTTCCCCTTGGGTAAGGTTTTTAGTCCAGCTTGTATATGGAATACTCCTGGCCCTACACCAACCATACTTGGACAACTTCATTTTCCTAGTGATGTACATCAACAACCCCTGACCTATATTTGACCTTCACCTACATTTAACCTTGAATTACTTACTTAATTCCCCTTGGTTAAGGTTTTTACTCGACCTTGGTTAAGCTTTTTACTCAAGCTTGTACATGGAATACTATTGTGCATACAGACACCATACTTGGACAACCTTTTGTCATAGTGATGTACATCAATAACCCCTGATCTATATTTAACTTTGACCTACATTTCCTCTTGAATTACTTACTTAATTCTCTTTGGTTAAGATATTTAGTCAAGCTTGTAGATGGAATACTCATGGCCCTACACCAACCATACTTGGACAACTTCATCTCCTAGTGATGTACATCAACAACCCCTGACCTATATTTGACCTTGACCTACATTTAACCTTGAATTACTTACTTAATTCCCCTTGGTTAAGCTTTTTACTCAAGCTTGTACATGGAATACTATTGTGCATACAGACACCATACTTGGACAACCTTTTGTCATAGTGATGTACATCAATAACCCCTGATCTATATTTAACTTTGACCTACATTTCCTCTTGAATTACTTACTTAATTCTCTTTGGTTAAGGTTTTTAGTCAAGCTTGTAGATGGAATACTCATGGCCCCTACACCAACCATACTTGGACGGACAACTTCATCTCCTGTGATGTACATCAATAATCCCTGACCTATATTTGACCTTGACCTACTTTTAACCTTGAATTACTTAGTTATTTCCCCTTGGGTAAGGTTTTTAGTCCAGCTTGTATATGGAATACTCCTGGCCCTACACCAACCATACTTGGACAACTTCATCTCCTAGTGATGTACATCAACAACCCCTGACCTATATTTGACCTTCACCTACATTTAACCTTGAATTACTTACTTAATTCCCCTTGGTTAAGGCTTTTACTCGACCTTGGTTAAGCTTTTTACTCAAGCTTGTACATGGAATACTATTGTGCATACAGACACCATACTTGGACAACCTTTTTTCATAGTGATGTACATCAATAACCCCTGATCTATATTTAACTTTGACCTACATTTCCTCTTGAATTACTTACTTAATTCTCTTTGGTTAAGGTTTTTAGTCAAGCTTGTAGATGGAATACTCATGGCCCCTACACCAACCATACTTGGACGGACAACTTCATCTCCTGTGATGTACATCAATAATCCCTGACCTATATTTGACCTTGACCTACTTTTAACCTTGAATTACTTAGTTATTTCCCCTTGGGTAAGGTTTTTAGTCCAGCTTGTATATGGAATACTCCTGGCCCTACACCAACCATACTTGGACAACTTCATCTCCTAGTGATGTACATCAACAACCCCTGACCTATATTTGACCTTCACCTACATTTAACCTTGAATTACTTACTTAATTCCCCTTCCCCTTGGTTAAGGTTTTTACTCGACCTTGGTTAAGCTTTTTACTCAAGCTTGCACATGGATACTATTGTGCATACAGACACCATACTTGGACAACCTTTTGTCATAGTGATGTACATCAATAACCTGATCTATATTTGACTTTGACCTACATTTCCTCTTGAATTACTTACTTAATTCTCTTTGGTTTAAGGTTTTTAGTCAAGCTTGTAGATGGAATACTCATGGCCCTACACCAACCATACTTGGACAACTTCATCTCCTAGTGATATACATCAACAACCCCTGACCTATATTTGACCTTGACCTACATTTAACCTTACATTACTTACTTAATTCCCCTTGGTTAAGGTTTTTGTCGCGCCCGCTTGCTGAAAGCGGGATATAGTCGCACTTTGGCGGTTAAAGTTTTTGGTTAAGTTGTTTGGTTAAGTTTTTTGGTCAAAGTTTTTGGTTAAGTTCTTTGGTTAAAGTTTTTGGTTAAGTTTTTTGCTTAAAGTTTTTGGTTAAAGTTTTTCGTTATACTATATCTCTGCAACTGCTTTGCCCATTACCTTGTAACTTCACATGGGTGTTTATCATCGTCTATATTTTCATTCTACCCCCCTCCCGTGCGGCCCCTGTGCCCAATGTCAAGGTCAAATTACTTTGAACTTTTTGGTTAAGTTTTTTTGGTTAACTTAAGTTTTTGGTTAAGTTTTTTGGTTAAGTTTTTTGGTTAAAGTTTTTCGTTATACTATATCTCTGCAACTGCTTTGCCATTACCTTGAAACTTCATATGGTGTTTTATCATCATCTATATTTTCATTCTACCCCCCTCCCGTGCGGCCCCTGTGCCCAATGTCAAGGTCAAATTACTTTGAAGTTTTTGGTTAAGTTCTTTGGTTAAAGTTTTTGGTTAAGTTTTTTGGTTAAAGTTTTTGGTTAAGTTTTTTGGTTAAAGTTTTTCGTTATACTATATCTCTGCAACTGCTTTGCCCATTACCTTGAAAACTTCACATGGGTGTTTTATCATCATCTATATTTTCATTCTACCCCCCTCCCGTGCGGCCCCTGTGCCCAATGTCAAGGTCAAATTACTTTGAAGTTTTGGTTAAGTTTTTTGGTTAAAGTTTTTGGTTAAGTTTTTTGGTTAAAGTTTTTCGTTATACTATATCTCTGCAACTGCTTTGCCCATTACCTTGAAACTTCACATGGGTGTTTATCATCATCTATATTTTCATTCTACCCCCTCCTGTGCAGCCCCTGTGCCCAATCTCAAGGTCAAATTACTTTGAAGTTTTTGGTTAAAGTTTTTTTCGCACCCGCTTGCGGAAGGCGCGATATAGTCGGCACTTTGTCGTACGTATGTATTTACGTACGTACATAATTACGTACGTGTGTCCGGTTAAAGTTTTTGCTTAAGTTTTTTGCTTAAAGTTTTTCGTTATACTTTATCTTTTTTTTTAGTGTCCTTGCCTCGCCACAAGGCGCGACATGCAGGCCGCGGCCATCTAGTTACTCAACCTTGGTTAAGGTTTTTAGTCAAGCTTGTAGATGGAATACTATTGTGCATACAGACACCATACTTGCATAACTTTTTCTCATAGGGATGTACATCAATAACCCCTGACCTTTATTTTACCTTCACCTACATTTAACCTTCAATTACTTGGTTAATGTTTATAGTTATAGTCAAGCTTGTATATGGAATACTTCTGGGCCTACATCAACCATACTTGGACAACTTCATCTCCTAATGATGTACATCAATAATCCCTGACCTATATTTGACCTTGACCTACTTTTATCCTTGGATTACTTAGTTATCTCCCCTTGGTTACGGTTTTTAGTCAAGCTTGTATATGGAATACTCCTGGGCCTACAGCAACCATACTTGGAAAACTTTATCTCCTAGTGACGTACATCAATAATCCCTTGGTTAATGTTTTTAGTCAACCTTGGTTAAGGTTTTTATGCAGGCCGCAGCCACCTTCTTTGTCAAGCTATGTGTACATCGACAACCCTCGTAGTCGAGCTATGCTGTTCTCCTACAGCTCTTGTTTGTTTTGCGCACTCTACAAACTGGACAATAATGCATGAAGACCCGTTTACTCGTCTGCTCTGTACACCTTTTCTCGTGTGCTCTGTACACCTTACCTGTAGAGAGAACAATACAGACTGGGAGAACCATTCACCTGTGCATGTGCTAGCATGTGCAAATGTCCAGTCTTGACCAGTCTGACCAAAGGTAATTTATACAGGTAAATTACTACATGTACATTGGATATTACATTTCTGTAAACTGTGTTGAAAATATTGTGGCATTATGTGGACCTGTGCAGATATATGTAGATAAATATAGGACTATTAAAAAAAAATTCTGGGCTCCAGTAGCAAGCTTTATTATTTTTAATTTTTAAACTTTTTTTTCCATTTTTTTTTTCAAATTCTTTTTAAATTTTTGTCTAGTAGCATAAGGTCGTAAGTGCTATATACAGACTATTATCATATAATAAAACAATTATTGACTAGTGAGCCATAGAATATAATGTGATATTCCATGGCTCACTAGTCAATAATTGTATATGTTCAGGCCAGTGAAAATTGCTTTCGGGCCCAGGCTCGAGGTCAAGGCGGGACAAGGCGAGGCATTTGATTCCGCAGAATTCTTGTTTACTTATCTCCCTTTGTTGGTTCATGCTCTGATTTCGTATCCAGAGCATAACTCGAACACCCTTTGGAATATTTTTATGCCCCACCACGATAGTGGAGGGGGCATTTAGTGCTACCCTTGTCCGTCCGTCCGGGCACACATTAGGGTACTTATGTGGCTAGCCCCACAGGGTTATGGACTTAGTAAAGGATAGGGTTGGTTACAATTAGCCACCTAAAAAATCCTTTTATGTGGCTAAAAATCGTTTTATGTGGCTAATATTTAACATGTGATAAGCCACATAAGTATAGTACTGTAAGAACGTCCACCCGTCCGTCCGTCCGTCCGCACACATGAATGGGTACTTGTTGTAAGCGTACGGGGATCTTATTGGGTAGGGTTAGGGTATTTTTATACAGTAAAAACCCAACAAGTATTCATTCGTAGGAACGTGCGTCCCGTCCTCCAGTCCATCCGCCCTGACGGTACTATACTTATGTGGCTAGCCCCACAGGGTTATGGACTTAGTAAAGGTTAGGGTTGGTTACAATTAGCCACCTAAAAATTCCTTTTATGTGGCTAAAAATCCTTTTATGTGGCTAATATTTAACATGTGTAAGCCACATAAGTATAGTACCGTAAGAACGTCCGTCCGTCCGTCCGTCCGTCACAAAACTTTAACACTCGGGTAAATGTCTCATAATTTCTTCATCCTTCGACCGATCTGCTTCATATTTCATATACACATTGCTCTGATGGTTCACTACCGCCCTGTGCCAAATCCCTGCCCCCGCCAAGCCCAGGGTGAAGGTCGCATACTTGGTGCTTCAAAAACTTTAACGCTCTGGTTAATATCTTATAATTTCTGTTTTCTTTCACGGATCAGCTTCATATTTCATATACACATTGCTCTAATGGTCCTCTACCGCCCTGTGCCAAATCCACGTTCGTCCTGCCCCCGCCAAGCCCAGGGTCAAGGTTACATACTTGGTGCTTCAAAAACTTTAACGGTCGGGTAAATATCTTATAATTTCTGTTTTCTTTCTCGGATCAGCTTCATATTTCATATACGCATTGCTCTAATGGTCCTCTACCGCCCTGTGCCAAATCCACGTTCGTCCTGCCCCGCCAATTCCAGGGTCAAGGTCACATACTTGGTGCTTCAAAAACTTTAACGCTCGGGTAAATATCTTATAACTTTTCTTTCCATTCACGGATCAACTTCATATTTCATATACGCGTTGCTCTAATGGTCCTCTACCGCCCTGTGCCAAATCCACGTTCGTCCCGCCCCCGCCAAGTCCAGGGTTAACATCACATACTTAGTGCTTCAAAAACTTTAACGCTCAGGTAAATATCTTATAATTTCTGTTTTCTTTCACGGATCAGCTTCATATTTCATATATGCATTGCTCTAATGGTCCTCTATCGCCCTGTGCCAAATCCACGTTCGTCCTGCCCCCGCCAAGCCCAGGGTCAAGGTCACATACTTGGTGCTTCAAAAATTTTGACTTGGAATTTGGCCTCATTTATTATCGAAGCGATATGTGGGACATCCGTGTTCTATGAACACATTTTCTAGTTTATTAAACTTCACACATGCATAGAAGACGACCCAAAGGTGTGTCGCACGTAAGAATGACAACTCTTGCGTCGTTAATTTCTTAGTTATCTCCCTTTGTTGTTTCGTGCACTGATTTCGTGTCCGGAGCATAACTCGAACACCCTTTGGAATATTTTCATGAAACTTCACACATGCATAGACCACAACCCTAAAGGTGTGTCACACAAGAATGACAACTCTTGCATCACTCATTTTTTAGTTATCTCCCATTGTTTTTTCCGTCACTGATTTTGTCTCTGGTGCAGAACTCGAACACCCTTTTTTCAAACTACTTGTGTATCTGGGGAGGGGGATACACATGCGCTTGTCGACAAGCGTGCATTTCTAGTTTTATTAGAGATTTCAAAATTCTTCTTCACATGAACCGCTTGGCCCATGGTAGCCAAACTTAAAACTTATGACCCATGGGGGTAGAATGAAAATATGGATGATGATAAACACCCATGTGAAGTTTCAAGGTAATGGGCGAAGCAGTTGCAGAGATATAGTATAACGAAAAACTTTTAACCAAAAAACTTTAACTAGACGTACGTTAAAAAGTTAACGGCTTTCGCCAATCCAATAGCCTGGATTTTTTTCTCGAACAAATGTCGCAGGGTCAAAGTTTGTGGAGCGTCATTCCAACGAAAATAATTTAGTGTGTAAATCACCGACTGGATTATAGTGTGCAGGCATGAATTCAAAATACATACGCCACTGTGCTTTTTAGCATGGCTTGGTTGGCCACTCATTTCTTTGTTTACAAAGGCGCTGAATGTACTTTTTCTGAAACACAACAAAAGTAAATTGAAAATTTCGTTTTAAAATTTATTATTCCCAACGAGAGGATATACTGCCGGCAGTTTTATTGGGACATGTAACAATTATACAATCGCGTATGTTACATCTCCACATTTTCCCGACATTGACATATACATGTACATATTACAGGTCTATGTACAATGTATATCTTTTTCAAATGGTAAACCCATTATCAAAAGTTCAAACCCACACAAATATAAAAATACACAGTAATGGATAATTCTGCTCTGAATGTTCTGTTGGCCACTTTCGATTTTAACAACTATACATTCCATTTTCTAAATAAATATGCATGCTGTCGCGAAAATAAGAAACATATGAAGGAATCTACATAGTACGGTTGATAAATGCGAACATTTATACAAGTTGAAGAAACTTATATACACAAAGAAATTAGGACCGGCAGTAAATTCATAGGTAGGGTCAAGACGGGTAGCCCGCACAATAACTATTAAGCGGACACCCCTAACAATATCTTCCCTTGGTGTGTAGGAGTGGGGTGGGGGCAGTGGTGGCGATGGGCAGCCGAGGGAGTGGCAGCAGTAGCATTTTCCCAGACCTGCTAGTACGGGGTACATGCACATAAGCCTGTCCGTCAGTCATATTGGCTACACAGGAAAACGTTCCTCCCGCTTTCTGAGATGTAAATTTAATTCAGTCGATAATAAATGGACAGTCGACTTTTAATTTGTTTAAAAATGCCCGGGGGTGTCCGACTACTCTCTATAGACCCCATCGGGCGTTGAAGTCATTGATCTGTGCAGCCATAGGCCTATCCAAATTCTGGTCATTTGTTTCTACAGAAAAAAAAGCATTTGTTCAAGTTTTTTGGTATTTGGTGACGTAATGTTTACATCAATAAATGACGTCAATTAGATTCCGACCTAAATTCTGACCTAATTACAATATATCTTTGTGATGACACATGTATATGCATAATCTATTATGGCGATGGTGGCAAATTACGAAGCAACACGACGGCTAATTATATATTTAAAATCGAAAGTGGTGCGTTTGGTTTGTTCACTACATGTACATTACATAGTTGCTTTGGCCCTCAGGTACGTTTTTATCTTTGGCTCTTTAGTTACCTGGGAGTTGAATTGGGTTTAGGTTATTGCCCATTATAAAAGTAGTAAGATTATTACTGATCCTACTGCTTTTGGGAGGGGCCAAGTGATTCTGGTGTGGTGAGGACCTGGCATCAGATCAGGATTATTCTGATTTCAGGGCTGAATATAGTTTTGTTATTGTAAATATTCAGTTCTGATTTTGGGATTTTCTCTCCATTTGTACATGTACTGGAACATGTACATGTACTTGTACAGGTAATATATGGGATTTAGTACTAAACCCATTGACCCGGCCTTAAATGACCTTAGCTGTTCATATGCCGTTAAACCCCAACAAACAAACAAACAGACAAAAATCATTCAGTGCAACTTGTCAGTAAATGCAGTTTACAGCAAGCACATCAACTCATTTCTACTGTAGGCTGTTGAGTTGCATTGTTAATGCGGGATCGAACCTGTTGGCTCTGCCTTATATGAGCTTAACTGTTGATAGGTCGTTAAACACCAATACATCAAATCAAAATACCTAACATATTTATTTCAATATATACACAGTATGACACAAAGTACATGTACAAACATATATATGTCGAATGTTTCTGGAAAGTGGATGAAAATCTCGAGAGCAAACTTAACTATAATGCAGAACTGATTAATGAATGTGTTTAACCATTCAATACAATATGTGGCTTTGACTGGAGAATGGGGCTTATGGGTTCTGCGACCAGTGTAGATCATGCTTCAACAAGCAATACGGTCCATTATCAGGTTACAGGAATGTGCTATTTGACCAGCAGCAGCGCTGGTCACAAATCGTCATTTCTCCAGTCACATGTTAGTTTGTGGCCTCTGCTGTTCGCAGTAAATGGTCCCCTGTTATGTTTCGGTGTCCATTATAATATGTGCCAATGTAGATTATACGGGTATTATATTGTTTAAATGTGGCTGTGACTGGAGAAATGTGACTTATGGGTTTTGCAACCAGTGTAGCTCTAGATGACTGTCAGAGTTTTGGCTGTATCTGCTGGCAGGAGACATTATGAGAGTTTTGGCTCTATGTGGTTGCCGGAGACATCCGAGTTTTGGCTCTATGTGGTGGCTAGAGACATTATCTGAGTTTTGGCAATACATGTATGTGGTTGCTGGAGATATTATCAGTTTTGGATCTATGTGTTTGCCGGAGACATCAGAGTTTTGGCTCTATGCGGTTGCCAGAGCGGGCGACGTGGATCAGTTTTGCACGTTCCTCCATGGGCAGGTATTTCTCTATGAGGGAGTTGAGGCTCTGTTTCTCATCCACCAGACCCTGTCTGTAATACAACATCAGGCTAGCTCAGGTACGGAGATAAATATCACATAAATATACAAATATTATGTAACCTGTTACCTTGTAAACTAATGAATCCATGCAGAGTAACATTTTCCTTATTTTGAAAATATGCAAAATTTATTTTTGCAGAGACCAATATTATAAATATGTTACAAATTTGGATAACGGGAGATGGGAGATACAAACCGTTTAAAGAGCAGCACAAGGTCGTTCATGGTGATGGTCTTCCTGCCAGCGTGTCGGGTGTATGCCTCCAGGTCTGACGCCAGGTGGTCCCAGTACAGCTCCGACCTAGGGGTACGATGGATTGATTGATGTTAACAGCAGGGTCATGTAAAGGCGGAACAGTACCTGTATGGGGGGGGGGGGGGGGGTGGGGGGGGGGGGGGGGGGGGGGGGGGGGGGGGGGGGGGGGGGGGATGTGTGGGGGGGGGGGGGGGGGTTCAGAGTACCATACATTCAACTGTGAAATTATAACAAAAACTTTCGCCACTGGAAGATCTTGATCCGGTGCCTTGTACCACTACTAAACTGAATCACTTGGCACCAGGAAGGTGTTAATTTGAGTACAATTCATTAATAGGACATGAATCCTTAAGGATGCATACCTCCCATCCTCCCGATAATAATAAATGATCCTGCAAACAAATAACATCTATCAACAAATTGAGTTTCCAGTTCCCAGTGACCTTTATACAGGTCGGAATTTATTGTATTCACTGGTGCTGCACTGTACACCGGCGTAAAATGTTTCGTGTCGAATGCTGTGCCAGTTTTCTGATGAGATGCCACTCAGCTCGACTTACAGCTATTACATCGAGACATTTTTCGTCACGAATCCGGCACAGAGTGCAGAGGTATGAACATTTCTGATATTTTCCGTACGACGTGTGACTTACACTTTCATGACCTCATCTATGGCCTCACGGGACACGCGCAGTGCGGCGAAGTGAGTGAACTGTTTCTTCACGAGCGACACCGGCATCGAGTACACCGGCTTCTTCCTTGGCTTCCTCACCGCTCGCCTGGACAGGGGAGTTTGAATGGGTATTAACCGTTTCAATGGGTATTAAACGGTGCTAAGGTCATGAAAAGAGGGGAGTCCTTGGTTTCAAGTCTCATTCGAAAAACGATTTATTTAATGTTATTTAACGGCAGTCAACAGCTATGGTCATTTTAGTCCGGGTTAACGGGGTCGAATCCCGCATATCACCTGTGCAGATAGGGGGAGGGGTTAGGGTTAGGGTTAGAACTGAATATCTAAAAAAGAAATACATTCAGCCTTGGAAATTAGAATATCATGATCTGGATATACTGGTATTTTGTCCTATGCATACGTCTCTGGGGCTACATTGATGGAAAATGTAGACAATTTTTTATAGCGGTCTGCATTTTTATTTTGCTTAATTCTGCAAAAGTAAATAAATGTGCAAGACAAAAATAGCTCGTCTTTGTAGGTTTAAGAATATGAAGAGCTGTCAGCAACGCCAATAAACTACACTGTTTAGCAAAATCACATGATGCTACACTACATTCCCCGAGTATAGACCAGTCTTATCAATTGGTTATCCGAAAATTACAAGTAACAGCCCTTATATAAACTACATCCGAGGCATCCGTTGGAATCGGCGGAATTTGTTGGCTTGATGTCATGTTGCTTAGTTTGAACGTCAAACGGACAAACTCTGGCAATTATAACATCACGGATGCCCCAGAAGTTGTTATCGTATTTATAAGATTGGTCTATACTGGCACTCACTTTGGTGGTACATTAGCTGTGGCCAGGGCTGGCGCCAGAACATTCCTGTCTTCTCGGGGGTCTACGTCCACCTGAAAATATGCAACTTGTAATCTCTTTCCTTTTTAACCATTACCATGCTGAATTAAATGCTGTTTATTTGTTAGCTTTCATTTTTCTCATCCAACAACATGGTTTGAAAGTACTTGTCAAACCAGGTTTTATTTAGAAAGAAGGCAACTATAAAACAACAGCAGACAACTATTGTTTTGTGCATATTGAGGGTTAAGACTATGGAATCGTGCAGAGGCATAATGCATTATTTTTTTAGTGCGGTCTTGACTAAAAAGAGAATACTTTTCCATCCGTTTCAAAAACCAGATACATGTACTACAATTCCAAATCCAACAAGACCATTTGCATTATGAACTATGCAACATTAGCCGAACATTAAGAAATGGTCAGTCATTTCTTAAATTAATGTTGTAAAACTTACAAAAGAGCTTTATAGTTGATGTGAATGTCAGACATACAAATTTCGTATTAGTGTTTCTCTGACGCAAAACATTCCCCGAGCAATAAAATACATACAACAACATACATACAATAAATTCCCTTGGAAAATCAGGTGTACCTTCCCATATAACTACTTCTGGAGCATTTTTGATGCTAGAATTGGCAGAATCTGTTGGTCACATTGCTAAAACTAATAAACAAGACAGACCGACAACCTCCGACAATTCTAACGTCAATGATGTCGCAGAAGTTGATTTAAAGGAGGAAGTTACCCATGATTTTCCAAGTTAGGTAACCATTTTACAAGTTGGGTAACCAGAGCCCAGTGGCTCAAAACCTCTATTAACAATGTTAAGCATTTAACAGTCCGTTAAGCTAATAGAGGTTAAGGATTTAACAGTCCGTTAAGCTAATAGAGGTTTTGAGCAACCAGGCCCTGCTAATAAGACTGGTCTATACCTACCTACCAAGTCATTGTGCTAACAGCCGATGATGTCCCCATAGCTGTTCGAAGAGAAGTTAGTCAGGATTTTCCAACTTCGGTAACCTATTTATAAGATTGGTATATACCTACCACATCATTGTCCCACTCCGATCGACTTGCGTCATCTATGTCGGTGTGCACACTGTGTTGGGAGGGGACCCCGCTGGGCGACACCCGAGGGGACGGGGACACAGTGTCGAGAGGGCTCTGGTCCCGGCTGTCTACGGCCCCGGTCTGGGGTCTCTGTGTCGATGCGGCTTCCGGGGAAAATCTCAATGTCGAGTCGGGAAGTGTGTCCAAACCTGAAAATTGTACATAGGGAATACCAGGTTAGTGTCTTTTCATCATCAGGTGAGGCTAGGCATTGTGTAGGAATTACGAGGTTTGACAAGTCTCGTGGACGTTTTAAAATAGTAATTAAACTTGATGAAAAAAAGAAAGGCAGACGGACACAAAAATAATACAATTTCATAATAAATTGATATTCAATTCAAACTGTGACATAATTTTACTCTTACCTGACGACCTTCGTCGTTTTGCCATCTGTTTTTCAGACCCCGTGCTGGGACGCTTAGATGAGTGGCGAATTGATTCAGCCGACATCTGTCCCACTGACCATGTACTCGATCTTATCGACATATCTCCCACAGATCCACGGCTAGACCTAGTCGACATGAGCCGGGAGGATCCGGTACTGGATCTAGTAGAGACTCGGCCCAGAGACCCCGATCTGGGTGAGACCCGGTCAATAGACCCCATCCCAGGCGTGGGTGCATCCAGAGGGGACACGGCGGGGGATGGGTTGACAGCCTCCAGGGGACTGCCGTCACCGACCCCCTCCACAGTGTACAGCACCTCACCGGACAATGACAGCCGCTGATTCCCAGACAGTCTTTGGCTGTACGACGACATGCGCTGGCTTGATGTAGACATTCGCTGGCTGGACGACGATATTCGCTGGCTTGATGACAGTTTCTGGTTTGAAGAAGACAATCTCTGGCTTGATGTTGATAATCTCTGGCCAGATAAGTTCTGGCTTGATGTTGATAACCTCTGGTTTGACAATCTCTGGCTTGTTGATGGCCTCTGGTTTGAAGTAGACAATCTCTGGCTTGATGTAGACATCCTCTGGCTTGATGTAGACAGGCGTGGGCTGGGGGATACATGGCCGAGGTGTGACGATGGCGAGCTGACTGGGCTAGCTGGACACCTGGGTGTGATACTGGGGTCGAGGGGTGAGGGGCGGGCGAAGGTCTCCCTGTTCTGGGTGGAGGTGATTCTGGGCGAGAAGTTTGAGGTTGTGTTGGGCATCGTGTGGATGTGGTCTGTAACATTCCAGGAACGCGAGAATACATTACCAGGGATGGGTTGCTCAAAACATCAGTTAGCTTAAACGGACTGTTAAATCCTTAACACTGTTAATGATTTAACAGTCTGTTAAGCTAACACTGTTCAGGATTTAACAGTTTGTTAAGCTCACTCTGTTAATGATTTAACAGTCCATTAAAGTAAGAGGTTTTCAGCAATCGGGCCCAGGCTAGTAATATGATATCAAGTTGATCACGTGAGGCTAAGAAACACTGAGACTCACCGAGGACACCCTACCGTATAGAGTAACGGGGTATCATTTGATGTCACGATTATCAGGTGAGTGTAGGAAACGCGTAGGAATTCCGAGGTTTGCCAAGGAGCTCCTATCGATTCTGATAAACTTAATATTAAAATAGAAAATGTGTTTATAGAACATGGATGCCCCACATACAGCTTTGATAATAAACAAAGCAAAATTTTAAGTAAAAAAGGAGGAGATAATCCATGACCCGGGGGTCGATTCAAAAAGTGAAATAAACTTTGCGCATCTACTCATCATAAGGAGGCTATATACCAAATTTCAGGTCTGTAGCTATGATGGTTTAAAATTGCCAAATTCTAAGTCGAAAAAAGGGGGGGGGGGGAGATCCATGACCAGGGGCTCGAATCAAAAGTCAAAATAAACTTTGCGCATCTACTCATTCATAAGGAAGCTACATACCAAGTTTCAGGTATGTAGCTAGTTTTACGAGTTACAAGGTTTGTGACGGACGGACAGACAGAAGGGACACACGGATTTGACGGACAAGGGTAACACTAAATGCCCCCTCCACTATCGTGGTGGAGCACAAGACATGTTTCGCAATACAGAATGAGCAAATATGATGTGGTTTTGTTTTAAGTTTCCTTATTACACTGACATTATTGGGTACCATCATGTCAGTGAAAGTAGTGGTGAATGTGTTGTGTTCTAGATATGCATGTCTCGTCAATGCACAATGCAGGATACAACAATATTTTGTATCAGTTTGTATTATGTCACAACAAACTTCCTCATAAAATAAATAATTAGAAATGCACATTGTCGGCACATAAATGCTGGCAGACATAGAAAACTGGTATATTTTGCAACATTTTCTTTTGTCCAGTGCGGGCCTGTTCACCTTTTTAAATACAGACGATGAAGCCAATAGTTGCATACAGTGTATATCCAGATGTAACGGGTCATCACGAGCCAACTCATCAGGATCTACAGTGTCAATATTGTTTAAAACATTTAATCATGATATTCATCTGATATGTTTGTTTGTTGGTGTTTAATGGCCTATCAACAGCTAAGGTCATTTAAGGCCGGGCCAATGGGTTCGATCCAGTATTCAACCTGCTGCATTGGGGGGAAATCCCAAAATTATTTACACCGAAAATAATATATATTCAGCCCTGAAATTAGAATAACCGGACCTGGTGCCAGGTCCATACCACACCAAAGTCACTTGGCCCCTTCCCCTAAAGGCAATAGGATTATTAATAATCATATTAATGATATAAGGGGTATAACCAGATTCAACTCTCACATACATGAAAGCAAAAGACGTACATGAGGGCCACACCTGGGGCCCGTCTCACTAAACTTTGTACGACAAAAATTGCAAGTGCAAAGTTATGATAGTCTGTAAATTTCACATTAACACAGTTTTCTTGAAAACAATTGTTGTATTTACAGTTATTGAGCACAGGCTGCATATGCAGCTATGCTCAATAAATGTAAATCCATCAATTGAAATTTGCAGACGATTCTAAATTTGCGCTTACGAACATTTTAGTCGTAAGAAGTTTAGTGAAACGGCCCCCAGGTCTCTGGTCGGGATTCCGGTAAGTCATCTGATCCAATTAATTGAATTAGTTCAAATGATATCATGGAACACTCCATGTCAGACATTTCCTTGTGGTGGATGGGAAACCCTTCAAATGCTGAATTAAAGTTTTGTCGTCTGCTGTTTGTTTTCTATTTTTGATTTTCATTGTCAAAAACATGCTGTGACAGCACTTTCGAATCATTTCCAATGGAAATGATTCTAAAGTGCTGTCAGACCATGTGTTTATTGAGAAAGAAGACAAGAAATGAAACAAGAGCAGACGACAATTTTTGTTTCCAACATTCTAACAACAACAACACAGCCAGTACCTGTATGGGTGGTGGCAAGTCGGCCCAGATCATATGCCATATAACTGTCACTGGCGGCAGTTTCACTGCCTGCTGTCTGGGGTTCTTCATCCCCCGTTCCACTCTCGCTGTCACTGCCTGCCGGTGATGGGTGATCCAACACCAGGCGCAAACCGTCTCCAGGCAACGGCTGATTGCTCACACTTGACCTTGAATGACCTTCACTTATATGACTACTTCTGTTGCTTCTGGGTGAATCATGACTTTCCAAAGGCAGAGACGTTTGCCGTGGTGACCCTCTGTAACTTGTATTACTGCGCACTGACCTTGGTGATTGTAGCGGACTCTTCAATGATCTTGAAATGTCTTGAGGTGACTCCCTGTAGCTAATATTACTCCTGGCTGACCTTGGTGATGGGAAAGGACCTTCCAAGGGCATTGAGCTCGCTCTTCCAGGGCTAGATGTGTAGCGATGACCTTCACTTAACCTTCTATCAACCTGTGACCTTGGTGAATTGTAGCGACTCTGGTGTCCTTCACTCCATCTACCTCTTCTTTCACCATCACTGTGCCTTGTTTCTTGATTTCTGTGACTGCTTTCAGTGTCTATCTCGGATATTTGCTCATGTACATCTTGAGAACTTCGAATTGTCTCACTGACATTGTATTTCTGTATACTAGAGACCCCTGGGTCATAGTCATCTTCACTTGTCCTGCTATAGCTGGGTACATCATCGAATGATTCACCGACACCACTTCTGCTATAACTTCGCTCATCCACCAATGATTCTGCCACTTCGTTGACGGCTGGTGGTTCATCACTGTCCATGGGTTCCCCTGTAACCCCATCGCTGGCCTTCAGCGGCAGTTCGTACATGTGGTAAGGCTCCTGTACAGTGTCTCTTCCCGCCACGCCATCCCCGCTGTCAGGGTCTCCCTGGCCGTAGTTGTCGGGTAGCTCCTCTTGGTCATCACTCAGCTCCTCAGCTCTCTGGTCATCGATCAGTTCCTCGTCTTCTTGGTCATCAGTCAGTCCCTCACCTCTCCTCACATCGGTCAGTGTTCTCCGTCTGGTGTACTCGTCCACCAGGTGCTGCGGTGCCATCGCACTAAACCTGCCTGAATATAGAACACGGGAATGGTTGTGCCGACACACTAGACATCACAGTGTCTATTGACAACACATACGGGGTGTTTGTATACACCTCTCAGTACAACATCATATGCCAGATGTTCAATATGAAAGTGCAAATTCTGTTGGCTGTATCAGTAGCCTATTTCATCAAAATTGCAAAGTATACTTATGTAGCAAAGTATACTTTGAGGGAGTAATCATTTATTTTTCCCGAAATGCATTATTTCATATAGAACTAACGACTGCATATATTTGATGATTAAAAGTATGCAGAATTATTATACCGAATTTATTACATTATCACCATCAAAATGGCTGTGTAATGTAATAATTTCAGTATACGGTAATAAAGATTAATAAATTTATCCTTAAATGGAAAATTTCCCCCAAAGTCAGTGACCTTGACCTTTGGGGTTAGCGGGCACCATGGGCTTTCTGTAGAATGATGCGGGATGTTGTTACAAATGCATATATGGAATATTAAAGCATAAACTGAGCGTTAACTTTTCCAAACACGGAAATTTCTGATTCAGTGACCTTGACCTTTGGCGTTAGCGGGCACCATGGGCTTTCTGTAGAATGATGCGGGATGTTGTTACAAATGCATGTATGGAATATTAAAGCATAAACTGAGCGCTAACTTTCCCAAACACGGAAATTTCTAAGTCAGCGACCTTGACCTTTGGGGTTTGCGGGTACCATGGGCTTTCTGTAGAATGATGCGGGATGTTGTTACAAATGCATGTATGGAATATTAAAGCATAAACTGAGCGTTAACTTTTGCAAACACGGAAATTTCTAATTCAATGACCTTGACCTTTGAAGTTAGCGGGCACCATGGGCTTTCTGTAGAATGATGCGGGATGTTGTTACAAATGCATGTATGGAATATTAAAGCATAAACTGAGCGTTAACTTTTCCAAAGTCAACTTTTCCAAAGATGGAAATTTCTAAGTCAGTGACCTTGACCTTTGGGGTTAGCGGGCACCATAGGCTTTCTATAGAATGATGCGGGATGTTGTTACAAATGCACGTATGGAATGTTAAAGCATAAACAGAGCGTTAACTTTTCCAAACATGGACATTTCTAAGTCAGTGACCTTGACCTTTGGGGTTAGCGGGCACCATGAGCTTTCTGTAGAATGATGCG
Organism: Conchocele bisecta; assembly: GCA_029237695.1. Classification (NCBI taxonomy): domain Eukaryota; kingdom Metazoa; phylum Mollusca; class Bivalvia; order Lucinida; family Thyasiridae; genus Conchocele; species Conchocele bisecta. The sequence goes on along the minus strand of CM055265.1, from coordinate 316,770 downwards.
GGATGTTGTTACAAATGCATGTATGGAATATTAAAGCATAAACTGAGCGCTAACTTTTCCAAACACGGACATTTCTAAGTCAGCGACCTTGACCTTTGGGGTTTGCGGGCACCATGGGCTTTCTGTAGAATGATGCGGGATGTTGTTACAAATGTATGTATGGAATATTAAAGCATAAACTGAGCGTTAACTTTTCCAAACACGGAAATTTCTAAGTCAGCGACCTTGTCCTTTGGGGTTTGCGGGTACCATGGGCTTTCTGTAGAATGATGCGGGATGTTGTTACAAATGTATGTATGGAATATTAAAGCATAAACTGAACGTTAACTTTTGCAAACACGGAAATTTCTAATTCAATGACCTTGACCTTTGAAGTTAGCGGGCACCATGGGCTTTCTGTAGAATGATGCGGGATGTTGTTACAAATGCATGTATGGAATATTAAAGCATAAACTGAGCGCTAACTTTTCCAAACATGGAAATTTCTAAGTCAGTGACCTTGACCTTTGGGGTTAGCGGGCACCATAGGCTTTCTATAGAATGATGCGGGATGTTGTTACAAATGCATGTATGGAATATTAAAGCATAAACAGAGCGTTAACTTTTCCAAACATGGACATTTCTAAGTCAGTGACCTTGACCTTTGGGGTTAGCGGGCACCATGGGCTTTCTGTAGAATGATGCGGGATGTTGTTACAAATGCATGTATGGAATATTAAAGCATAAACTGAGCGCTAACTTTTCCAAACACGGACATTTCTAAGTCAGCGACCTTGACGTTTGGGGTTTGCGGGCACCATGGGCTTTCTGTAGAATGATGCGGGATGTTGTTACAAATGTATGTTTGGAATATTAAAGCATAAACTGAGCGTTAACTTTTCCAAACACGGAAATTTCTAAGTCAGCGACCTTGTCCTTTCGGGTTTGCGGGTACCATGGGCTTTCTGTAGAATGATGCGGGATGTTGTTACAAATGTATGTATGGAATATTAAAGCATAAACTGAGCGTTAACTTTTCCAAACACGGAAATTTCTAATTCAATGACCTTGACCTTTGAAGTTAGCGGGCACCATGGGCTTTCTGTAGAATGATGCGGGATGTTGTTACAAATGCATGTATGGAATATTAAAGCATAAACTGAGCGTTAACTTTTCCAAACATGGAAATTTCTAAGTCAGTGACCTTGACCTTTGGGGTTAGCGGGCACCATAGGCTTTCTATAGAATGATGCGGGATGTTGTTACAAATGCATGTATGGAATATTAAAGCATAAACAGAGCGTTAACTTTTCCAAACATGGACATTTCTAAGTCAGCGACCTTGTCCTTTGGGGTTTGCGGGCACCATGGGCTTTCTGTAGAATGATGCGGGATGTTGTTACAAATGTATGTATGGAATATTAAAGCATAAACTGAGCGTTAACATTTCCAAACACGGAAATTTCTAAGTCAGCGACCTTGTCCTTTGGGGTTTGCGGGTACCATGGGCTTTCTGTAGAATGATGCGGGATGTTGTTATAAATGCATGTATGGAATATTAAAGCATAAACTGAGCATTAACTTTTCCAAACACGGACATTTCTAAGTCAACGACCTTGACCTTTGGGGTTTGCGGGCACCATGGGCTTTCTGTAGAATGATGTTGTTACAAATGCATGTATGGAATATCCAAGCATAAACTGAGCGTTAACTTTTCCAAACACGAAAATTTCTAAGTCAGTGACCTTGACCTTTGGGGTTAGCGGGCACCATGGGCTTTCAGTAGAATGATGCGGGATGTTGTTACAAATGTATGTATGGAATATTAAAGCATTCCATTGAGGGAAACAGAAGTTACAATGAATTAACCTGAGCGTTAAGTTTTAGAAACAGAGCTAAACACAAAAACTTAACGTTGAATGCATGTGAAAAGTAGGTCAATGAACCATGAAAACTAGGTCAAGGTCACATGGGCTCCCTGTGTGTGAGATGGTTACACCACAGTGTTGATGTATACCGAAGCATTCCATCAAGGGAAACAGAAGTTGTAATACATTAAACCGAGCATTAACGTTTCCAAACACGGAAATTTCTAAGTCAGTGACCTTGACCTTTGGGGTTAGCAGCACCATGGGATTTCTGTAGAATGATGCGAGATGTTGTTACAAATGCATGTATGAAATATTAAAGCATTCAATGGAGGGAAACAGAAGTTACAATGAATTAACCTGAGCGTTAAGTTTTAGGAACAGAGCTAAATGCAAAAACTTAACGTTGAATGCATGTGAAAAGAAGGTCAATGAACCATGAAAAGTAGGTGAAGGTTACATGGGCTCCCTCTGTGTGAGATGGTTACACCACAGTGTTGATGTATACCAAGTATGGAGGTCGTAGGAGTTATAGTTTTCTGGAAACTGAGCTAAACGCAAAAACTTAACGTGAATTGCTGACCGTTTTTTGTTGGATGTGACGCCGCCGCCGCCGCCGCCGCCGCCGCCACCGCCGACGACGGAAAAGCTATGCCTATGTCCCGCTTCTGCTAAAGCAGGCGGGACAAAAATGGTTTACATGGCTTTATCTACAGATCTCGGCAAATATTTCAAAATCGCAACGATTTTTTGGTAACATGATTCCCCACACTTATATGTGACGGGACACGATATGGAAAAATGTGGTTTAATGAGATCAGCATACACTGTTGGTTATTGCGACGTTACCTTGGTGGGTTGGTCGTTGGGACTGGGTCTGTCTCGGGGAGATATCTGTGTCACTGGAGCTGGAACCAAACATGCTGAAACAAACATTGTCAGATTGATTGATTGATTTGTTTCAATATCCATTCAACAACAATATTGTATACAGACGGGTGACTGGGTAGAACCAGTCTTCACAGATGTGAAGGATATTGTAAATTCAGTACGGACTGAAATCCCAAGATCCTGATCTGGTTGCCTGATGACCTTGCCACACAAAAAAAACAGCCAAATCACATTTCCATCGACTTTTTATGACTAGTATGGGATACCGCACAGTATCCAGACATTGACAGAGCTGGGGCCCGTTTCACTAAACTTTGTAACGCTAAAATGTTAGTAAGTGAAAATTTAGGATCGTCTGGAAATTTCAATTGATGGATTTACATTTATTGAGCATAGGCTGCATATGCAGCCTATGCTCAATAAATGTAAATCCAATAATTGTTTACAAGAAAACATTGTTAATGTGAAATTTACAGACTATCATAATTTTGCACTTGCGAGCATTTTAGTCGTACAAATTTAAGTGAAACGGCCCCTAGTACCATACATATAAGATACATGTAGTCTCATGTCAAAAATCCATAAATTTGGTTGGTCGAGGTAGAGTTGTATTCATCATTGGCCAATCAAACTTTCATCATTTAGAGTACAAATTTGGAGAATGTGCTCAGGATGTTTTATAAGCATGTGCCGAGGATTGATAGAATGAATGGAGTGTTATGTCAACAGTAGCATAGTATGCTAGGGTTTACAGGGTACTCACTTTTGAATGGACAGAAGTAATTTCCCGAAAGTTAAAATCCCATAGACTTGCATGTACTTGTATTTCCATCTTTACTCTCCAATATGTAGCTCAGTATACTTTACCAATTTCAATGAAATATAAAGTGTTAGAAAGAAAATAGATTTATGCAGAATATGAATGTTTTGGTTACTGATTATCACAAGCAGTTTGATAGATACATGCTTTTAAATGTGGCGTAATTATTCCACATCACTTCGAGTGACGTCATCATTGACGTCAATGAGAACAGCATTTACAAAAATTTCCCATCTGTTTAAATGCATGCATCTTGTAAACTACTTTGAATATTGATTACACGTGTGAATCAAATTCTACGCAATTATGACTACTCAATGCATTTTATTTCATTAAAATCTGTACAGTATAGTTAAAGTAACATGGTAACAAGCACAGTTACAAATACAGTCAAACCTGTGCTAACGAACACCTGGCAATAGTGACCACATGTTCACAACGGTCAGTTAAAAATCCCCCAGTCCAATTTTGTTCTTTATAAGACCTTGGAATAACGACCACCTCCGAACTGCGACCAGCGGCCAGCTATTTTCATTCCTACACGGCATTTTTGTATGTGAACAGCGGCCATGTCAACTTTTTTTCAGCAAAAAAAAATTGCACCACAATCCCTATTTTCCTTTCATCACAATCTGGCCGCTATCATTTGAATTGAAACTGGTCGTATCCAATTAGTCATCGATTACATTCGCATACATTGGCACAACGCTCTTTTGAAAACATTTACCTTGCCCGATATGGTCGGTGTCATTTTGGCGACATTAAACATTTTTCATGAAAAATATTGCATAACGCCAATAATGGTAATTCCAGATATGTATTCCGTGTCTTGTATTCCAATAGGCATAATTCAATTCCGCGTAAGTCATAAAACTCCATCATTAGTTGGCAGACTGTGTTTACACGATGCTGATTCGTCTACAGTGAACAAGACTAAGACTTCAAACACACTGCGCTTGTCAAGTATTACTACATGTAAATTTCACCCCGCGGGGCACAAGGCCATATCAAAGATCAATACACGCAGTTGCTGACGTCAGTCACGTAGTTGACACTAGACTGGTACCCTGTTGGATGTGCAGCCTAGGGAAACAATACTACTGGGAACCAGTCTAAACGTGTTTATGTGAATTGGGTCTCGATCTCCGACAAATCCCGGCTTATTGCATTAGCGGCCAGACCAGGCAGTGGATTCGCGTAGTCTGCCCATGGTTACAATGCTTGCCAATCTCTAATTAAAAACATCAGTAATTACATCAGCTGACATTGCCAATTCATCATAGGCTGCTTAAATATTCGGGCTTGATTAGGATATTATACATTGGACAGAAAGCAAATGAGCCTGGTGTTCTCCGATTTGGACACCTATCTCTCGTGGGTTACTCGACTTGACTTGACGCATTCAATGAAATATTTTTGTTACAAAAAAGAATCACGGTTTTCACAGGCCGCACCACATATGCTATCATTTTAATAAAGACTATAAGACCGTTATTAATTTCAACTGATGGTGTGAAATTGAGAATAAGAAAACAAAATACTAATGGTCATGCTAATTAAGATATTAAATGGTGCACCAAAGCAAGCCACGGGATATACTTATCATGAAGATAATTACTCCCCTTTGTATATAATTTCCAAAGCGAGGCTGGATTCAGAACAATAACAACAAGATGACATAACAAAATAAACTCAATTGACTATTTTTGCCATTTTTATGCAATTTTTAATTGATAACAAGAGTGCCGAAGGTCACAATATATGCCTGTCGAGGCAAGGCCAGTCAACAAGGGGAGATAACTCATAATTTTTGCCATTTTAATGCAATTTTTAATTGATAACAAGAGTGCCGAAGGTCACAATATACGCCTGTCGAGGCATGGCCAGTCAACAAGGGAAGATAACTCATCTTGACGTGATAAACATGTAAACCAAATTTGGTTACGATCCGTCAAGTAGAACTCGACTTATTGCGTGGACAAGGATACAGAGTGCGAAAATTAACTAGAGCTGTAGGAGAACAGCATAGCTCAACTACGAGGGTTGTCGATGTACACATAGCTTGACAAACAAGGTGGCCGCGGCCTGCATAACAAGAGCTGGAGGAGAACAGCATAGCTCGACTACGACGGTTGTCGATGTACACATAGCTTGACAAACAAGGTGGCTGCGGCCTGCATAAAAACCTTAACCAAGGTTGACTAAAAAACTTAACCAAGAGAAATTAAGTAAGTAATTCAAGGTTAAATGTAGGTCAATGACAGATATAGGTCAGGGGTTATTGATGTACATCATTAGGAGATGAAGTTTTCCAAGTATGGTTGCTGTAGGCCCAGGAGTATTCCATATACAAGGTTGACTAAAAACCTTAACCAAGGGGAAATAACTAAGTAATCCAAGGATAAAAGTAGGTCAAGGTCAAATTAGGTCAGGGATTATTGATGTACATCACTAGGAGATGAAGTTGTCCAAGTATGTAGGCCCAGGAGTATTCCATATACAAGCTTGACTATAAACATTAACCAAGTAATTCAAGGTTAAATGTAGGTGAAGGTAAAATATAGGTCAGGGGTTATTGATGTACATCCCTATGAGAAAATGTTATCCAAGTATGGTGTCTGTATGCACGATAGTATTCCATCTACAAGCTTGACTAAACACCTTAACCAAGGTTGACTAAAAACCTTAACCAAGGGGAGTGAGTGAGTGGTGAATAGGGTTTAACGTCCGCTTTTCTGACATAGGGTACGCCTCAGGGGGTCTACAGACGGTCAACGGTCGATCCCATATCCACCTGCCAAGGGGTTCCCAACTTCAGAATCATTTACAACATATATTTCATCCTGAAATTAGAACAACCTGATCTGGTGCCGGCCCTGCCACACCAGCATCATTTTTATCCCCTAAAAGAATAGGATTAGCTAATCTTACTTTTATTATGGGGCATAGCCCGACTCAACTCATACAAAAAGCCAAAAATGTACTGAGGGCCAAAACCGGTTATATGGGTTCCGGAAAGTATGAACCCAATCGAAGCCTTTAATCGCAAGGGGAATGAACTAATTAATTCAAGGTTAAATGTAGGTCAATGTCAAATATAGGTCAGGGGTCGTTGATGTACATCACTAGGAGATGAAGTTGTCCAAGTATGGTTGGTGTAGGGCCAGGAGTATTCCATCTACAAGCTTGACTAAAAACCTTAACCAAAGAGAATTAACAAAGTAATTCAAGAGGAAATGTAGGTGAAGGTCAAATATAGATCAGGGGTTATTGATGTACATCCCTATGAGAAAAGGTTGTCCAAGTATGGTGTCTGTATGCACAATAGTATTCCATGTACAAGCTTGACTAAAAACCTTAACCAAGGTTGACTAAGAACCTTAACCGAGGGGAATTAACTAAGTAATTCAAGAGGAAATGTAGGTCAAGGTCAAATACAGATCAGGGGTTATTGATGTACATCGCTATGATAAAAGGGTGTCCAAGTATGGTGTCTGTATGCACAATAGTATTCCATGTACAAGATTGACTAAAAACCTTAACCAAGGTTGACTAAAAACCGTAACCAAGGGGAATTAACTAAGTAATTCAAGAGGAAATGTAGGTCAAGGTCAAATATAGATCAGGGGTTATTGATGTACATCACTAGGAGATGAAGTTGTCCAAGTATGGTGGGTGTAGGGCCAGTAGTATTCCATATACAAGGTTGACTAAAAACCTTAACCAAGGCAACCTTAACCAAGGTTGACCAAAAACCTTAACCAAGGGAAATTAAGTAAGTAATTCAAGGTTAACTGTAGGTCAATGTCAACTATAGGTCAGGGGTTATTGATGTACATCACTAGGAGATGAAGTTTTCCAAGTATGTTTGCTGTGGGCCCAGGAGTATTCCATATACAAGCTTGACTAAAAACCTTAACCAAGAGGAAATAACTAAGTAATCCAAGGATAAAAGTAGGTCAAAGTCAAATATAGGTCAGCGATTATTGATGTACATCCCTATGAGAAAAATTTATCCAAGTATGGTGTCTGTATGCACAATATTATTCCATCTACAAGCTTGACTAAAAACCTTAACCAAGGAGAATTAACTAAGTAATTCAAGAAGAAATGTAGGTCAAGGTCAAATATAGATCAGGGGTTATTAATGTACATCACTATGAGAAAAGTTTGTCCAAGTATGGTGTCTGTATGCACAATAGTATTCCATGTACAGGCTTGACTAAAAAACTTAACCAAGGTTGACTAAAATCCTTAACCAATGGGGAATTAAGTAAGTAATTCAAGGTTAAATGTAGGTCAAGGTCAAATATAGGTCAGGGGTTGTTGATGTACATCACTAGGAGATGAAGTTGTCCAAGTATGGTTGGTGTAGGGCCAGGAGTATTCCATCTACAAGCTTGACTAAATAACTTAACCAAGGGGAAATAAGTAAGTAATTCAAGAGGAAATGTAGGTGAAGGTAAAATATAGATCAGGGGTTATTGATGTACATCCCTATGAGAAAAGGTTGTGCAAGTATGGTGTATGTATGCACAATAGTATTCCATGTACAAGCTTGACTAAAAACCTTAACCAAGGTTGACTAAAAACCTTAACCAAGGGGAATTAACTAAGTAATTCAAGGTTAAATGTAGATCAAGGTCAAATATATATCAGGGGTTATTGATGTACATCCCTATGAGAAAAGGTGTCCAAGTATGGTGTCTGTATGCACAATAGTATTCCATGTAGAAGCTTGACTAAAAACCTTAACCAAGGTTGACTAAAAACCTTAACCAAGGGGAATTAAGTAAGTAATTCAATGTTAAATGTAGGTCAATGTCAAATATAGGTCAGGGGTTGTTGATGTACATCAATAGGAGATGAAGTTGTCCAAGTATGGTGGGTGTAGGGCCAGTAGTATTCCATATACAAGCTTGACTAAAAACCTTAACAAGGGGAATTAACTAAGTAATTCAAGAGGAAATGTAGGTCAAGGTCAAATATAGATCAGGGGTTATTGATGTACATCCATATGAGAAAAGGTTGTCCAAGTATGGTGTCTGTATGCACAACAGTATTCCATGTACAAGCTTGACTAAAAACCTTAACCAAGGTTGATTAAAAACCTTAACCAAGGGGAATTAACTAAGTAATTCAAGAGGAAATGTAGGTGAAGGTCAAATATTGATCAGGGGTTATTGATGTACATCACTAGGAGATGAAGTTGTCCTCCAAGTATGGTGGGTGTAGGGCCAGTAGTATTGCATATACAAGGTTGACTAAAAACCTTAACCAAGGTGTGACGGTGACGCCGATGCCGACGCCGGGGTGACAACATAAGCTCTAACTATTCTTTGAATAGTCGAGCTAAAAATGGCTGCCAAGGGGAGATAAGTATCGGAAAATTTTCAAAATCAATAGGCTTCTTCGCCTTGCCATGATAAAACATGTATAGGGAATTTGGTTATGATCGATCAAGTAGAACTTCGAGTTATTGCGTGGACAAGGATACAGAGTGCAAAAATTAAAAATGGCTGCCAAGGGGAGATAAGTATCGGAAATTTTTCAAAATCAATAGGCTTCTTTGTGTTGCCATGATAAACATGTATACCGAATTTGGTTTCGATCGGTCAAGTAGAACTTGAGTTATTGCGTGGACAAGGATACAGAGTGCACAAATTAAAAATTGCCGCCAAGGGAAGATGTCATCGTAAATTTTTCAAAATCAATAGGCTTTTTCGCCTTGCCATGATAAAACATGTATAGGGAATTTGGTTATGATCGGTCAAGTAGAACTTGAGTTATTGCGTGGACAAGGATACAGAGTGCAAACATTAAAAATGGCTGGCAAGGGGAGATAAGTATCGGAAATTTTTCAAAATCAATAGGCTTCTCTGTCTTGCCATGATAAACATGTATACCGAATTTGGTTTCGATCGGTGAAGTAGAACTTGAGTTATTGTGTGGACAAGGATACAGAGTGTGAAAATTAACAAGAGCTGTAGGAGAACAGCATAGCTCAACTACGAGGGTTGTCGATGTACACATAGCTTGACAAACAAGGTGGCTGCGGCCTGCATAAAAACCTTAACCAAGGTTGACTAAAAAACTTAACCAAGGGAAATTAAGTAAGTAATTCAAGGTTAAATGTAGGTCAATGCCAGATATAGGTGAGGGGTTATTGATGTACATCACTAGATGAGTGAGTGAGTGAATATGGTTTAACGTCCGCTTTTCTGACATAGAGGTACAAGCCTCAGGGAGTCTACACGCAGACGGGTCAACGGGGTCGTGTCCCGTATCCACCTGTCCGAGGGGGGTAAATACCAACTTCAGAACTCAATATTTACAAAATATATATTCAGTCCTGAAATTAGAACAACCTGATCTGGTGCCAGGCCCTCGCCACACCAGCATCATTTATCCCATCCCCTAAAAGTAATAGGATTAGCACTAATCTTACTTTTATATATGGGACATAGCCCGACTCAACTCTCATATACAAGAAACCCAAAAATGTACATGAGGGCCAAATCCGGTATAGTGGGTTCCGGAAAGTATGAACCCAATCGTTAAGCCAGTTTAGTCGCCTTTTACGACAAGCAATGGCTACTGCAGCACTATTCTCAGGATCAGTTGATCCCGCCCCGGTGCCTGCACGGGGCACATCACTAGATGAAGTTTTCCAAGTATGGTTGCTGTAGGCCCAGGAGTATTCCATATACAAGGTTGACTAAAAACCTTAACCAAGGGGAAATAACTAAGTAATCCAAGGATAAAAGTAGGTCAAGGTCAAATATAGGTCAGGGATTATTGATGTACATCACTAGGAGATGAAGTTGTCCAAGTATGGTTGATGTAGGCCCAGGAGTATTCCATATACAAGCTTGAATATAAAGATTAACCAAGTAATTCAAGGTTAAATGTAGGTGAAGGTAAAATATAGGTAAGGGGTTATTGATGTACATCCCTATGAGAAAAAGTTATCCAAGTATGGTGTCTGTATGCACAATAGTATTCCATATACAAGCTTCACTAAAAACCTTAACCAAGGTTGACTAAAAACCTTAACCAAGGGGAATTAACTAATTAATTCAAGGTTAAATGTAGGTCAAGGTGAACTATAGGTCAGGGGTTGTTGATGTACATCACTAGGAGATGAAGTTGTCCAAGTATGGTTGGTGTAGGGCCAGGAGTATTCCATCTACAAGCTTGACTAAAACCTTAACCAAAGAGAATTAACTAAGTAATTCAAGAGGAAATGTAGGTGAAGGTCAAATACAGATCAGGGGTTATTGATGTACATCCCTATGAGAAAAGGTTGTCCAAGTATGGTGTATGTATGCACAATAGTATTCCATGTGCAAGCTTGAGTAAAAAGCTTAACCAAGGTTGACTAAAAACCTTAACCAAGGGGAATTAAGTAAGTAATTCAAGAGGAAATATAGGTCAAGGTGAAATATATATCAGGGGTTGTTGATGTACATCACTAGGAGATGAAGTTGTCCAAGTATGGTGGGTGTAGGGCCAGTAGTATTCCATATACAAGCTTGACTAAAAACCTTAACCAAGGGGAATTAACTAAGTAATTCAAGAGGAAATGTAGGTCAAGGTCAAATATAGATCAGGGGTTATTGATGTACATCGCTATGAGAAAAGGTTGTCCAAGTATGGTGTCTGTATGCACAATAGTATTTCATGTAGAAAGCTTGACTAAAAACCTTAACCAAGGTTGACTAAAAACCTTAGCCAAGGGGAATTAACTAAGTAATTCAAGGTTAAATGTAGGTCAAGGCCAACTATAGGTCAGGGGTTGTTGATGTACATCACTATAGCCCGTGAGCCAATAACCGAAACCCTCCCCCCCCCTGTGGGATTTTTGCAGACATATATTTCCTGAAACTACATTCAATTATGAGTGTTAATCCGTTGTCTGCGCTATGTAACCCGATGGATGAACATATGGCGCCATTTTCAAGTATGTCACCCTCGGTATTTTTAGTATCTTGAAAAATCGCATTTTTTAATAAAAATTGCCTAACTTATATCCTTTTGTTCGAATAAGATGGCATTTTCGTACGTTTTCCGAGATTTTGAACACCATGGAATAGAATAATATACAATTGAAATAAATTTGACAATCTAGAAGTCATATTATACAGGTTTATTTTATTACCCCACCCACCCAATTTCAATGGTAAAATATACATGTTAATAACGTTATGAAAAGTTGGCGTTTTTTCATTTTATCAATGTCAATGTAGTCTAGTAGGGCCAATTGAACATATTCCAATGTATATACCTCGACTATTTAGTGTCTACCACAAAATATACAAAGTGAAAAATAACGTATTTTCGACCATTCCCCACCCACTCATTTTACAATGGCAATTTAAAACAGGTATGTAATATTATGCAATTTAACAACATTATAACCGCTTACTATGGATTGAAAACAACTCAAATATGTAACATTATTGTCCATACTTACTATATACTGCGAGTCCGTGTTTTCGTCCGTCTGTACGGACACTTCTCAAATAAAAATGGACAGTGAACCATTTTGAAATATACCGAATATTCAAACATTTCGGGGCACTAGATCATTATCGGCAACAGTATTGATCTACACATTAATAATCTCATTATAGTGGCGAGACAATCCTCACAGCATCAGGCAAGATGAAACACAATAGGCAAAATTAAACTGAATCCGCTATATAATACAATTCAAGAGCAACATACATCATGGTTAAGAGTGAGTGAGTGAGTGTAGGGTAGGGTTTAACGTCGCTTTTCTGACATAGAGGTACAAGCCTCAGGGAGTCTACACGCAGACGGGTCAACGGGGTCGAGTCCCATAACCACCTGTCCAAGGGGGGTAAATCCCAACTTCAGAACTCAATATTTACAATCAAAATATATATTCAGTCCTGAAATTAGAACAACCTGATCTGGTGCCAGGCCCTCGCCACAGCATGCATATATCCCATCCCCTAAAAGTAATAGGATTAGCGCTAATCTTACTTTTATATATGGGGCATAGCCCGACTCAACTCTCACATACAAGAAAGCCAAAAATGTACATGAGGGCCAAATCCGGTATAGTGGGTTCCGGAAAGTATGAACCCAATCGTTAAGCCAGTTTAGTCGCCTTTTACGACAAGCAATGGCTACTGCAGCACTATTCTCAGGATCAGTTGATCCCGCCCCGGTGCCTGCACGGGGCCCCACATCATGGTTTAGAGTATTCAACTTGCAATACAAAATATTCTACATGTTGTTCAAGTCAAAACATCGCACCTGTGGCGAGGCAATCCTCACAGTATCAGGCAAGATGAAACACAATAGGCAAAAACGTAATCCACATATAATACAATTCAAGAGGAAACACATGTCATGGTTTACAGTAATCAACTTGCAATACAAAATATTTTACATGTTGTTCAAGTCAAAACATCGCACCTGTGGCGAGGCAATCCTCTCACAGCATCAGGCAAGATGAAACACAATAGGCAAAATCTTAATCCACATATAATACAATTCAAGAGGCAACACATGTCATGGTTTAAAGTATTCAACTAGCTTGCAATACAAAATATCTACATGTGGTTAAAGTACATGGCGCACCGTGGCGAGGCAATCCTCACAGCAGTCAGCAGATGGACACAATAGAAACACGTAATCCACATATAATCATTACAATTCAAGAGGCAACATACATCAATGGTTTACAGTATTCAACTTGCAATACAAAATATTCTATATTGTTAAAGTCAAAACATCGCACATGTGGCGAGGTAATCCTCACAGCATCAGGCAAGATGAAACACAATAGGCAACAGCTTGATCCACATATAATACAATTCAAGAGGCAACATATATCATGGTTTACAGCATTCAACTTGCAAACAAAAAGAAAAAAGTATACATGTTGTTAATGTCAAAACATCGCATCTATGGCGAGGCAATCATCACAGCATCAGGCAAGATGAAACACAATATACAAACGTTCCAGCCACATATAATACAATTCAAGAGGCAAAATACATCATGGTTTACAATGTTCAATATTCAAATTGCGATCGTCACAACATCAGGCAAGTTATGTGAAGTTCTAATTGTGAGAGTAGGTTAAGATAAATCCAGACTAGTCATACGCGTCATCAGTGTCAAACATGGCATCAAGTAGGCTCTCTGCTTCAGGATCTTCTGTTTCATCAGTATCAGGTACGTCATCCCGTTCCTCTATTAACAGATCAACCATTTCACTTGGCAGGTGATCTCCTTCTGTCCACATGCATTCTAACAAGCATTGTTAACTTCCCATCCATGTTCATCTGGTGGCGGTATGTCTGCATCACGCCGGTCAGCATTGTTCCAAATGAGCGTTTGATAGTTGGCTCTTGCTACATGCATTTTCAGTGATGATCTGCATGATGGTAAAAGGCTCAGGTCAGCCCCATTGTACGTCGAAACAAGATCGCCAGACCTGGGGCTACACTTTTGTAGAAATAGCTCCATTCGTAGCTTGTTGATATATGTAATGTCTGATTTGTTGTACAGCAAGCAAACAAAGTGTTCAAGCGTTTGAAATAGCTTTTCATCAACTGACTGAGACATTCCCAACCCAATTCTGGAAGGCTTCAATAAATCTGGATGCCGCTGGAGTGTTTTCAAAGGAGTAACTTTACCAGGCCGAACGAAAGCACTTGTGCTATCACAGCCTGTAAAAGCATGGAGTGCAGGCAATGCCAAACACGTTCAGTTCCTATGTCTCCAATGACACCATGTATGTCAACCAGCCGCCTCTTGTTCCCAACTCCGGTATCTAAATGCAGTTGTTGTTTCAGCTTGTGTCCGAATTTCAACAGCAAAACAAACACATCCGTGTCTGGGGATCTCACAATAATGGTGCTGTTCTCTGGTGTATGCAGTGCATGGTACGCACAATGCAGGATTAGCCGTGTATCCGCCTCCTCTTGCGATGAGTGCAACTCCTCTATCTCAACAGTTTGTGTAGTCTTACCATCAGTGCTAGTTAGCTGCATACATTGCTCCCCGCTTACAAACTGTATAGTCTTGCCGATCAGCTTTGGAGCATACTTATCCTGCATCCATTCAGACATGAGAAGTCTAATTAGTTGTGTTTTGTTTTAATTGTTTGACAAGAACAGTTTCCAATCTCGTGGAACTTTTGTGAGAGGTCCTTTTATAATGTAAGTCTTTGATGTACCCCTGCGTAGTCGCTCAAATGCTTTTATTGACAAGTCTTGGTATGTATCTGTCACAAAATCTACACGCTCAGCTTTCGGGAGCTGATGATATATGTTATCTGCAAGATCTGCGAATGTGTTTGGCAAAGCGGTCTGCATGTGTAACAGTGCATTGCCGTCAATAATATAGCTCACTTGACCCGTCGGAGGTACATCAACACTATGTGATTGTCCTTCAAGCTGGTGCATGAGTTTAGCGTTATCAGTTTTTGCTGGCGAGCCATCCGCAGTGGCGAGCGACCATGGCACAGGTCCCAATTGGTAGCTAAGCACCTTTTCCATGTCAATGTTGTGTTTGAGAGCAAGTGAAATTAGCTGCCCAAATATATTTTGTTCAGCTACTAACTCCTTTGTCTTTCTCTGCGTATCAGTGAGCTTCACAGCTTTAGCGAGTGATGCAAATGTTTTCAGGCGCAACGGTTTTATTGGTGCATGAAAGCTGACTGACTTTTCAACAAACCGCTCCTGGACAAACCGCGCAAACCTTTGTTTTCCTGTCATTTCTGCAGACAGCAGAGCGTCAACGACATCTTTAGGAGCTGGCGCCCCTGAAGATATGCAATAGAGCGATTCATCTGATACTTCAAACGGATCTATAAAATTTCCTATTGCATTGATAATTTTCTTGACGTCTGTTTCACTTCTATAGATATTTCCGAAGTTCGTGTGTCCTTGTGTGAAGAATGTTCATGCGCGTTCATATCAGCCAGTTCAAGCGTAGCATCCATGTGTCTCGTCATACACCATCTGTAGTATGCTGCATAATTGCGGCTGAAACCTATGATACCTCCATGTGACTTAGCATGGCGATTGATGGTTTGCTCTATTGTGATATCCACGCCATTTCTGGATGACGGAACACTGGATCGGTTCACGCTGAATCCATTGTTCCATTGTTCCATCCCAGGATATAACTGCTCTAAGTTTAACAAACTCAGCAGATATACTGTTGTATACCGTGCGTAGTTGGGATTGTCAAAGCTGAAGAACAATGGACACATCTTCTGAAGACATGCTATGTGAAGGTCTAAGTTGTTTTCTTTGGTGGCTCTGAGAAACTGCAACACCGTATGCACCGAATCCATGTATCCCAGCCAATACTGTGCCGTTTTCCCAAGTTTCCCTTCACTAACCCTGTCTCGAAACTCCGAGTATGATGACAATGCTTTCATGCATTTGTCATTTGTCATGAACTCCAATAATCTCCAAAAAATACCCGAAAGGGCCATTATATAATACCTGTTTGGCGGCCATTTTGAAAATAATTACCGTTGATAGCACACCAGAAATAATGCAAATCGATGTGAAAAAGGATCTGCCATGTGAATAAGTTGCTACTGACATGATTAAATTGTAGGTAGCTCGTGTGGTGAAAAAAATGTTGCAAGCATAAACAATTAAGTATTTTGGCGGCCATTTTGACAATTGTGGCTATTTGAGGATGGTATCCAATATAAAACTTATTGTAAGTCATTTTATACTCAATTGGTGAAAAAATGATATCGCTTAACTTGGAAGAACGTGATTTAAATGACACATATCGGCCTGTTCTACCACCCAGTTTTGTATGGCGGCCATTTTGGAAAATGGCCGCCATTTGTTCATCCATCAGCTTTGTAGGCGCAGACAATCAGGTTTGATAGACAATAGGTTACTGAATCCGAAAATCATACTGACCAAAAATCCCACAGGGTGGGGGGGGGGGGGGAGGGGGGGGGGGGGGTTATTGGTGGTCTCAAGGTCTACTAGGAGATAAAGTTGTCCAAATATGGTTGGTGTAGGGTCAGGAGTATTCCATATACAAGCTTGACTAAAAACCTTAACCAAGGGGAATTAACTAAGTAATTCAAGAGGAAATGTAGGACAAGGTCAAATATAGATCAGAGGGTTTATTGATGTACATCCATATGAGAAAAGGTTGTCCAAGTATGGTGTCTGTATGCACAATAGTATTCCATGTACAAGCTTGACTAAAAACCTTAACCAAGGTTGACTAAAAACCTTAACCAAGGGGAAATTAACTAAGTAATTCAAGAGGAAATGTAGGATGAAGGTCAAATAAATAGATCAGGGGTTATTGATGTACATCACTAGGAGATGAAGTTGTCCAAGTATGGTGGGTGTAAGGGCCAGGAGTATTCCATCTACAAGCTTGACTAAAAACCTTAACCAAAGATAATTAACTAAGTAATTCAAGAGGAAATGTAGGTCAAGGTCAAATATAGATCATTGGGTTATTGATGTACATCCCTATGATGATGAAGTTGTCCAAGTATGGTGGGTGTAGGGCCAGGAGTATTCCATATACAAGCTTGACTAAAAACCTTAACCAAGGGGAATTAACTAAGTAATTCAAGAGGAAATGTAGGTCAAGGTCAAATATAGATCAGGGGTTATTGATGTACATCCCTATGAGAAAAGGTTGCCCAAGTATGGTGTCTGTATGCACAATAGTATTCCATGTACAAGCTTGACTAAAAACCTTAACCAAGGTTGACTAAAAACCTTAACCAAGGGGAATTAACTAAGTAATTCAAGAGGAAATGTAGGTGAAGGTCAAATATAGATCAGGGGTTATTGATGTACATCACTAGGAGATGAAGTTGTCCAAGTATGGTGGGTGTAGGGCCAGTAGTATTCCATATAGAAGGTTGACTAAAAACCTTAACCAAGGCGTGACGGTGACGCCGACGCCGGGGTGACAACATAAGCTCTACTTATTCTTCGAATAGTTGAGCTAAAAATGGTCGCCAAGGGGAGATAAGTCGTCGGACATTTTTCAAAATCAATAGGCTTCTTCGTCTTGCCGTGATAAACATGTATACTGAATTTGGTTACGAGCGGTAAAGTAGAACTTGAGTTATTGTGTGGACAAGGATACAGGGTGCAAAAAATAACAAGAGTTGTCAGAAGACAACGAAGCTCACCTGTTGGCGGCCTTCACTCAAACTTGGCACAGTTGCATAAAAAAACATGAATATTATATATAATTGACCTTGGGTTAAGGGGCGTGAGGTGGACCTTGACATTGGGGTCAGTGGTGCAAAGTGGGTCGTGGGTTTGCTATAGCATAATATAGCATATTAAGATGAAGGCATGTATGAAATATCAATGCGCTCCCTGAAAACAGAAGTAAAACAAAATTTAACCCAAAGTTAAGTTTATAACGCACTAAGTTGTGATTTTCTACAGCTGATAGCTATTCACATGAGGAATGCATGTATGAATGTGCTAAGTTTGTGACCTTGGGGAAAGGGGTGGGGGGGTCATGGATTTGCTGTAGCACAATAGAGGATCATCAGATGAATGCATGTATGAAATATCAAAGCGTTCCTGTAAAATAAACAGAAGTTAAACAACATACACCCCAACGTTAAGTTTATGAACATGCTAAGTTTCTGACCTTGACCTGGGTAAGGGTTGGGTGTGGGTTGGTGGGTTTGCTACAGCATGATAGAGTGTCATCAGAGGAATGCATGTATGAAATATCAAGGTGTTCCATGAAAGGAAACAGATGTTATAAGACATTTGGGGTGGGCAGTGGGTCATGGATTCGCTATAGGACGATAGAGTTTCATCAGATCATGTATGAAATATCAAAGCGTTCCCTGTAAAGAAACAGAAGTTACACAACATTTACCCCAACGTTAAGTTTATGAACATGCTAAGTTTGTGACCTTGACCTTGGGGTAAAGACTGGGTGGTGGGTCATGGATTTGCTACAGCAGCATGATAGAGGGTCATCTGAGGAATTCATGTATGAAATATCAAGGCGTTCCATGAAAGAAAACAGACATTTACCCCAAGAAATTAAGTTTATGAAGGTGCAAAGTTGTGACCTTGACCCTGGGGTAAGGGGTGGGCGGTGGGTCATGAATTTGCTATAGCACGATAAGAGTATCATCAGATGAATGCATGAATGAAATATCAAGGCGTTCCATGAAAGGAAACAGATGTTATAAAACATTTACCCCAACGTTAAGTTTGTGAATGTGCTATGTTTATGACCTTGACCTTGGGGAAAGGGGTGGGGGTGGGTAGGGGAATCCGAAAATCATACTGACCAAAAATCCCACAGGGGGGGGGGGGGGGGGGGGAGGGGGGTTATTGGTGGCTCAAGGTCTACTAGGAGATAAAGTTGTCCAAATATGGTTGGTGTAGGGTCAGGAGTATTCCATATACAAGCTTGACTAAAAACCTTAACCAAGGGGAATTAACTAAGTAATTCAAGAGGAAATGTAGGACAAGGTCAAATATAGATCAGGGTTTATTGATGTACATCCATATGAGAAAAGGTTGTCCAAGTATGGTGTCTGTATGCACAATAGTATTCTATGTACAAGCTTGACTAAAAACCTTAACCAAGGTTGACTAAAAACCTTAACCAAGGGGAATTAACTAAGTAATTCAAGAGGAAATGTAGGTGAAGGTCAAATATAGATCAGGGGTTATTGATGTACATCACTAGGAGATGAAGTTGTCCAAGTATGGTGGGTGTAGGGCCAGGAGTATTCCATCTACAAGCTTGACTAAAAACCTTAACCAAAGATAATTAACTAAGTAATTCAAGAGGAAATGTAGGTCACGGTCAAATATAGATCATGGGTTATTGATGTACATCCCTATGAGATGAAGTTGTCCAAGTATGGTGGGTGTAGGGCCAGGAGTATTCCATATACAAGCTTGACTAAAAACCTTAACCAAGGGGAATTAACTAAGTAATTCAAGAGGAAATGTAGGTCAAGGTCAAATATAGATCAGGGGTTATTGATGTACATCCCTATGAGAAAAGGTTGTCCAAGTATGGTGTCTGTATGCACAATAGTATTCCATGTACAAGCTTGACTAAAAACCTTAACCAAGGTTGACTAAAAACCTTAACCAAGGGGAATTAACTAAGTAATTCAAGAGGAAATGTAGGTGAAGGTCAAATATAGATCAGGGGTTATTGATGTACATCACTAGGAGATGAAGTTGTCCAAGTATGGTGGGTGTAGGGCCAGTAGTATTCCATATAGAAGGTTGACTAAAAACCTTAACCAAGGCGTGACGGTGACGCCGACGCCGACGCCGGGGTGACAACATAAGCTCTACTTATTCTTCGAATAGTTGAGCTAAAAATGGTCGCCAAGGGGAGATAAGTCGTCGGACATTTTTCAAAATCAATAGGCTTCTTCGTCTTGCCGTGATAAACATGTATACTGAATTTGGTTACGAGCGGTAAAGTAGAACTTGAGTTATTGTGTGGACAAGGATACAGGGTGCAAAAAATAACAAGAGTTGTCAGAAGACAACGAAGCTCACCTGTTGGCGGCCTTCACTCAAACTTGGCACAGTTGCATAAAAAAACATGAATATTATATATAATTGACCTTGGGTTAAGGGGCGTGAGGTGGACCTTGACATTGGGGTCAGTGGTGCAAAGTGGGTCGTGGGTTTGCTATAGCATAATATACATGTATGAAATATCAATGCGCTCCCTGAAAACAGAAGTAAAACAAAATTTAACCCAAAGTTAAGTTTATGAACGCACTAAGTTGGTGATTTTCTACAGCATGATAGCTATTCACATGAGGAATGCATGTATGAATGTGCTAAGTTTGTGACCTTGGGGAAAGGGGTGGGGGGGTCATGGATTTGCTGTAGCACAATAGAGGATCATCAGATGAATGCATGTATGAAATATCAAAGCGTTCCCTGTAAATAAACAGAAGTTAAACAACATTTACCCCAACGTTAAGTTTATGAACATGCTAAGTTTCTGACCTTGACCTTGGGGTAAGGGTTGGGTGGTGGGTTGTGGGTTTGCTACAGCATGATAGAGTGTCATCAGAGGAATGCATGTATGAAATATCAAGGTGTTTCATGAAAGGAAACAGATGTTATAAGACATTTGGGGTGTGCAGTGGGTCATGGATTCGCTATAGGACGATAGAGTTTCATCAGATCATGTATGAAATATCAAAGCGTTCCCTGTAAAGAAACAGAAGTTACACAACATTTACCCCAACGTTAAGTTTATGAACATGCTAAGTTTGTGACCTTGACCTTGGTGTAAGGACTGGGTGGTGGGTCATGGATTTGCTACAGCAGCATGATAGAGGGTCATCTGAGGAATTCATGTATGAAATATCAAGGCGTTCCATGAAAGAAAACAGACATTTACCCCAAAGTTAAGTTTATGAAGGTGCAAAGTTTGTGACCTTGACCCTGGGGTAAGGGGTGGGCGGTGGGTCATGAATTTGCTATAGCACGATAAGAGTATCATCAGATGAATGCATGAATGAAATATCAAGGCGTTCCATGAAAGGAAACAGATGTTATAAAACATTTACCCCAACGTTAAGTTTGTGAATGTGCTATGTTTATGACCTTGACCTTGGGGAAAGGGGTGGGGGTGGGTCATGGATTTGCTATAGCCCTAGAGTATCATCATATGAATGCACATATGAAATATCAAGGTGTTCCCTGTAAAGAAACAGAAGTTACTAGAAATGTGGCCTGTCGGCACACGAATGCCCCCGCTGGCAGCCAAAGAAAACGAGGCATATTTGATTATAAGCCATTTACCCGAGCGTTAAGGTTTCGAACGCACCAAGTCTGTGACCTTGACCCTGGGCTTAGCGGGGGCGGGACAAATGTGGATTTATCACAGGGCGGTAGAGGACCATTGGAGAAATGCGTGTGTGAAATGTGAAGCAGATCCGAGCAAGGAAACAGAAATTATAAGCCATTTACCCAGCGTTAAGGTTTCGAAAGCACCAGTCTGTGACCTTGACCCTGGGCTTAGCGGGGGCGGGACGAATGTGGATTTGTCACAGGGCAGTAGAGGACCATTGGAGCAATGCGTGTGTGAAATGTGAAGCAGATCCGAGCAAGGAAACAGAAATTATAAGCCATTTACCCAGCGTTAAGGTTTCGAAAGCACCAAGTATGTGACCTTGACCCTGGGCTTAGCGGGGGCGGGACGAATGTGGATTTGTCACAGGGCGGTAGAGGACCATTGGAGCAATGCGTGTGTGAAATGTGAAGCAGATCCGAGCAAGGAAACAGAAATTATAAGCCATTTACCCAGCGTTAAGGTTTCGAAAGCACCAAGTATGTGACCTTGACCCTGGGCTTAGCGGGGGCGGGACGAATGTGGATTTGTCACAGGGCGGTAGAGGACCATTGGAGCAATGCGTGTGTGAAATGTGAAGCAGATCCGAGCAAGGAAACAGAAATTATAAGCCATTTACCCAGCGTTAAGGTTTCGAAAGCACCAAGTCTGTTGACCTTGACCCTGGGCTTAGCGTGGGGGCGGGACGAATGTGGATTTGTCACAGGGCGGTAGAGGACCATTGGAGCAATGCGTGTGTGAAATGTGAAGCATCCGAGCAAGGAAACAGAAAATTATAAGCCATTTACCCAGCGTTAAGGTTTCGAACGCACCAAGTCTGTGACCTTGACCCATGGGCTTAGCGGGGGGCGGACGAATGTGGATTTGTCACAGGGCGGTAGAGGACCATTGGAGCAATGCGTGTGTGAAATGTGAAGCAGATCCGAGCAAGGAAACAGAAATTATAAGCCATTTACCCAGCGTTAAGGTTTCGAACGCACCAAGTCTGTGACCTTGACCCTGGGCTTAGCGGGGGCGGGGACGAATGTGGATTTGTCACAGGGCGGTAGAGGACCATTGGAGCAATGTGTGTGTGAAATGTGAAGCAGATCCGAGCAAGGAAACAGAAATTTATAAGCCATTACCCAGCGTTAAGGTTTCGAACGCACCAAGTCAGTGTGACCTTGACCCTGGGCTTAGCGGGGGCGGGACGAATGTGGATTTGTCACAGGGCGGTAGAGGACCATTGGAGCAATCGTGTGTTGAAATGTGAAGCAGATCCGAGCAAGGAAACAGAAATTATAAGCCATTTACCCAGCGTTAAGGTTTCGAAAGCACCAAGTATGTGACCTTGACCCTGGGCTTAGCGGGGGGCGGGACGAATGTGGATTTGTCACAGGGCGGTAGAGGACCATTGGAGCAATGCGTGTGTGCAAATGTGAAGCAGATCCGAGCAAGAAACAGAAATTATAAGCCATTTACCCAGCGTTAAGGTTTCGAAAGCACCAAGTATGTGACCTTGACCCTGGGCTTAGCGGGGGCGGGACGAATGTGGATTTGTCACAGGGCGGTAGAGGACCATTGGAGCAATGCGTGGTGTGAAATGTAAGCAGATCCGAGCAAGGAAACAGAAATTATAAGCCATTTACCCAGCGTTTAAGGTTTCGAAAGCACCAAGTATGTGACCTTGACCCTGGGCTTAGCAGGGGCGGGGGACGAATGTGGATTTGTCACAGGGCGGTAGAGGACCATTGGAGCAATGCGTGTGTGAAATGTGAAGCAGATCCGAGCAAGGAAACAGAAATTATAAGCCATTTACCCAGCGTTAAGGTTTCGAACGCACCAAGTCTGTGACCTTGACCCTGGGCTTAGCGGGGGCGGGGGAACAAATGTGGATTTGTCACAGGGCGGTAGAGGACCATTGGAGCAATGCGTGTGTGAATGTGAAGCAGATCCGAGCAAGGAAACAGAAATTATAAGCCATTTACCCAGCGTTAAGGTTTCGAAAGCACCAAGTATGTGACCTTGACCTGGGCTTAGCGGGGGCGGGACGAATGTGGATTTGTCACATGGGCGGTAGAGGACCAATTGGAGCAATGCGTGTGTGAAATGTGAAGCAGATCCGAGCAAGGAAACAGAAATATAAGCCATTACCCAGCGTTAAGGTTTCGAAAGCACCAAGTTATGTGACCTTGACCCTGGGCTTTAGCGGGGGCGGGACGAATGTGGATTTGTCACAGGGCGGTAGAGGACCATTGGAGCAATGCGTTGTGTGAAATGTGAAGCAGATCCGAGCAAGGAAACAGAAATTATAAGCCATTTACCAGCGTAAGGTTTCGAAAGCACCAAGTATGTGATCTTGACCCTGGGCTTAGCGGGGGGCGGGACGAATGTGGATTTGTCACAGGGCGGGTAGAGGACCATTGGAGCAATGCGTGTGTGAAATGTGAAGGCAGATCCGAGCAAGGAAACAGAAATTATTAAGCCATTTTACCCAGCGTTAAGGTTTCGAAAGCACCAAGTATGTGACCTTGACCCTGGGCTTAGCGGGGGCGGGACGATTGATTTTGGTACAGGGCGAGAGCATGGAGCAATGCGTGTGTGAAATAAGCATCCAGCAAGAAACAGAAATTATAAGCCATTTACCCAGCGTTAAAGGTTTCGCACCAAGTATGTGACCTTGACCCTGGGCTTAGCGGGCGGGACGAATGTGGATTTGTCACAGGGCGGTAGAGGACCATTGGAGCAATGCGTGTGTGAAATGTGAAGCAGATCCGAGCAAGGAAAACGATTATTAAGCCATTTTACCAGCGTTAAGGTTTCGAAAGCACCAAGTATGTGACCTTGACCCTGGGCTTAGCGGGGGCGGGACGAATGTGGATTTGTCACAGGGCGGTAGAGGACCATTGGAGCAATGCGTGTGTGAAATGTGAAGCAGATCCGAGCAAGGAAACAGAAATTATAAGCCATTTACCCAGCGTTAAGGTTTCGGGACGTACGTACGTACGTACGTACGTACGGACGCCGGTAACACTATATGCCCCCCTCACCATTCGGTGGCGGAGGGGGCATAATAAAAAGACATTTACTCCAATTAAGTTCAGGATGTTGATCTTGGGGAAAGGGGAGGAGGGGTCATGGATTTGCTGTAGCACAATAGAGGATCATCAGATGAATGCATGTATGAAATATCAAAGCGTTCCCTTTAAAGAAACACAAGTTACACAACATTTACCCCAACGTTAAGTTTATGAACATGCTAAGTTTGTGACCTTGACCTTGGAGCAAGGGTTGGGTGGTGGGTTGTGGATTTGCTACAGCATGATAGAGAGTCATCTGAGGAATGCATGAATGAAATATCAAGGTGTTCCATGAAAGGAAACAGATCTTATAAGACATTTACCCCAACGTTAAGTTTATGAATGTGCTAAGTTTGTGACCTTGACCTTGGTGTAAGGGGTGGGAGGTGGGTCATGGATTTGCTATAGTACGATAGAGTTTCATCAGATGAATGCATGTATGAAATATGAAGGTATTCCCTGTAAATAAACAGAAGTTACACAACATTTACCCCAACGTTAAGTTTATGAACGTGCTAGGTTTGTGACCTTGACCTTTGTGTAAGGGTTGGGTCGCGAGTCGTGGATTTGCTATAGCATGATAGAGGGTCATCTGAGGAATGCATGAATGAAATATCAAGGCGTTCCATGAAAAAAAAACGATGTTATAAGACATTTACCCCAACGTTATTTTTAAGTTTATGAATGTGCTATGTTTGTGACCTTGACCTTGGGGAAAGGGGTGGGAGGTGGGTCATGGATTTGCTATAGTACGATAGTTTCATCAGATGAATGCATGTATGAAATATGAAGGTATTCCCTGTAAATAAACAGAA
This sequence comes from Conchocele bisecta, assembly GCA_029237695.1. Lineage (NCBI taxonomy): Eukaryota > Metazoa > Mollusca > Bivalvia > Lucinida > Thyasiridae > Conchocele > Conchocele bisecta. Next base: position 291,458 of record CM055265.1, on the reverse strand, counting down.
GTTACACAACATTTACCCCAATGTTAAGTTTATGAATGTGCTAGGTTTGTGACCTTGACCTTTGTGTAAGGGTTGGGTAGTGTGTCGTGGATTTGCTATAGCATGATAGAGGGTCATCTGAGGAATGCATGTATGAAATATCAAGGCGTTCCATGAAAGAAAACAGATGTTATAAGACATTTACCCCAACGTTAAGTTTATGAACATGCTAAGTTTGTGACCTTGACCTTGGGGTAAGGGTTGGGTGGTGGATCGTGGATTTGCTCCAGCATGATAAGGGAGGCAGACGAAATGCATGGATGAAATATAAAGCAATCCTGAAAATAAAAACCAGAGTTACACAACAAATACCCCAACGTTAAGTTTATGAACATGCCTAAGTTTGGTGACCTTGACCTTGTAGGGTTGGTGGTGGATTCTTGGATTTTTGCTCCAGCATGATAGAGGGTCAGCAGATGAATGCATGTATGAAATATGAAGCATTCCTTGTAAATAAACAGAAGTTACACAACATTTACCCCAACGTTAAGTTTATGAACATGCTAAGTTTGTGACCTTGACCTTGGGGTAAGGGTTGGGTGGTGGATCGTGGATTTGCTCCAGCATGATAGAGGGTCAGCAGATGAATGCATGTATGAAATATGAAGCATTCCCTGTAAATAAACAGAAGTTACACAACATTTACCCCAACATTAAGTTTATGAACATGCTAAGTTAAGTTTATGACCATGACCTTGTGGTAAGGGTTGAGTCGTGGTGGGTCGTGGATGTGCTACAGCATGATAGGTCATCTGAGGAATGCATGTATGAAATATCAAGGCGTTCCATGAAAGGAAACAGATGTTATAAGACATTTACCCCAACGTTAAATTTATGAATGTGCTAAGTTTGTGACCTTGACCTTGGGGTAAGGGTTGGGTGGTGGGTCATGGATTTTCTACAGCATGATAGAGGGTCATCTGAGGAATGCATGTATGAAATATCAAGGCGTTCCATGAAAGGAAACAGATGTTATACGAAATTTACCCCAACGTTAAGTTTATGAATGTGCTAAGTTTGTGACCTTGACCTTGGGGTAAGGGTTGGGTGGTGGGTCATGGATTTGCTACAGCATGATAGTGGGTCATCTGAGGAATGCATGTATGAAATATTAAGGCGTTCCATGAAAGGAAACAGATGTTACCCAACGTTAAGTTTATGAATGTGCTAAGTTTGTGACCTTGACCTTGGGGTAAGGGTTGGGTGGTGGGTCATGGATTTGCTACAGCATGCTAGAGGGTCATCTGAGGAATGTATGTATGAAATAAGAAGGTGTTCCATGAAAGGAAATAGAAGTTATAAGACATTTACCCAACGTTAAGTTTATGAATGTGCTAAGTTTGTGACCTTGACCTTGGGGTAAGGGTTGGGTGGTGGGTCATGGATTTGCTACAGCATGATAGAGGGTCATCTGAGGAATGCATGTATGAAATAACAAGGTGTTCCATGAAAGGAAACAGAAGTTATAAGACATTTACCCAACGTTAAGTTTGTGGACGCCGACGGGGGTATGCCATAAGCTCTTATGCACTTCGTGCAGGTGAGCTAAAAATGGCCACCAAGGGGAGATAAGTCATCAGAAATTTTTCAAAATCAATAGGCTTCTTCGCCTTGCCGTGATAAACATGTATACCAAATTTGGTTACGAGCGGTGAAGTAGAACTTGAGTTATTGCGTGGACAAGGATAGAGTGGGAAAAATAAAAATGGCCGCCAAGGGGAGATAAGTCATCGGAAAGTTTTGAAAATCAATAGGCTTCTTCGGCTTGCCGTGATAAACATGTATACCCAATTTGGTTACAATCCGTCAAGTAGTACTCTAGTTATTGCGTGGACAAGCTGTGCCCGCCCGCCCGTCCGCCTGCCCGCCCGCCCGTACAAGATGAATACATATGTCCCGTTTTTTCAAACGGGCGTATAAAAAGCAGATACACTTCAAGGTTGTGCAATAGCGAATCGTCAGGTGGAAGTGTATACAGCCAAGACGTCTTCTATGCATGCATATAGATTACAATAGAATGCTAAATACATGGCCGACTTTGTTGTGAAACCGGGAAAATGTTCGACCCTTGGAACAATGACCACCGGTCAACAACGGCCACTTTGGCCACTTCCCTTTGCCGGTCGTTGTTCACAGGTTAGACTGTACATTTATGTAAGTCTATGGGATTTCAATGGGTGGGAAATTAGTTCTGTCTAACTTCTGTATATGACAACAGTAGGCGTCGTAGATTTTATAACAGAACTATCACAAAACCATTTCTCATGAATAAAATTTCTCAGCATATTCTCGAATATTGCATTGGAAATCAACCAGATTGATTGGATGAGACTGAGCACAGCTCAGTCTCGACCAATCAAACTGTTTGATTTCGTCCGCTAGATTAGAGAAATATATCCACTCAGAAAGTTTCACAATCACATTCATGTGGCATTACCTGGGCTCGTCGTACATCTGTGACGCTGGCACGATGTCCTCAGTGAGGCTGGAGCTGAGGTCGCCATCGTCACCCTCATTGCGCGCCTCCTGGGTGTCGCGGACCATCACGTGGAACTTGCCTGCACACACACCAGTATTGTTACACTGTGTGTCACTATTACAGCACGTGATTATAAAACTCATTATAATCTAAATTTGTCACACACAACCACATAGAACTTGCCTGCACACACACCAATATTGGTGCACATTGTACCACGACAAGTGATTTATAAAATGTCCTTAGCAGGTACTCCAAATTAACGGTTTGATGGGTTATGGCTGAGCTGAGCAAATGCTATAGTTTTATAATCGCAGACACTGGGCTCATGATAGATTTCTGAATGTATACTGAAATGTCAGTTGCGTAATAAAGCAACATGGAAGGTTGAAGACAAGATAAGTTTCAGTGTAGCCAATAAATCTACTTAATTTGTCACAAATTGTGTACAAGTTTCGAGAATAGTCAGAACATTTTAAACAACTATCAAGGCCATATATTTATCCTCAATGAATATAAATTTCTAGAGATTTTTACATTATTGTTTTCAATGCATCGTTTCTAGAATATATCGTACATGTATCTCCAATTACAAAAGCAGCCTGCTGGCTACTTTACAGTAAACCATTCCAGCTGCTTCAATGCTTCCAAGATCCATATGAAGTCAGATATAGTCGCCAATTACAACAGCAGCCTGCTGGCTACATTACAGTGAACCATTCCTTACTGCTTCAATGTTTCCAAGATCGACATGAAGTCAGATATAGTCGCCAATGGCCCAGATAATGCCCCAGGACAAATTGTCTCAAATGAGAAACGCCATGTGATTTACAATATTTGGCGTCAAAACATGACAAGATTTTCAGAGTACATGTACATGCAGAATTAAAATATGGATGAAGATAAACAAGTATATTAAAGGTACATGCCCACTCAGTAGGCACAAACTGTTCTTTCTAGGAAATAAATAAGTGTATTCTTGTGTCACTATTCCACCAGTTCTAAAGATTACGAGTGGCTGCTATACAGATATAATCATTTAATAATATTTATTTTACTGATAGTGACGTGCGCTGGTATCAGGCTATTTTCATATGCAAATGAGGCATTGTATTTTTTACTTATTTATACTAATTAAATGCGTCAACTGAAAAAACGATATTTTCGACAGATAATAAATTATGATAAGAGCACATCAAAAAATAAATACAGAGTATAGATAGTAATGTCCGTTAACATTTAAAGGAAACACGGTCATCGCCCCTGATATCAGTGTGGAAAGTTATGTCTGATATAAAACGTATAATAATGACAATCAATCCGTGGGGTAATGGTGAATGAATGTTTATTTTGCCAGTTTTGTTTGTTTGTTTATTGGTGTTTAACGGCCTATCAACAGCTAAGGTCTTGTAAGGCCGGGCAAACAGGTTCGATCCCGTTTTAACCTGCAGCATTGGGGGGAAAATCCCAAAATCAGAACGGAATATTTACATCGAGATACAACATATTCAGCCCTGAAATTAGAATAACCTGACCTGGTGCCAGGTCCATACCGCACCAAAGTCACTTGGCCCCTTCCCCTATTTAAAAGTAATACCGGTAGGATTACTCTTATAAGGGGTATAACCAGATTCAACTGTCACATACAAAATGCCAAAGAGGTATGTGAGGGCCAAACCAGGTCTCCAGTCGGGATTCCGGTAAGGATGAACGCTGATCGTTAAATTACCCATCGCATGCTCCCACCTGCCACCCACCTTATTTTGCCAGAAAATGTCTCTGATATAAAGAACATTTTGTGCCTACTAAGTACCTTTAAGGAGCATGACTTATGTTTGCAGAGATATAAGGTGGTTAAATAGTTAAATGCATATTTCTATATCATTCTAGATACTGCATGGGTGGCATGAAACGATCATATGAAGTTTCAAGTCAATCAGACTTATGGTGGCAGAGAAATAAGGTACACAAACACACTGGTGCAGTCACAACAAGAGTTGTCAGAAGACAACGAAGCTCGCCTGTTGGCAGCCTTCACTCAAACTTGGCACAGTTGCATAAAAAAACATGAATATTATATATAATTGACCTTGGATTAAGGGGCGTGCGGTGGACCTTGACATTGGGGTCAGTGGTGCAAAGTGGGTCGTGGGTTTGCTATAGCATAATATAGCATATTAAGATGAATGCATGTATGAAATATCAATGCGCTCCCTGAAAACAGAAGTAAAACAAAATTTAACCCAAAGTTAAGTTTATGAACGCACTAAGCATGATAGCTATTCACATGAGGAATGCATGTATGAATGTGCTAAGTTTGTGACCTTGGGGAAAGGGGTGGGGGGGGGGGGATCATGGATTTGCTGTAGCACAATAGAGGATCATCAGATGAATGCATGTATGAAATATCAAAAAGTTCCCTGTAAATAAACAGAAGTTAAACAACATTTACCCCAACGTTAACTTTATGAACGTGCCAAGTTTGTGACCTTGACCTTGGGGTAAGGGTTGGGTGGTGGGTTGTGGGTTTGCTACAGCATGATAGAGGGTCATCTGAGGAATGCATGTATGAAATATCAAGGTGTTCCATGAAAGTGGGCGGTGACATTTGAGGTGGGCGGTGCGTCATGGATTCGCTATAGCACGATAGAGTTTCATCAGATGAATGCATGTATGAAATATTAAAGCGTTCCCTGTAAAGAAACAGAAGTTACACAACATTTACCCCAACGTTATGTTTATGAACATGCTAAGTTTGTGACCTTGACCTTGGGGTAAGGGCTGGTTGTGGATTTGCTACAGCATGATAGAGGGTCATCTGAGGAATGCATGTATGAAATATCAAGGCGTTCCATGAAAGAAAACAGATGTTATAAGAAATTTACCCCAAAGTTAAGTTTACGAAGGTGCTAAGTTTGTGACCTTGACCCTGGGGTAAGGGCTGGGCGGTGGGTCATGAATTTGCTATAGCACGATAGAGTATCATCAGATGAATGTATGTATGAAATATCAAGGCGTTCCATGAAAGGAAACAGACGTTATAAGACATTTACCCCAACCAATGTTAAGTTTATGAATGTGCTATGTTTATGACCTTGACCTTGGGGAAAGGGGTGGGTCATGGATTTGCTATAGCACGATAGAGTATCATCAGATGAATGCACGGATGAAATATCAAGGTGTTCCCTGTAAAGAAACAGAAGTTATAAAAAGACATTTACTCCAACGTTAAGTTCAGGATGTTGATCAAGGGGGAAATTGGGGGGGGGGGGGGGGGGGGGGGGGGGGGGGGGGGGGTGGGGGGGGGGGGGGGGGGGGGGGGGGGGGGAGGGGGGGGGGGGGGGGGTGGGGGGGGGGTCATGGATTTTTAAGCTGTAGCACAATAGAGGATCATCAGATGAATGCATGTATGAAATGCGTTCCCTGTAAAGAAACAGAAGTTACACAACATTTACCCCAACGTTAAGTTTATGAACATGCTAAGTTTGTGACCTTGACCTTGGGGTAAGGGTTGGGTGGTGGGTCGTGGATTTGCTACAGCATGATAGAGGGCCATCTGAGGAATGCATGTATGAAATATCAAGGTGTTCCATAAAAGGAAACAGATGTTATAACACATTTACCCCAATGTTAAGTTTATGGATGTGCTAAGTTTGTGACCTTGACCTTGGGGTAAGGGTTGGGTGGTGGGTCATGGATTTGCTACTGCATGATAGAGGGTCATCTGAGGTATGCATGTATGAAATATCAAGGTGTCCATGAAAGGAAACAGATGTTATAAAAAATTTACCCCAACATTAAGTTTATGAATGTGCTAAGTTTGTGACCTTGGGGTAAGGGTTGGGTGGTGGGTCATAGATTTGCTACAGCATGATAGAGGGTCATCTGAGGAATGCATGTATGAAATAACAAGGTGATCCATGAAAGGAAACAGAAGTTATAAGACATTTACCCCAACGTTAAGTTTGTGGACGCCGATGGTGTATGCCATAAGCTCTTCTGCACTTCGTGCAGGCGAGCTAAAAACCATCAGAGAAGTGCATGCTTAAAACAAGAAAAAGGTCAAGGTTGAAGAAACGTTTGGACATAAAAAAATGGCTAAGTGTTTCCACAATCATGTGAAGGTGAAACAGGTCAAGGTCATGTTAATGGTGGCATGAGTGTGTTCCAAATGCTAACATGTATCAAGTGTCCAAATATTGAAGCAATCCATCAAGTAATAATAATGTTATACGTTGATGAAGAAACTTGTACAAACTTTTTGACGCAAAAAATGACTACCGGTAAGTGTTTCCACAAAAATGTGACGTGTATAAGGTCAAGGTCATGTTAATGGCGGCACGAGGGTGTTCCGAAAGCTCACATGTATCAAGTGTCCAAATATTGAAGCAATCTGTCAAGTAATATTAAAGTTATACCATGATGAAGAAACTTGTACAAACTTTTTGATGCAAAATAAAATGGCTCCAAAGTGTTTCCAAAAATGTGAAGGTAAAAAAGGTGAAGGTCATGTTAATGGCGGCATGAGTGTGTTCCAAATGCTAACATATATTATATGTCCAATTATTGAAGCAATCCATCAAGTAATATTAAAGTTATACCATGATGATGAAGCTTGTACAAACATTTTGACTAAAACAACTAGATTTGTCAGTAAGCGGGGGCTTACGGAATACCCCCCCCCCCCGCGTCAGCCCTGACCTAGAATGAATTCCAGCTCGCATACTATCATTTTCAGATAAAAGACTATGTCAGCACATATGGAGAGTGCGATGGTGGTTCCAGTTGAAAAAAGCAAACTAGACATTCTAAGTCCGTGACCTTGACCCCTGGCATAAATGGGGGTCGTAGGTTTGTTGCAGAATGATGTATGAGTGTCAGAGAAGGGCCGGGTAAAATGTCACTGCATTCCGCAAAGGGAAAGAGAAGTTATAAGGAAATTTACATTTGTTAAGTTTTAGTTTTTTTTCTAAGTTTATAAGTCCGTGACCTTGAGCCCTGGCATAAATGGGGGTCGTAGGTTTGTTGCAGAATGATGTATGAGTGTCAGAGAAGGGGTGGGTAAAATATGAAAGATTTCCGCAAAAGGAAAGAGAAGTTAAAAGGAAATTTACAATTGTTAAGTTTTCGTTTTTTTCTAAGTTTCTAAGTCCGTGACCTTGACCCTGGCATAAATGGGGGTCGTAGGTTGTTGCAGAATGATGTATGAGTGTCAGAGAAGGGGCGGGTGTAAAATATGAAAAGATTTCCGCAAAAGGAAAGAGAAGTTAAAAGGAAATTTACAATTGTTAAGTTTTGTTTTTTTTCTTAAGTTTCTAAGTCCGTTGACCTTGACCCCTGGCATATTGGGGGTCGTAGGTTTGTTGCAGAATGATGTATGAGTGTCAGAGAAGGGGCTGGTAAAATATGAAAGATTTCCGCAAAGGGAAAGAGACGTTAAAAGGAAATTTACAATTGTTAAGTTTTGTGACGGACGGAAACACGGAAACACGGAAAGACGGACAGGCGGACAAGCTGACTCCAGTATACCCCCCCCCCCACAACTTCGTTGCGGGGAGTTAAAAGGAAATTTACAATGGTTAAGTTTTGTGACGGACGGAAACACGGACGTTCTTACAGTACTATACTTATGTGGCTTATCACATGTTAAATATTAGCCACATGTAACCAACCCTATCCTTTACTAAGTCCATAACCCTGTGGGGCTAGCCACATAAGTACCCTAATGTGTGCCCGGAAACACGGAAACACGGACGGACAAGCTGACTCCAGTATACCCCCCACAACTTCGTTGCGGGGGGGGGTATAAAGAGGGCTAAGTGTTTATGCAAAAATGTGAAAGCAAAACAGGTCATGGTTATGTTAATGGCAGCATGAGTGTGTTCCTAATGCTCACATGTATCAAGTGTCTAAATATTGAAGCAATCCGTCCAGTAATATTAAAGTTATACCATGATGACGAAGTTTGTACAAACTTTTAGACATTTCGGATGATGACGACGGAAAAAGCGCCGACTATAGTCGCGACAATGATTAGTATTAATCCTGCTACTTTTACAACGGGTATATTCAATGGGCCCAGATCAGCCTGCACATCCTACACTCAGGGCGTACACTGTCCGCCTGTCACTAAAATGGGAAACCGCCGCCAGCAAAATGATTCTGATCCTACTGCATAAATGTACACGGACCAATACGCAATATGTGGCTGTGACTGGAGAAATGGACTTATGGGTTTTGAGACCAGTATAGATCCAGATCAGCCTGTGCATCCGCAGACTGATCAGGATCTGCAATGTTCGCCATTACATCAATAAAGCACCAGTCATACTTCTAACAAGCAATATAGATCATTATCAGGCTACATGAGTGTGCTCAAGAGCTACGCTGGTCACAAATCACATAAGCCCCATTTCTCCAGTCACAGCCTCATATCTCCAATTTTTGCATATATAATCGGGTACATTTTGTCAGCAGGTGGCCCACGTGTATTACCGGGTGTCCTTGTGCGAGGGGTCTGTCTCCGGTTGGCTGACTGCACACTCACAACCGACTCATGGGAACTCGCCTTGAAAGGGCTGCAACACGTCATACAACAAAACTCGCCATTATGTTGGTAGCACATGCGCACATGTCTTGGCTGTCATACTGGATGCACAAAAAGCAACTTACCTTTTCTTTGACTTAAAATGGCCAAGTGTTTCAACGATATTGCGAATGGTCCATAAGGTTAAGGTCATATAAAGCAATGGCAATGTGAGTATATCGCATATGAACAGATGTATCAAGTGTCCAACTATTAAAGTAATACTTCAAGCTAATAGTATAGTACTGGACGGTAGGATACAGGCTCCCGTGCGATATGTCTGCCGAAATTGATTTTTTTGGCTAAAAGTGCTGTTGAGGGACTTATTAAGCAGATAAAACATGGTGGCAATTTTACTTTTTATTTTTTAACTTTTTACAGGCCGACGAAAATACCCCACCCACTTTTTCAATATTGCACACGGGTTCGCGTTCGCATCAGCTTTACATACATGATGCAACTGATATTTTGAGTCTGATGTTATCGTCGGATGATTTAAAATCAATGAACCAATATTTCAATGACTAGTTGTTTTTTTTTCTGTATACTTACGCGAAAATACCCCACCCACCTATTTGCCAGTATGAATATTGTGGGTGTTTTGTAAATGTACATGTTGTGTGTAACAATTATGTAAACTTTAACATGGTATTCTTAACGAACGCATACAAAATTTCTTAGGTGTCAGTTTCATTTTTCATTTTTAATCGCTTACGCGAAAATACCCCACCCACTGTGTTAATATCACTTACATTTTTGCACACGCTTTGCATACGTGACAAAACTTACCGTTTGAAGACGACTCATGTGAACCAGTGTAAAATAGCAAAGAAAAGATGGGTTGTTGTGCGAGCCCACACACGCTTCCAAATTGAAAACAATGCGGCCACATTAACCATTATGTATCATTGGAAACCATTGGTTACAGATTAACAACTTATAGTCGGGTGATTTATGTAAAGTCGTGTGATATGTCTCCGAAAGTGATTTTCCAACGTGGTGGCAATTTTACTTTTCATTTTTGATAATACAAACGTCAACAAAGTCCTAACAAACAAACACCTCATCCAAGTACTGGATAAAATGTGATATATTAACTCTGTGCTACGCAGATATACTTAACAAAGACATGACAGAGGAGGCTAGTGGAGAATTAGGTGTGTTCATCATGAACTATTTACACCAGGTCGAGTGCCTTCTTCACCTGATCCGTGCATGTAGGCAGGGCAATTGGAACGAATATGTGTCAGCCCTCGATGAGCAAGCAACATATGCTCATGATTTATACAACTACGCACGCATGCTTCCAGTACACCTTGCCCAGATGAACGAGCTCAAGACCGAATGCCCTGAAACATGGAAAGCACTCGAAGAAGGTGATTTTTATGTGAAGAAAACTGGTATACCATTTACCAATCTGTTTGTGGATCAGACTCTGGAGCAGAGTATTAGAAAGTTGAAGGTGGTTGGAGGCATTACTGGTATAACTCGAAGTGAACCAACGCTCAATCGATTCCTACTCACAGCTCCCGAAATGACACGCATCGTCGGTGAGTTTCAGTCATTGTATTCTTCCGGTAGCAGCTCACGCCCTGAAGAAAATTATCAATTGTCTGGGACGTTTGGCACACGAGCTGCAAGAAATGCAGCAAAAATCAAGATATGTCTAGAAAGCCACTGCGATGGAAATCCACAAAGTAGTGAAGCTTCGTGAAGTTCGTCAATTACTTGCGCGGGTTTTAGTCGTTCAACAGGCACGCCCATACATGATGTCGAAGCCTGGAACGAATATGTGTCAGCCCTCGATGAGCAAGCAACATACGCTCATGATTTATACAACTACGCACGCATGCTTCCAGTACACCTTGCCCAGATGAACGAGCTCAAGACCGAATGCCCTGAAACATGGAAAGCACTCGAAGAAGGTGATTTTTATGTGAAGAAAACTGGTATACCATTTACCAATCTGTTTGTGGATCAGACTCTGGAGCAGAGTATTAGAAAGTTGAAGGTGGTTGGAGGCATTACTGGTATAACTCAAAGTGAACCAACGCTCAATCGATTCCTACTCACAGCTCCCGAAATGACACGCATCGTCGGTGAGTTTCAGTCATTGTATTCTTCCGGTAGCAGCTCACGCCCTGAAGAAAATTATCAATTGTCTGGGACGTTTGGCACACGAGCTGCAAGAAATGCAGCAAAAATCAAGATATGTCTAGAAAGCCACTGCGATGGAAATCCACAAAGTAGTGAAGCTTCGTGAAGTTCGTCAATTACTTGCGCGGGTTTTAGTCATTCAACAGGCACGCCCATACATGATGTCGAAGCTGGGAGGAAACAATCGGAAATTATGAGATGGCTATAACACCACGATCTCTCTTTGATACCGACAGAACATTGCTGCTACCATCGGACAAAGTCTCAGTTATGAAAGAAATAGAAAAGTTCGGACAAGCTACGGGTACAAAACCTTCAGCTACATCTAATGAGAATACTACTGTTGCCGAGTTAGGAGAACTTACAATTGGAAAAGTAGAAACTCGAGTTCAGACAGGCGAGGACATTGTAATGTGTAGTACAATTTCTGATGCCACTCCCGATAACAATACTGAGAATGACAACGATACGTGTGTGCCCACTGATGCCGGAGAGAAGATGATCATAATAGATGCACAGGCCGTCGTTCAATGGAATGGACACACTATCAAACTTCGGGGTCGCGTTTTTGCAACGCATATTGAAATTGATGACCAGTTATCCCCAGACACGGATGTGTTCCTCCTGTTGATGGATATGGTAGCAACAGAACTGAAATTATCCCTTTTCAACCGAAACTTTTAACTGGGAGAGGAAAATCATTCCGAACTATCGATGTAAAAGAAAGGTACTCTGAACTAGGGCCGAAAAAGACAAAAGGCTTGGTTGGTCTGCACAATTTTACAGGCGCAGACTGGGGCGGCAAGTTCTTTAATATGTCGAAGAAAACTTGGATTGTCAAATACCTTTCCCTCAAACCTGAAGATGACATAGTTGGTGCTTTTCAGGGACTTGGAAATGGATTGGCACCTGACGATATTGGTATAACAAGTCTAGTGATTCGTATGCATGGTTTATTTGCCCAATAGCATATGCAAGAGTGTACATGATTTACGATGGGAATTAGTATTCAGAACCAAAAACCTTGAAAGTGAAAAGCTCCCGCCTACTCTTGGAACTCTCAAACCACATATACAGAGAGCCAACTTCATCTCAATGAGAGACAAAACGTACCGAGAACTAAAACCACGCCTACCGCGTCTTGATGATAATGGTTGGGAACTGGACACCAAGGGGAAACTGGTGCCGGTTAAATGTCTCAATAAACCGGCTCCATTGGCAGTGGTGGAGCTGGTGAAGTGTGGCTGCAAAGGTTCTTGCAAAGAGAAACCAAACTGTCCATGTAAGCGAAACAGACTATTGTGTACCGCACTGCAAGTGTGTCGATTGTGGCAATACTGAGGGTTACAGCATACGTGATGATGCGGACCTGTAAGTTTTAGTGACAATGTATAATTATGCAAATGCATACACAGAGTTAATATATCACATTCTATCCAGTACTTGGATGAGGTGTTTGTTTGTTAGGACTTTGTTGACGTTTGTATTATATGGCGCATTCGTTGCATTCTGATATGTAATTATTTGGGTTGTCGGTTTGTGTCTGTTGTGGGTTTTTTTTTCAATTAGGAATTAGGGGAACCGTACACAGCTGATCGTTGCGTGTACCTCTGTGTCTTTTTGAAGAATCTGCAATTACCGCCGTACGCTGAGAGTGTTGACTTGTGGTTCATATATTGTTTTGGCATCGTGTTAATATATATATATATAAGTTATTTCTTTTCCTCCTCGTTGTTTTACTCTTTCATATGTTGGCATACTAATGTCAGTATATTATAGTATTACATATGCAACATTCAAATATAATAGGTAGATACACCGCCAATTAACTTACACTATTCGTTATATATTGACGCTATTTCACAGTGCAGCTGTATATAGTGATGGGGGGGGGGGGGGGTGGGTGTAACTGAATATCGCATATGAATGGAAAGAAAATTTGAATTGTCGAAGACTTACTCACATCTATTAAAATGTCAACTAACGCAAATATACATACAGGTAAATGGGCGGGTGGGGTATTTTCACGGATGCATAAAACCTTGAAAAAATGTAAATATACATTTATGATATTACCTCGTCTATTGTGGGTCATAATATAAATTGTCTGGGTACAAATATTATTTTTATCACGTATGATGCAAATGTGAACCCGTGTATAATAGCAAAAAAGTGGGTGGGGTATTTTCGCGGGCCCATAAAAAAATCAAAAATGAAAAGTAAAATTGCCACCACGTTTTTTCTGCTTACTAAGTGCCTAAACAATACTTTTAGCCAAAAAAATCACTTTCGGCAGACATATCGCACGACTTTACATAAATCACCCGACTATAAGCACTCTTACAATTTTTTGGACATAAATGACCATGCACACATTAAAGGATTAGACAGAACAACTAGTCTCTACAAAATTGGCCCAGACATTACATGTGGTTGTGACTAGAGAAATGGGGCTTATGGGATTTGTGACCAGTGTAGATCCTGATCAGCATGTGCATGCACACAGCCTGGCCAGGATCTGCACTGTTCGCCATTCCATCAATGAAACACCTGCCATGCTCTTACAAGCAACATAGATTGCTATCAGGCTACAGGTTCCATTTGATCAGGGTCTACACTGGTCACAACTGTTGAACTCGCATAAGCACCATTTCTCCAGTCACAGCCATAGCATACACGCCATGTGATTTTATAACTAAGAACATGTGCGATTTTTCAGGATATTTTATTTACAGAAACTGTGATATTTTCTGTAAATGACGTCGAAAAACGACAATATTTTCATAGAGAATGCGGAATTATATTCCATATTTGATTTGAAACTTGTGTCATCTTTTGACGTCATGTACAGAAAATATTGAATTTTTGTAAATATTCAACTTTCAACTTTCGTCGTCATTTACAGAAATTATTGTAAATTTTTAAAATATTGTTAATGAGATATCGCACATGTTCTTAGGTACAAAATCACATTGATGGTCTAGTAACATAAGGTCGTAAGTGCTATACTACTAGACCATCGACATGTCGATTTTAATGAAAAATATTTACTATTTTTTCTGTAAATGATGTAAAAAGTTGACGAAATATTGATAGCAAATGCGGAATTCAAATTTGACGTCATTTACAGAAAATATCACATTTTCTGTAAATATATTTCATAAACTAGAAATGTGGCCTGTCGGCACACGAATGCCTCTGCTGGCAGCCAAAGAAAACGAGGCATATTTGAAAACAGAAATTATAAGTCATTTACCCGAGCGTAATGGTTTCGAGTGCACCAAGTCTGTGACCTAGACCCTGTGGATTTGTCACAGGGTGGTAGAGGACCATTGGAGCAATGCGTGTGTGAAATGTGAAGCAGATCCGAGCAAGGAAATTATAAGCCATTTACCCGAGCGTTATGGTTTCGGGACAGACGTACGGACGCCGGTAACACTATATGCCCCCCTCACCATTCGATGGCGGGGGCATAAAAATTGCACATGTTCTTAGATACAAAATCACATGTAAGATGGTACCTGGGAGTGCTGTAACTGTCGGAGCCCTGGGAGGCCGGGGCGTCTATCGGCGTTCGCTGTACGCTTGTCTGGGTGGGGCGAGCTGCCAGGGGCGTGTCATCAACAGCTGTAACTGCAACATGGATTTATCCACTAACTCGCCAAACATTGGTTTTATAAATAGGTCACTGAACTTGAACCAGATGGCCGTGGCCCGCATGTCGAGCCCGCCGAGGCATCTGATCGTCTCTGAGTGTATTTATTTAAAGTTTGAATTAAGGGCTGTGGAGATATAAGGTATGTAAAAGCTTAGAATGAAAATATGGCTGATAATAAATAATTATTTGAAGTAAATTGGAGTAAGTGTTGTGGAGATATAAGGTATATAAATACTTTAACACAAATTTGACCTTGACCTTGGGAATGTGGACCACATGGGCAGGCTATAGATTGAAAGTATGGATGATAAAAAGGAAAAGGAAAGTTTGAATTAAATTGTAGTAACAATTGTGGAGATATAAAGTATGTAAAAACTTTAACGCAGATTTTATGATATGCAAACTTCTAAGTCATTTGACCTTGGGGCACAGGGGCTGCATGAGTGGGACACAGAATGAATACCGGTATATGGATGATGACCAATAAGCATATGAAGTTTCAAGTCAATGTGACTTAGGACTGCAGAGATATAAGGTATATAAAAAGTTTAACGCAGATTTCGGAACGCAAACTTCTAAGTCATTTGACCTTGACCTTGGGCACAGGGGCCGCATGAATGGGATACAGCATGAATATATGGATGATGAATAATAAGCATATGAAGTTTCAAGTCAATGTGACTTAGGACTGCAGAGATATAAGGTATTTAAAAACTTTAACGCAGATTTCGGACGGACGGACGGACACCTGGACGTCATTGTGATCACTATGTCTCACTTTCCGCAAGCGGGCTCGACAAAAATCAACTACAATCAAGGTCAAGGTCACAATACTATATTTTCAAGGTCACCGAAGGAAAACGGCAACGTTTTCTTCTTTGTGGTACTGCTATAACAGTATGGTGTACATATATCGTTGAATTTTTATCCTAGAAAATATATCTCTAGAGATCTGTAAGATAATGTTCATTTTTTTCACCAGCCACGACAAAAAAGGGACTTATTTAGTTTCTTACTAGTGGAGCTCGAGATGAGCTAGTAAATTAATGCACCCGGGTATGGACATAACGTTATCATTATAGTTCGTCATGAATGCGGCACATCGTGTTAATCTTTATTCTCGTGGTTGTTTTATATTATAACCTTATATGGTTCAGCTTTCAGAAAATAATGGTGCCATTTCTTTCCAATTAAGTTCAATATCATAGTAGGTCGCGGATGTCAATACCTTTAAATTCAACAATCAAACTACACAGGTTTCGTATTCTTTGTCATAATTACGCATGTATTAATCTAAATCTGAAGCAACCTGGTTCATGGCTACTGCAGAATTGTTCAACATATCGTATTATTGTGGAAAGCTTACTATCATGGCTAAACCAGAACCCAGGGAATTGAAGCTTGGAAGATCCGGTCAATGAGATGTGAAGGAGTGGAAGAGTGAAGAGTAGGTTCCTGGTTACTGTATTAATCTAAAGACATGTATTTCTAAAGAAATATATCTTCAAAATGTATGTATACCCCTATGCGATAGCAAGGAGGTATATTGCGTTGCTCCTGAGGTTCTGTACGTTAGTACGTCCGTCCGTCTGTGTACAATTACGTGGACAAGTCGAAAAGTTTGGAAGAGTTTCTCCAGTTAGAGTCCAGTATGCCAAGGGGGCATATCCATGTTTTACAACATAATGCCTAGTTATGTAATGTATTTGTATTTACTTTTGTTAAGTTGAATACTAGTTCGAGGTCATGGAAAATTAAAAACGATGTTGTAATGTATTTATAATAATAAAAAAATAGAAAATGTGTTCATAGAACACGGATGCCCCACATATCGCTTTGATAATAAATGAGGCCAAATTCCAAGTCAAATGTTTTTTTTACCTGAGCGTTAAAGTTTTTGAAGCACCAAGTATGTGACCTTGACCCTGGGCTTGGCGGGGGCAGGACGAACGTGGATTTGGCACAGGGCGGTAGAGGACCATTAGAGCAATGCGTATATGAAGTATGAAGCTGATCCGTGAAAGGGAACAGAGATTATAAGATATTTACCCGAGCGTTAAAGTTTTTGAAGCACTAAGTATGTGACCTTGACCCTGGGCTTGGCGGGGGCAGGATGAATGTGGATTTGGCACAGGACAGTAGAGGACCATTAGAGCAATGCGTATATGAAGTATGCAGCTGATCCGTGAAAGGAAACAGAAATTATAAGATATTTACCCGAGCGTTAAAGTTTTTGAAGCACCAAGTATGTGACCTTGACCGTGGGCTTGGCGGGTGCAGGACGAACGTGGATTTGGCACAGGGCGGTAGAGGACCATTAGAGCAATGCGTATATGAAATATGAAGCTGATCCGTGAAAGAAAACAGAAATTATAAGATATTTACCTGAGCGTTAAAGTTTTTGAAGCACTAAGTATGTGACCTTGACCCTGAGCTTGGCGGGGGCAGGACGGTAGAGGACCATTAGAGCAATGTGTATATGAAATATGAAGCAGATTGGTCGAAGGATGAAGAAATTATGAGACATTTACCCGAGCGTTAAAGTTTTGTGACGGACGGACGGACAAGGGTAACACTAAATGCCCTCTCCACTATCGTGGTGGGGCATAAAAACAAAACAAAAACAGGATAAATACCATATAATAGTCATCTACTGAATATGTGTGTCAGGTTTCATTAATTAAAGAAAACTATTAAAGCACAGATCTTAGGAAGTGATAATTTCAATGTCATGCTTCACGTTTATAATTACGGATTGCTACCTATTAATTTCTAGTAAATGCATATTCAAACGCAGTTCATCATGACTCATGCATGGCTATAGGCGATAGTTAATGTGTACGCGTGTCATGCTGCTACCCCATTGTGTATTGCGTCAGACATATGTTTTCATGTGTTTATTGGTCTCCTCTCTGTATCTCCTTTTCTAGTTTGGATAATGTCACAGTCTGGCTAAGATAGAAAATCTAAACATATATGATTGTATTTAAGGTTTGTGGTAATGTAGTATAATCAGTATTATGTTTTGGTGAGACCGTGCTCAGTTACTTCCATACATGATCCACATTGAGATAGCATCTCCCCCATAATATATAATCATGTCTACATGTAATTCTCTGAGTAAAAGGATATGTACGAAATCCAAATGAGGATGGATTCACTGTTAACCAGACACCATACTAGAGGATCTATATAATCAGCTTATTTCATGTAATACTAAATAATATCACCAACTTGTTATTAAAATAGCAACTTTACTTTCACATAAGATATGTAAGAAACAATGCATTACATCAGAATGTATCCACAAAGGTCTTAGCTTTCATAAGCATAATGATATCCGATCATGTATATTTCCTAATGTATAATGGCTACCAGCAGTCGGTTGTGCCATCCGACTATGCACAATGATAGTTTATTGCATAAACCATGGTAATGATAGTTTATTGCATAAACCATGGTAAAACAGACAATCAATTTGAAAATACAAGCATGATGGCAGATAATTGACATGATTAGCACATGATATGACATACATGTATTAGCATGCGTTGTATACATTCTCCACTGTAACGGATATCACAAGCCCACAATCAGCTCTGAATACAGAGCACTCTGACATATGCTCTTCCTTATCTTGTATAAGCTCATAAAATAGCATATATAATGGCTAAGTGCCTTGTTAAAATTGTTGTTCTCCTACATTGCGCATTTTATAGTATTAACATGTTGACATTATTTTCAATGAGTCTATGGTCCATATGGTTTACTGCTTTCTAGTATACACCTATAAATAAACATGCAATGTTTTGCAAATAGACAAACAACCCAGTTTGGTGACCTCCAGTCTGGTGACCTTCATTATGAGGAAGAGTATCATTACTGGATAGATTAAATTACTAAAAATACCGGTATCTGTTTCAACTCGCTAACTGACTTCTAAAATGAGCATAGGATATGCAAATATCATTCTTGGAATTGCTCTACTTTTCTGAATGCAGTGTATGCATCAGATTCAGCTTAATACGAATATTAATTTCACATTATGGAAAAGATTATATCGTTGTAACTACATATTCTATAGTTTTGTATATACGGTACATTGTATTGATGAAAACTAATTTAGTCCATGCAAGTGCCATGAATATCATCACCTTCAAAAGTGCTATATAACATTCATACAGCACATAAGTAGAGCCGTATAACCAACATATTAGTCCCTGGTATGGGGTACCCCTGAGCACGCTATAAACCTATTTAATTTATGTGAAAACCTGGTCAAGTGAGCAACTCCTTATAACCACAGTGACAATTATTTAAGCACGTTAGAAAATCTGTGTAACTATTCCAATTACGTCATATCCTTGTGCAGCATGTTCACAAATTAAGGAGCATACATGTATATATAGTAAAAACCTGATCGAGTATGTGACATAATTTGCATATGTTACTTCGCACCGTGAGTGCTGGATTCTTTGATACTGAATATGTGGGTATAGACACAGCTAGTATGTTCGAACAAATGTGCATAAACTTCCAAGTAATCAATATATGTGTGAAGTATGTATATACTTGACTAGCAACTGGGATATAAGCCATGACTAGATTCATTGAATATTTGAAACATATATTTCTGGTGTATTGTTATAATCTTGATATTGAATGCATGGATTAAAGCATCTACATGAAGTTCACTATTTGACTTTTCCACTGGTCTATGCTTGGCAAATCGTTTTATTTTGGTGGCCATTTTGAAAGTAAACATAATTTCCACGCTTATTATGCCGTTGCTAGCAAGTTCATTATAATCAATAGCCGATCATGTTGACTTGTTTCACTTTCTTAATCAAAGATATGGATGTGTGCACCGGCATCACTAAAAGTTATTTTAGCCTGTATTTATAAGAAAAAAATTAAAGGCAGTTTGGCGGCCATTTTGAAATTTAAATATGGTAAAGTATAAGAAACGGCATCACTACATTTCTTATACGATACTTTAAACAACAACTATATGTATATATACATGAAATTACGCTCCTACGTGTTTTGAAAATATAACCGCCGTATATAGAAACTACTTGTGTATTTGAACTAGTAAGATGCAGAATATCTATTATTCCGATCTTTTGAGCAATTTATATGGTTATGAATTCAATAAGAACTACAAATTATCATATCCATATCATTATTCGGACACCAAGCATGTATGAAGTTCAATGACCTCGAAATGACCTTGGCAGTGGTTTAAAAAAATGGCAGCCAGATTTTTTGGAAACCTTATACATTGTATATTCAAGTTTATAAAATCATCGGGTGCCAAAAATTAACATGAGGTGCCGGATTTGTATATGTATATGTACATTTGCCCCAGGACTATATAACAAGTACCCAACAAAAACAACGGAATAAGCCAATAAGAAGAGCACCCCAACACACAGAAGAGCATTTGTTGGGTACTTTTGTACCCAACATATACCCTCTCATGTGCCTAGACGGACCGACGCACGGATGCATTGACGGACACCCGGACGTCATTGTGATCACTATGTTTCGCTTTCCGCAAACGGGCTCAACAAAAATCATGAGTAACTTCCCCTACACCTCCTTCCGGGGCATCGCCGTTTGTCGGTTTAATGTCACGTTGTTTAGTTTTACAGCAAAACTAACAAGGAGGAACTAAGCAACGTGATTTCATACAGACAAACATGGCCAATTCTAGGCAACGTGATTTCATACAGACAAACATGGCCAATTCTAGGCAACGTGATTTCATACAGACAAACATGGCCAATTCTAGGCAACGTGATTTCATACAGACAAACATGGCCAATTCTAGGCAACATGATTTCATACAGACAAAAATGGCCAATTCTAGGCAACATGATTTCATACAGAAATCATGGCCGTTGGTCCGTTTTTCTTAAGGAGGTTATGAGACGGTTAATTTAACCTAGCTAGTTCATTCTCCTACCGCACCATAGTGAGTTAGGTACCGTGACATTTATAACACTGATCTATAAACATTGCAACTTGCAGCAACGCCATTCAGAAGTGTGTCAGCCCAGACCAGGAGACCATTTCACTAAACTTTGTACGATTAAGAAGTTTGTAAAGAGCAAAATTACCATTTACAAAATTAGGAGAAATATTTGTATAAGCTTGTAAGCTTGTTTTCTGATCCTGTACAAGTTTTGTATTGTTCTAAAATGTACAAACCTTAACACTATCAGCCAAGCAAATCTTTAGTCCACTTGTTCACATTTAATGTAAAACGGCTCCGCCTAATCCAACTTTCTGATTACAACAATTAGAAGAGTACATACTCGTTACACCACAGGAGACATGACAGGGATAAGGACAGCAGATCTAGCATGAGAACAGAGTATATACTCAGAAAATGTTATATAAGCACATGCACATGCCTTGGCTAGTAGACTACAGGAGTCATATCACAGGCCACGATAACAACAGCTTGAGCATGAGAACAGAGTATATACTCAGAAAATGTTATACACATGGGCCGTGGCTAGTAGACAACAGGAGACGATATGTCTCCTGTAGTCAACTCGCCAAGGCCTCGGCCACAATACCAACAGATCAATACCATTTTGTAGAAATCTCTGCAGCAGGGTGCGTGGAGTTTCCAGGTCAAGGCTGAGGGATGACCTCCGGGTGTGGGATGGCACGGATGACGCCCGCCGAGTTGCTGACCGTGCCGGCTGGCTGGCTGATACGCCCGTCTGGGAGGTCCGACGTTTGAGTCGTGCCAGGGGAACTGTGCTGTCGTTGCCATCTATAAATCCCTCAATCTGAAATGGATCATATTGCTGACGATGGACATAAGGGACAGTTGCGACCATCCTCGCTGTCTACACATTGTTATAGCCATCAGTATAACATATAGATCATCGAATAGTTATGTGCATTATAATCAGGAGCTATTTTTAGATGGCATTTATTATTTATAACTGCAAAAACTAGGAACCCATTTTTTCGACATTTCTGCGCAAGGCCTTTATCAAGGAATTAGTGGCATCCATTTTAGTTTTCACAATGTTTATGTTTATTCATAACGTCATGACGTTATTGCATCACGGTGCCATAACGTTATGAATAAAGGCCTTGTGCTGAAATGTTGAAAGCTTATTACTTATAATAAGTGTATTACATATTATAATGATTAATCAGAATCTTTTTTGCAGTTCTTGATTTGGATTTTGAGGTTGCCAAATGTACAACATACAGTGAAACCCCGCTAAACCGGACACCACAGGAGGTCCTGAGGGTGTCCGGTTTAGCGGGGTTTCACTCTAAATCAGGCATTTGATTATTCTGAGCCATAGTAGTGAACAGACATTACCACCCGAGATAAATGACCAAGAAATCCATCAAAATTATGATCGCAAGTGTTTCTTGTTGTCCAGTTTAAATTTTGGTCACAACAGCTACTTGTACGGAAGCCCATTAGGGCCACTTCACTTTTTTTTTATCTTTTCTTGAATTTTCGAGATCTTTTCTTGAATTTTCATGATACTTTCTTGAATTTTCGAGATCTTTTCTTGAAAATTCAAGAAAAGAACTTGAAAATTCAAGAAAACATCTTGAATAAATGGAAATTAAACAAGAGGGCCATGATGGCCCTAATTCGCTCACCAGACTCCATGAACACCAGAGGAGAACGTGACATTGAGTTAATGTGTTTTAAAAAAATTGTGCTATTTTTAGATGGCGGTCATCTTGGATTAAGCGATGACTCTCATTTTACCAAATCTGAAAATGCTTCACCCAAGATTCTTAACTTCCTATGAAGTTTGGCCAGCATCGGCCATGTGGTTCCTGAGAAAAAGACGTTCAAAATCTTGAATAAATGGACCTTTTGGTGGCCATCATGGATGACATAATCATTCGATTCCGACAAATATTGCACCAGAGCAATCGCCTCATCGATAACTTCAATTTGATATATGGCATGAGCATATTTGGTCAAAAATAAAATTTGACCCCACGGGCCATGCCCATTTTTGACCCCGGGGTCACCATTTTCACAACTTTGAAAGAGCATTGTAAATCGATCATTCCTAGATGGCCAAGCGGTTCATGTGAAGAAGAATTTTGAAATCTCTAATAAAAGAACGACCTTTTGACATTTCGGTGGCCATCTTGGACGACATAACAATCCGATTTCAACAAAAAATGTACCAGAGTGGTCGCCTCATTGATACCTTCGATTTGATATATAACATGACCATAATCGGTCAAAAATAAAATTTGACCCCACGGGCCACGCCCATTTTTGACCCCGGGGTCACTATTTTAACAACTTTGAAAGAGCATTGTACATCGATCATTCCTACCAAGTTTCGTCGAAATCCGGCTAGAGGTTCATGAGAAGATTTTTTAAGAATTTATGCTATTTTTACACGGCGGCCATCTTGGATTAGCGATGACCTCCATTTTAACAAATCTGAAAAGGCTTCACCCATGGACCATAACTTTTAAGTTTGGCTACCATGGGCCAAGCGGTTCATGTGAAGAAGAATTTTGAAATCTCTAATAAAAGAACAACCTTTTGACATTTCGGCGGCCATCTTCGATGACATAACTATCCGATTTCGACAAAAAAATGTACCAGAGTGATCGCCTCATTGATACCTTCGATTTGATATATAACATGACCATATTAGGTCAAAAATAAAATTTGACCACAATTTGACCCCACGGGCCACGCCCATTTTTGACCCCGGGGTCACCATTTTAACAACTTTGAAAGAGCAATGTACATCGATCATTCCTACCAAGTTTCGTCGAAATCCGGCTAGTGGTTCATGAGAAGAAGATTTTTTAAGAATTTATGCTATTTTTACACGGCGGCCATCTTCGATTAGCGATGACCTCCATTTTAACAAATCTGAAAAGGCTTCACCTATGGACCATAACTTTTAAGTTTGGCTACCATGGGCCAAGCGGTTCATGTGAAGAAGAATTTTGAAATCTCTAATAAAAGAACAACCGTTTGACCTTTCGGCGGCCATCTTGGATGACATAACAATCCGATTTCGACAAAAAATGCACCAGAGTGATCGCCTCATTGATACCTTCAATTTGATATATGACATGACCATATTCAGTCAAAAATAAAATTTGACCCCACGGGCCATGCCTATTTTTGACCCCGGGGTCACCATTTTAACAACTTTGAAAGAGCAATGTACATCGATCATTCCTACCAAGTTTTGTCGAAATCCGGTTGGCGGTTCTTGAGAAGAAGATTTTTTAAGAATTTGTGCTATTTTTAGATGGCGGCCATCTTGGATTACGTAATGACGTCATTTTAACAATTTTGTAATCCCCCTACCTAAGGACCATGACCATGAAGTTTGGTGACTATAGACCCAATGGTTACCGAGGACAAGACGTTTGAAAATGTTCACGGACGACGACGGACAGATTGCGGTAACAATAGCTCACATGAGCGAAGAGCTTCGCTCAGGTGAGCTAAAAAAAGTGAAGTGGCCCTAATGGGCTTCCGTATACTTGCCAGAATGTAGTCTATTTACTTAGTATACCATCTTAGTCTATGTAGATTATCAGACATATGGCTTCCAAATAGCCGATTTCCAAAATACATATTAGATACATGAGACAAGCCATATGATCTTGTACCTAAGAAGAGGTGCAATTGTTCAAGAAAAAAATATTTACAAGTGGTGAAACCAGAAAGTATTGATCGCATTTGCAATGAAAATTTTGCCAACTGTTCGACATCATATATAATGTAAATATTTTTGATGAAATATCGTCTAAGGTACAAAATCACATGGCTCGTCTCATATGATTTTGTACCTTCGGATATATGCGTTTACAACATTTACATTATTTTTCATAAATAAAGTCAAAAGTTGACAGAACTTTCAACTTTTGACACCATTTACGGAAAATATTGTAAATTTTGTAAACATATTTAATGAAATCATGCAGATGTCCGAAGGAACAAAATCACATGGCGTGTCTCATATGTAGATCCATACCAGGTGTCGGGGAGTTTCCTCCTCAGATATACTCGTGGAGACCAACTGAGATGGAACTCTTTTCTGCAGACTGGCCACTCTATCATGCTTCAGGCTGCGTGTCTGGCGGGGAGATCGTCCAATCTCCGGACTTCTTGTCACGGCTCGCCTCGTCCGGGCAGGGTACACTGTCTGCTGAGTTTTGGCTGCATCCAGGTAGCCACCAATCAATGTCCGCGGTGTCTTCCTGTTCGACATCTTACTCTTTCATCTGTTTTCAAACAAGACATCAGTAACGCACATGGATGTACCCTGTAACTATTGCTGTCAATAGTCAGCATGTTGCCAAACTAGGAAGTGTGATCAAAACAGACAATTGCAATCAATATCCATCAGAAAGGCAGCTATCCCAGATATGAGAAGACATATACAGCGACTGTTAGACACACCAAGGGGATGAAATCTATGCATCAGAAACAATATGATAATGGTTCAAATAGGTGGCAAAACGATAAAGTATTGATCTAAAACAAAATACAGATATTGTATTTTATATAATTCATATTTTAACAATGTAATTCACACAGATTTCATTAGTAAATGTAAATTCCATGTTTATCAAATATATTCAAATCAGAACTGAATATTTACATTGCAATACTATAGAATCAGCTTTGAAGTTAGAATAATCCGATCTGATTCATTTGATCTCACTATGAAATGGGACTTATGGGTTTACGACCAGTGTAGATTCAGGTCAGTCTGATCAGGATCTGCACCTTCACCATTCCATCAATGAAACATCGTCGTGCTTCTGACGAGCAATATAGATCATTACCAGGCTACAGAAGTATGCTATTCGATTAGCGGCTATATCGGTCACAAATCCCATAAGCCCCATTTCTCCAGTCACACGCATAAATGCATAGTCCCCCGCTAAACACCCTCGGTGCAGGTACACGAATCCTAGTCGTGACTTCATAACTGTCTTAATAAAGTCATGATGGCTTACTCTCGTAAAGTGGCATTTTCCTGTGGAATTTTTAAAAACAGTGATAAAGTATCAAATTTACATATTTTTAAATAAAAAAAGTTGTGGGTAATTTCAATATGCATGTAATTAGTAGTTGTGAAATATTTTAAGCTTTTAATGTTTATAGAAATTTAAACAAACTCATTTTATTGACAAAATTCATGAATATCCGAGAAAACAAAAGGTTTTATTGAAAAATATAAAATGCCAATAAACAAATAGCAGCCATCACGACCCAACTTGATTGGGTCAGTGATGTTCTCAACTACACGAATCCCCGCTATATTTGATATACATATATTTGACACAACTGTGTGAAAAGTTAGTATTGTGTGAATTATGGTAACTCTTCTACTGGTATATTTGTTTGGGGTCGTTTATAGTCAGAAAATGTTACTAAGAATGTTTTTATCTGCCCGTCTGATGTCTACAATACACGTTTTGACTATGCAGCGAGGCATATTAAACGCAGTAAACACGTGATTTTAATCGAGGCAGTCTAAAATCTCCATGGAGTGGACAGCGCATAAATAATGGAAAATTAAAACCAAATTTCTGTGGAATTATAAACAATACAAGTCAATGAAAAGCACGATGCGTCTTTATTGTAGCTATATAATGCAAATATATCGGTTTTGGGGTGTATTTGTTTGTTTATTGGTGTTTAACGGCCTATCAACAGCTAAGGTCATGTAAGGCCGGGCAAACGGGTTCGATCCCGTTTTAACCTGCTGCATTGGGGGGAAAATTCCAAAATCAGAACTGAATATTTACATCGAGAAACAAGGTTTTGGGGTGTGTGTTATTCTCCTAGATAGATATATATAGTCCCTATTCTCATGGATCCGTGCCCCTAAGCACATACATTCATATTGTGTGTTATATTCTGATTAATTCCTGAAAATGTACACAACAACATAAAGTTCAAACACTTGACGATGAGTTCCCATAAGGAATTCATCAACATTGTTGCAATTTATGCAAGTCTTAGAGTCCCTAGAAATAATCCACCCAAGTCACCTAATTGATCTTGAAACTTCTCATCAGGTTCGTGCCCAACAACATTTTGCACATTTTAGTGACATTCCTTGATCACTCATACAATAAAGAAGTGTTGCTGCCTAGATGAATCAAATTTAAATATGGTGAAGTCCATATTCACCTAGAAATCAACATATATCACATTTTATGCATCATTTGCGAACAGACTCTCTTCAGATTAAGGAAGAACGTAGAAAAATCACAATTATATGTAACTAGTGGTAAATCACAATTATATGTAACTTAGAAAACTGTGGGATACAACTTAAAATACCGTTTTAAAATAATTTTCAATTAACACTATTCTTAGAATATGCGTATTCACTTGTTTTCTAGGAGCACGAATTAATGAGGATTCAGGACTTTCGCACTTTCATCAAGTAGTTGACCTTTGATCGTTTAGTAATTATTTCCGTCAAATGACGATCAGTTAATTCGTGATGATTAATCATAATTCAATTAGTTAATTTGTGATGATTAATTATGATTCACTCAAGCTAATTGACGGCTTTTTGCCTGATCCATGTCAACTGCACAAGCGCTGAAACATATAATAAATGGGTGGGCAATTTGTAACTTCCTCACTACAATTCATCATGGCTGACAAGTCGTACTGCGTCTTGTATTCTGGTGTGGTTACTGCCCGTATGCATGCTATATGCTGCGACGGCTGCAGTCGGTGGCAACATAGGAAATGTGATAGTGGTATGTTTTCATTATATTTTATTAATATTATAGTGTAACTGTATTTCATGATCGTAAATAGTATGATTTTCCATAAATGAAATACAATTTTATCGAGTTTTACTCTTAATTGCCTAATTGACGAAACCTCCAGTTGACGGAACCTCTGACACCCAATTAATGAGAAGGCATGAATCCATGAGAATAGGGGCTAATAACAATAAGTTAGGGTCCCGGGTCGTTCCGCCCCGATTACCCGTTCGCCCCGGTGACCTGTTCGCCCCAGGTCGGTTCGTCTTGGGTCATTTCGCCTTACATTTAACCCCACAATTGGCACCATATTCATTATTCAATACTCAGTAAAATCGGGGCGAACATACACATATCATCTGCTATTTTAACCATATCAGATGCAACGTTAACATCGGGGCGAAACGAACCTCAACCCATATTCATAAGCAGATCCAACGCAATTTTAAAATCGGGGTGAATCGACCCAGGGCGAAACGACCCGGTGCGAACGGGTAATCGGGACGAAACGACCCGATGTTGCTGCAAAAATGCAATCGCTACTCTATGTGTATGGTCATATAATGGTCATTTTATGAATATATTTCAAGTTTCTAACTTCAACTTTCAAGCTTTCCGCCAAATCACTCAACATCACTAAAGCGCTCAAATGAAAAATGAAGCGTTTACAATAAATTGTAATGGGGTATGACGGGTATGACTAAAGTGCGCATTGGAGATTTCGCGGCGCATTGGGCGCATTGGAGATTTCACGGCGCATTGGAGTTTTATATTTCATATATCTTCTTAATAAAACTATTAAATTCAATTTTTTCTTCTTATATATAATATATTGTTACATATCTATAATATATATTTAAGTCAAGGTGAATGCGCATGTGTAAAGTTGACTTTGTATCAATTTTAGAAAAATACCTAACGAAAATATAATATGGCCTCGGCGCATTGGAGATTTCACGGCGCATTGGAGTTTTATATGTTATATATCTTCTTAATAAAACTATTAAATTCAATTTTTTCTTCTTATATATAATATATTGTTATCATTATATATATATATTTAAGTAAGTGGTGAATGCGCATGTGTAAAGTTGATTTTTTTATAAATTTTAGAAAAATACCTGCCGAAAATATAATATGGCCTCGGCGCATTGGAGATTTCGGGGCGCATTGGAGTTTTATATGTTATATATCTTCTTAATAAAAACATTAAATTCAGTTTTTTCTTCTTATATATAATATATTGTTACATATCTATAATATATATTTAAGTCAAGTAGAATGCGCATGTGTAAAGTTTATTATGATAAACCCCAAATACTTTCAATCAATCAAATCCTGTGTGGATTTTAGTGCAATGTTAAGTGGGACCTATCTAAACCGGACATCAATAATAAAAATGGCAGTTGTGCAGACTCAGACTCAGACTTCATATTCTTGACGAGACTGCTTCAGATCTATGTATGTGCATATTTTTCCTGTACCGAGACAATTCAGATGTCACATGCTATAATATATAGAACGACACAGATTGATTATTATTGTACTGAGTGAGGTATGAAACAACACAAACAACAATGTATGCCAACTGCTATTTTTATTTTAAGTAATATCAATATCGGGATCATTGGAGCTATAAACGTTACAATATCCGAGTAGATCAGAGTACGATATGATGCGATCAGTACCAGTAATATGGTTATTATGAAAATAAAAAAATGACACATGTAGGTTAACCTGATCAGGGTAGAGAGTCCGGGTAGCATAATATCAGAGTACGTGGCACGTGTCAAAGGAGATAACAGGTTAATTGGGCACCATAAAACACTACGGATAAAATCACCCAGTTCACGCGTCAGTACATGAAATACACATATTGTTAAGATCCATGGGATAACATGCCCTGTTGTTTGATAAGTAATACTGACAGCATAGATCCTAATCGAAAATAGTAGTCATTATATGTTTTACAATATCAGTGTAGAACCTGATCAGACACTGTAGCAAATATATGTGTTACAATATCAGAGTAGATCCTGATCTGACCGTGTAGCCAGTATATGGATTAAAATGTCACATTAGAACCTAATCAGACATGGGTAGCCAGTTCTGGATTAATGTGTTACAATATCAGAGTAGATCCTGATCTGACCGGGTAGCCAGTATATGGATTAAATGGTCACAGTAGAACCTGATCAGACATGGGTAGCCAGTTCTGGATTAATTTGTTACAATATCAGAGTAGATCCTGATCTGACCGGGTAGCCAGTATATGGATTAAATGGTCACAGTAGAACCTGATCAGACATGGGTAGACAGTTCTGGATTAATGTGTTACAATATCAGAGTAGATCCTGATCTGACCGGGTAGCCAGTATATGGATTAAAATGTCAAAGTAGAACCTGATCAGACCGTGTAGCAAATATATGCGTTACAATATCCGAGTGGATCCTGATCTGACCGGGTAGCCAGTATATGGATTAAAATGTCACAGTAGAACCTGATCAGGGTAGAGAGTCCGGGTAGCATAATATCAGAGTATGTGGCACGTGTCAAAGGAGATAACAGGTTAATTGGGCACCATAAAACACTACGGATAAAATCACCCAGTTCACGCGTCAGTACATGAAATACACATATTGTTAAGATCCATGGGATAACATGCCCTGTTGTTTGATAAGTAACACTGACAGCATAGATCCTGATCGAAAATGGTAGTCATTATATGGATTAAAATGTTACAGTAGAACCTGATCAGGGTAGTGAGTCCGGGTAGCATAATATCAGAGTAGATCATGAACAGGACAGAACAGATATCCTTACCTGTCTAAGTCTTTCTGATGCCATAAGGTAGTCGTACGTCCCATCGTCGTTACTACGGCAGCGTACGCAAATATACCCAACGTCAATATTTCGCCACTGCTTCTGGTCAATACCGTCAATATCGTCGCATGAGTAGTGGGCCCAGGTATGGCACGTATGACTAAAGTGCGCATTGGAGATTTTTTTGCGCATTGGGCGCATTGGAGATTTCGCGGCGCATTGGAGTTTTATATGTTATATATCTTTTTAATAAAAACATTAAATTCAAATTTTTTTTCTTAATATATAATATATTGTTACATATCTAGAAATTATATTTAAGTCAAGGTGAATGCGCATGTGTAAAGTTGATTTTGTATCAATATACATTTAAGTCAAGGTGAATGCGCATGTGTCCAGTATATTATATACAAGAAGAACAAAATGAATGTTATGCTATTATTTAGAAGGTATATATAACATATAAAACTCCAATGCGCCGTGAAATCTCCAATGCGCCCAATGCGCCAAAATGAGCAAACTCGTCCCTATGACAACTCGAGTAGTAGTAAGGGAGTCAAAATGATACCACCTATGGTGATATCATTTACAACCCTCTACACTACCCCCACCACCCCCGAAAAATCAAAAATTGGTTAACGAGGAAATTGTCCCCCACCACCCCCGAAAAATCCAAAATTGGTCGTGAAAAAAAACATAATGTTTTCCTGACAGCAAATTTATGAATTTTTGAGAAAATAATTAATGTAATACCAATTCACGATTGGATGTGCCCACGAGTGATAGTTTATATTCCAACACCCCATTTTTCTCCTCCAATATAGCTAATTAATTTACGCAGATCAGCAACTAATTCTACCAGCTCTAGTCTACCACGTTCACCTGTAGCCACCTGACAGCGTAGTTCCTTATGTCTACAAAGAGTTTGGGCACTAATGAATTTACAAGGGCATCTGGGGCATTGAAATTGCGGGGGGACACAAGAAATTTTTCTACGTCTCGCTAGATGCCTTCGTAGATAGTCTTTACGCGTAAACGTCTTACAACAAGTCTCA
This sequence comes from Conchocele bisecta, assembly GCA_029237695.1. Taxonomy (NCBI): domain Eukaryota; kingdom Metazoa; phylum Mollusca; class Bivalvia; order Lucinida; family Thyasiridae; genus Conchocele; species Conchocele bisecta. The sequence continues at coordinate 259,865 of CM055265.1, read as the reverse complement.
CACTCCATTATATATATGTATATGTATATGTTTATATTCAATTGGTCGTGAAAAAAACATAATGTTTTCACGACCAATTGAACAGATACATTTCATATGTTATATTACAGAAAATATGATAACGCCAGAAATAGAAAGTTTGAGAAGAGAAGCCGAATCTCTAGGGATTACTTATAGTACACGGTTGAGAGTTAGGGGGTTGACAAAGCTGATAAATGCCATAAAGAATGAGGCGTTTATGAAGCGGTTTACCGCGCCTATAAAAGAGGGGCATTTAAAGACCTCTCACTAGCGGAGGAAGTTGGTAACAGAATTCAAAAAGAAAGTATTGCGGAGCTAAGGGCTAGTGTAATTAATTCTAAAGAATTACCTTCAAGCACGTCTCAAATTAGACACACAGGTGACCAAATACCAAATAAAAGATCTATAGTTCGCTCGATAGTGGAAAAAGGTGAAGAAATATTGGGGGCTCACGATGAAACATTGGAAAAGGTAGAAAATGGAAGACGAGTAGTTACATTATCCTTTCGAAATAAAAAAAACATTAACATTAACGAGTCTGAACGCATGTCCGATAAACTCGCTCCGTATCTAACAACCAATTTTTATTTGAGATATTCATATTCTTACAAGCTAGAACATATGGAGGAAATTAAAAATGGAAAACCTGTAACTATAATAATGCACAAAAATCTCGGTGGTAGCGAACCACTATCATCAATGAAAACCGTTAAAGAATGGCTGTCAAATAAGGAGCAAACACGAATAATGTCCGATAAAATAGACAGACCGAATACAAAGTGGAAGTTTGTAAGATGGGTAGAGGTTTTCGTAAAGCTAATACAGGGTAATAGGGGAATAGATTTGGGACTACAATCCAAAGAAGCGGCAGGAGGAGAACTTCCAGAATGGCTGAAGAATAAAAAAGGTATGTATTCTTTAGATAAGTATAATGACGACCTTTGTCTGTTCAGGTGTCTAGCTATGCATATGACAGATAAAAGACCCGACAGATGTACAGAAAAGGCGAAAGAACTTAGTAATCAATATTTTGGTAGTAATGTGGTTTCACCAATTCCTTTTTCAGATCTGAAAAAGGTTGAAGAGTTTTTTAAAATCGGTATAGAAGTATATCAACCCACCGAATGTAATGTATGGTGGTTGAAAAAGGTACCAGCGCACTATAAGGCAATAGGTAATAAACCAATGACAATAGGACTGTTTAATAATCACGCATTTCTGATAAAAAACCTTAAAAACCTATCTAAAATTTACGCCTGCGTTAATTGCAAGCAGAAATTCACGAAAGCGAGTAATATGAAAAGACACGGACCAAAATGTATGAGAGGTGAGACAAAAGTAATATGTGATGGTAATTATTTAGAGCGCCCGCGTTCGTCGTTCGAGAAAACGTTCTACCCAAAAAGTTCTAACAGTTATGGGGCGATCGATTGGATGTACTCTGTGGAAAAGCGCGAGGGAATTCACATTCACCACGAACAGTATGGACACGGGGGTGAAAGATGGATTTTAGGAGTTCCAGTAGATGGATACTGTCCAGAAACCAATACCGTATATCAATATCACGGCTGTTACTGGCACGGGTGTGAGATTCATGCAAAGCATAGAAAAGAAGAACGCGCATCCACTATGAGAAGAGATACATTTATTAGAAGAAGCAAAGAATTCAACCTAGTAGTTATGTGGGAATGCGAATTTCAAAGAACGGGTAAAGACATAAAGATCGGTTGCGACACTACTCTTTATCCATATCAGATAGTATACGATTTTGAGGCGTATCTCCAGCCAGAAGTTGAAACTAACGGTAATAGTTTAGAGTACGAAGCCGAGCACGTTCCGGTAAGCGTTAGTATAGGAGATAATTTCTCAGGAACAGTAACTCATATTTGTGATAAAGATCCCGCAAAACTTATAGAAAAATTCGTAGAAGATTTGAAAGTCAGGGGAAAAGCTATAAGAGAAGAAATGTTGTCAAGATATAGGTTTAATACAGAACATTTACGTAAAAACCAAATCGCCAAGATCGAACAGTGGATAGAGCAAGTACCGGTTATAGGTTTTAACAGCAGTAAGTACGATATAAACTTAATAAAGAAATACCTAGTAGGCGAACTGGCATCAACAACAAAGAAAGTAATGGTCGGAAAACGTGCAAACGCAACAATATTTCTATTTACTCCAGAGTTTAGATTTCTTGATGTAATACTTTATCTAGGACCTGGTGTAAGTTATGATAGTTGGATAAAAGCCTACGAATGCAAAGGACAGAAATCTTTCTTTCCTTATGAGTGGTTCGATTCTCCAGACAAACTGGATTACCCAGGACTACCGGATATATAGAGAATTGGTATTCCAAACTATCTGGGAAAATGTTAATAGATGAAACAGAATTAAGTAAATGTCGTAGAATTTTCGAAGAAAATAATATGAAAACTTTCAGAGATTGGTTGAAATATTATAACGATTTATTTTGATGTAGCACCGTTCCTAGAAGCGGTGGAAAAAATGTGTGAATTTTATAAACACAGAGGTGTGGATATTTTCAAAGATGCGGTAACACTACCTGGAGTAGCTATACAATATTTATTGAGAGGAACCATTAAAGAACAAAAATCTATACCGGAGGATGCTCTATATGCACCAAAAGAAGAAACATACGAAATGATGAAGGACGCATTAGTTGGCAGTCCATCAATAGTATTTACACGATATGCAGAAGCTGGTGTTTCAAATATTAGATCTAATTCCACAGGAATTAACAAACCTTGCAAGGCTGTTTTGGGGTGTGATGCAAACGCGTTATATTTATCTACGTTAAATAAAGAGATGCCGTGTGGGAGAGAAACTATACACCATATAGATACCCCACATAACCCTAAATTTATTAAAAAGTTTTGTAAAAGAGTTTTATCTGGAGACTGGTTTGGGTTTGCGGAGGTGGATATAGAAGTTCCACACAACTTAAAAGATAAGTTTTCTGAAATGTACCCAATATTTATAAACAGAGAAGTAGAGGTTGATGAAGTTCCCACACACATGTTAAAATATTTAAACGATACTTGGCCGAACAAGAGGAGATGGAAAAAAATTGGTGGGATCTATGACCGCCACTAAAGTATTGCTGTACGCGCCACTGTTGAAATGGTATTTAAAACACGGCCTAGAAATAACTGGAGTTTCATCGTGTTATAGATTATATTAGCGGAAAACCATTCGAATGGTTCGCAAAAGAAGTTACAGCCGCAAGACGAACAGGCGATGTAGAACCAAATAAGAAACCAGTAGCCGACATAATGAAATTATAGGAAACTCGTGTTGTGGAAAAATGATAGAGGCAACGGAGAGACATTTAAATACGACATATACACAAAACGAAACCTGTGTTGACAAAGCATTAAGATCTGCATTCTTTGACGATTTGGAAGAGATAGGAGATGCGTACGAAATATCTTCAAGAAAACCCAGGTGTGCGGTAAAGAGACCATTCCATTGTGGAATAGCGGTTTATCAACTAGCTAAATTGAGAATGTTGGAATTTTACTACGAATTTCTAGACAAATAGGTAAAAAGAGAAGACTTTGAATTAATACAGATGGATACTGATAGTATGTATATAGGAGTTAGTGGAAAAACGATAGAGGAATTGATTAGACCTAACTTACTAGACGAGTTTGAAAAAGAAAAAAAGAAATGGTTGGCTTGGGATAAATGGAGCGAAAGAGAGCCCGGACTTTTCAAAATGGAATTTAGCGGGGATAGGGCGATAGCGTTACTAGTAAGTGTTATTTCGTAGAAAAAAATAATTTCACTAAAGATAATTTGGAACAAATTAAAATTAATAAAAAAACTCTGTGAAAGGAATGTCCAAGAGAACTAACAATTTAAATTGGGATAGATATAAACGAGTACTAAGTGAAACTACAGAAGATGGAAAACACATTATAGATGTAGCACAAAATAGAGGATTTAAAATGAAAGACGGCGTTATGAAAACGTACTGTCAACAAAAATTAGGACTCTCGGCATACTACGATAAAAGACGCGTGTTACCAGACGGAATACATACAGAACATCTCTAAAGAATCTGACGATCCGGGGGGTAGCTGGGTGTCAGAAGGCACCATAAGAAGTTCTTCGCGAACAAACCCTCGAGATGGCCCATCATCCAAATAGTAGAGCACGGGCTCATCAGGTTTGGTAATAGATCGATCTAGATGATATACATTGAGAGACAACACGGGATCAGTCGCGCGGCGGCTGCCACCTTCGAGCTCTCCCGGTTGATAGAGGTACCAGACGTCAATATCTGATGGAAGCCACTGCTCCTCTAAGCCAACGGGTCGCTCGCGCGAGACGGCAGAGGGCTTGCTCGTCACCCTTTTAAACTTGATAGCATCTACAGGCTTCTTACCTATCAATCTGGTCACCTGTCCGTTCAGTGCGGAGACCACGGCGGGCAGTCTGGCCACCCACTCGGTCGATCGCGAATGAGGGTCTACAAGTTCTTTAGCGTATTGGTGTCCGAACAGTCTCTCAGCCAGGGTTCGATTGAAGCGTTCCACGATCCCCTGGTCCCGGTGGATGTTGACGCGGCCGCGTCTGATAGAAACTTTATGCTTAGACAATAGATGAGAGACCGCGCCCATGAACTCGCGGCCGGGATTGACTTCGAGAAGATTCGGCCATTTGAGAGGACTCCTCTTATATATTCGGGGAAAGAGCCTCGGCCACTTCCTTAGACTCTTTAGTGGCCAACGGTCAGCCCCCTTATAACGACTCGCTACGTCAACGATTGTCAGTGCGTACTGTTTACGTCTTGCGACCGAGCGATCGTGAGGTAGAAACAGGAGATCCGCTTGGTGAACTTGGTTCGGCACCGGCACGTCGAATTTCGGGCGCGGAATATTGTGAGGCGCGGGTAAATAGAACTGCCAGATGGCCTGCTTCTTGAGCCATTCCTTGACAGCGTTTTCTGAAACCTTGGTCGCCGCCACGAGGTTCTTGATGGCCGCGAGTCCCTTCCAGTAGCCGCGTGGGCTATAGTATGTATTCGACAGCTTGCGCATTAGTTTGGTATCAAGTTTGCGCGTGTTCATCGTATGCGAAGTATTCTAATATATCGGACAATCTCCAACATGCCCTCGCCAGTTCGTCCGGTAACTGCGTCGTTAATAATAAACTTTGTGGTTGGAAGTTTCGCTGTAGCCCCAATCGCGTTTGGGTTGGAACAGGAGAGGGGAATCTAACTCGGAGGAATCTAACATCCGCTTTGCGAAAAGGGTGGCCGCTTTTTCGTCCTCGCCCAACGTCTCGAGAGAATCTCGGGGCCAGACGAATCATACTCTTTGCACCAGGTAAACGATGTTTTTGGGCAGTGTAGCCTACATCGATCATAGCGTCATAAAGTTCGTCAACTAACATCGTTCTATATATATATATTTATAAAAAAAAATGTTTTTTCAATTAATTAATTATTTTATATAGTAGCCGACGAGCCCAACCACACCCATTCCCACAACGATGAACGCGATCTCGCGGTCCTTTTGGGCCTCTGACGGTACATAGAAATCTGAAAGTTGGGGCTCGGGATCCATTGGATCGAGACTTTTGTGCGGATATGCCAGCGCGTACTCGCGGTTGGCTTCTTCACCTACTATTACTGCGATTGAAGCCATTTATTTCCATATATTAACTGGTAGAATTCCAGCTTTAACTAGATAATCTCGGGTCCAAACTGCGGCCGCTACATCTAAGGTCGCGAGCCCTACGTCTCTCACAGTAAAGTCCAATTTGGGAGCGGTTCCTCCTAGGGCCATCTTTGATAGTCGAGCATACTCGATACTGAAACCCGATATCACCACGGCGTGATAAAGCGCATTCACTAACATTTTACCATCTTGTTCAGCCATTGTTATAATTATTGCATATAAAATGGGTCGCGATCAATGTTTAAATGGGGCACATCCAAATTCAACATTGTTGATGATTTGGTGTTTCGTAACTTTCTTCTGAACACTGGCTGGTTGTTTTTCCAATCGGGATTGGTGTAATAGGGGGTATTTCCACACGCACAGGGCACCAACAACTGCCAGACTACCACCAACAAACCAACTCCAATTCGTGAATTGGGGTTCAGTCCAACTCCAACGGGAGTTGGTATTGGGTGACAAATTCAAAGAATTTGGGTGTGCTTCTAATTCATGAATTTGGGGTGTTGTTGCACTCAACCCAATCGGGATTGAAGTTGAACCCGATTGCTCTGTCTTCAGATGTTTTGCTGTCTCGGTCCCCGATTGCAACGACTGTTTAGCCTCTCGAAGCTCGGCGAGTATTTTATCTTGTTTAACTTTTCGGGTGGCAGCCGCCGCCCGCCCAGCTGCCTGTCTTTTGGGATTTTTTATATGCGGTATGTCATCCAGTGGCGGAGTAACAATCTGGTTTGATTGTGTTGGAGCAATCTGGTTCAACTCCGTCACTCTCGCGGGTGTGTCTTGTGTCATCATTTTCAGGGCTTATAGTTCGTGGGCATATATGTCCAAATTGACAGTGTTTACCCGTGGTCAACGCGGTTGTCAGCGGAGCTAAGTACGTTCCAAACTTGTGATAAATTGAGCAGCAGGCTGTTCTAAGAGTGTGACCTATAAAAGGGTCAGTCTCTAGATCATCAATCAACCCCGCGGTGTTTGGTATAGGGAGAAGTATACTAACGGCGGTTGCGTACAAAATGAATAGCCGCCGATCCGAGAGTTTTTTGTCATCTCCGCTCCCAATTTGGATTCAGTATCGCGCATAAATTTTTATCGATCTCCGCATCTGACATCTTATCCACCTGAAAAAAACTGAGAGACGCCTACCGAGATAATGCTCCGATTGTCCCCCACCCCAGCAACCAGCGCAGCTAGCCGCTCTCGTCGCGCCGCATTTTCATTTCATTCGGAGTCGTTTTGCACTCAACCCAATACCAACCCCCCACCCCCGATTCCGATGCTCTGTCGGATCATTATTGTTGGCAGTCGGAGTTGAGGTTTCTTCTATTAGCTGATCGAGAAGTTCGTCGCAGTTCATTTTTCTTAAAATTAATTTAACTATTCTAACAAGTCTCATCACTTTAACATATTGCCAAGCGCACCACCCGATACTTATGATCACCATTATGCTCGCAACAAAGCTCGCAGCGGAGCACCAAATTGTTAACATTGTTAACCATTGTTCAGCATTTGTTCAGCATTTGTTCAGCAATTGCTAAGCATTTGTTCAGCAATTGCTAAGCATTCCAATAGCTTATTACTTTGTAATTTTCCTAATTTTTTCAAAATTAGTAATTAATTGATAACTTTATAAACAGTTGGTTGATCAGTCTTTAGCAGAAGCTTGGCGTGCTTAGTTTCGGAAAGCATCTGTTGAACCTCCAGGCGCTCCTCGCGCGTTGGGATAACGTCATTCTCTCGCAGACAGTCATCGAATGAGTCTCGGTCCTTGCAGTGAAAGAGGGCGACCCATTTCGTTTGCTCGCGCAGATCCTTGAGGACGGCGTTGTATTTTTGAGTGGAGATCCATACGCTTTGCCTCGCATGGCGGCCAGAAAATGCGAGCTCGGAGAGCATGTCCTTCTTTTTGGTCATCGCCGCCTTGGCCAAGCAATCGTCAATCACATATAGGGTGGGCTCACCCTGGAATCTTTGGTATAAACCACGCAACCAATCGTGAAGCCTATCACCCAGGTCAATAACGTATACCTCAGGGTCGGTCCTATCCACGGGCGCGTGATAAGTATCGTTTGTGCCGCACAGTGGGACACAGGATCACAATGTACGAAAGGCATCGCAGGTAGACTCCTCGAGCAAGTCGAGGATGAAAAACCGTTTTTCACATTCTGTCTGCCCACATAATATGGCAGAGTGAGCATCTCCCAAATCGTGAATTGGTATTGATTGCTAGATTTCTTAATTATTATTTAGAATTATCAAAATTAGTGATCGCTGATACGTATCGACCATCTTCGATGTTGGGGGGGGAGTTGTGCGTCTGTAATATATATAAGTACACGTTTCAATGGCCCATTTCATCCGCCTCTTTGGTTATCATGGATCGTCACACCATCGCTAGCGTTCTCAACTTGGCGTCTTCGCTACCGTGTATTGGTCGTCGTCGCTGGCTCGCATGTCTAGCCATAACGCGTATTTCGTATCGAGAACTCCGCGAGGGAGACGGCCCGAGAGATGCAGGTCTTTGGCAAACTGCAGCAACCTCCGGAGAGCGCTTAGAGCCGGCAGCAAAACTGCTTTCTTACTTCATACACTGCTGGTGTGCGCGCGAAGACCCGCGCTGTATGAGTTTGATTGGGGGACTCCCTCGATCGTCACCTCCACCTTCGTGATTTTGGGGTTATAGAATTTGTCGGTTTTTTCTTAGCACCGAACGCGAACCGAGCATCCTCAAACAGCATCAGTATTCCTTCATAGAGGGGCGGGGGGTACGTTGACGTTAATATTCCACAATGTGTCGCCTTTGTCTTCGTATCTTGCGATGGCGAAGAACTCGGTTGTAAAGTAATGGGCAAACGCGCCCGGCGTACTGGGTTCTGATCAATCGCGCGAGTTCGGGCATCGTGACCATGTCGTACTCCAGCGAAACATTATTCGATCGTATACGTCGATAACATGTCGTGGTTTATGAGAACTCGGCCGTAGTCGTTGAACGTTAGTTCGTATTTTCGAGGCGGTCAGCCAAAGCGCTCTGATAGTAGGCATGTGGCTCTCCAGCAACTCAAAGTCGAGCGGGATGTAGAAGCGGTTGCCGTAAGCGCCCGCGACCGCATTGTCACTCGCGTTGTTATCTGCCTTATTAGCAGCCCCGATTCTAAGTCTGGTTACGTTCTTATTTTTGCTGGTGTCAATACCCTGATAGACGGCGTTTTCGCGCTCTTGTGCCGTCTTCCACAGGTCCTGATAGCAATGGTAGACGTTGATCGACATCACCTCATTACCAGAAATCTTTATCATGGTCTTCTTGACGATGGCGCGACCCAGGTTCTGAACGACGGTTCGGTATTGTCCGTCGACGTTAGCGAAATAGTGAAAGCGAGGCGAACAGTACCCGGAACAATGACGTCGTGAGTTCCGAGGTTGGGGAAGCGGACTAAGAGCTGCTGGTTCTGTCGATCGTCGATGGGTTTGTTTTTTTCGTAATAACGACACTCTGTCTCACGCCTTTTGGCCCGCCCGAGGGGATCACGCAGTCTGCGGTATGGATTGAGTTTTTGCGACCCGTATTGACTCGAAGTCATAATTATTTTTTTCAAAATTATTGAAACTATAAACCCGTTTATGTTTTGTCTTTAATACATAATTTTAATATGGCTGATTACGAGTTGAAATGGATGGATGAAATCGGCAGAGACGATTACCTCGATGGGTGATGATGATAATTTCGAGGATTCCTTCCCGAGACACCCACCATAGAGACTCCAGTTCCAAATCCAATCACAATTGGGTGGGAGCTACCACTAGTCAAAGTCAGGAAATTAATTGATGGAGCTGTAAACGACTACTATAAACAATTTGGCAGCAGAAAAAGGTCTGGTCCCCTCTGTCGGTCGCGACTACTCTAAGTTCAAATTTGATATGAACGGTAGATTGCGACTAAGAGCAGCACGAAATCTCCCATTAGTCAACACGAGGACCGGAAAACCCCTATCGCTAAACACCATTGCAGGAAACCGGGGCGGTGTCGAAATCATAAAGAACAAACTAGGCTTCACGGATTGGAAGAGGGTTAAAACAATTGTGCCGGCCGCCCGCGCTGTAGAGGCCCTACAGTCTACCGACGAAACTATAGCGAAGACGGCCACCGCGATAGAAACGGTTGAGCTCAGCGAGGTCCCTCAAATAGCCACCGACGTTATTTTAAACACGATGGAGACCACGTTCAGCGTCCAATCGCAATGGGGGAAATACTCAACGATGACCCACCGTTACCTCTTCGAGAACTCCGTGGACTCGATAAGCTCTACAAACGGTCCGGGGCGAACTGGTCCTTAACCTCTCCAAACTCACGGCGCTGGATGAAACATATCGCGCTAGAAGAAAGAAAACTGGAGGAAAGCCTGGTGACGATAGAGAATCTACCGAGCGGGATCGCAACCCCGAACGACTGCAGGTCTTTGCGGGATGAAAGAGAAGCTCGCTTGGAGGCCGCCTCGGCTAAACCGTGAGGCTCTCCGCACACAAATAAGTCGGATCCGCGAATCATCTCGAGGGTCTGCATGAGGAGATGACACTCGGTGAGCGTTTCTCTACTCTGTTCAGAGAGCAGGGCGTCACGATAGCAAGCATCCTCGTTGCTATCAGCATGACTATATCAACCATAGTTCTAGCTTTCACTGGTGGTGGCGGCGCCACCACCCGAGCCAGCACCAGCACCCGCTCCATCCGGTGGAGACCAAGGAGTGGGAAAAAATAAAAAAACAACTAAAAGCCTCGGCCAAATCTTTCTAGCTAAATTAGCTGGAAAGGCGGCTGCCGCACTTACCTGGACTGATCGGAAGATCGTATTTCTTGCTATCTATATTATCAAAAAACGGGCCGGATGGCTAGCCAAAAATACCTGGGCTTTAATCGTGGGCAATCGCCAGTCTCCTATTATTTCTCTAGCCAGAGAGTTCCTACAACCAAATAAAGCGTAAATAATCCGATCGCCACGAGGGCGATGACGAGCCCTAAATTCTCCTTTTCCTCTGTGTTGTGCTTCCATTTCACCAATATACGATTTGATTGGTGTTTCTCCAATCACGATTGGTCTGTTGGGGAACTCGGACCGTGGTGCATCCCAATTTACGATTTTGGGTGGGGGGTACCTGGGTTCAATTTACGAATTGGGGGGTAGGGTGTATCCTTTTTTGTGTTTTTTATGAAATCGGTTTTTTCCACTGTTGAACCCGATCATGTTATTGGGGGTGCGCTTGCATGATATCCGTGTTCACGTTACCGTTGTGGCCAGATTTTTTTGATTGGCTTGTGGCGATTTTACGATCTGATTTATTGTAACCGTCAACAGGGTTCGTCTCGTAGTATCATATTGCTCGGCGCCATTATAAAGACCTATTCCAAATACATAGTCTACTGGGGTGCTGGCATTCTGCAAAACGTCTTGATAATTTCTGGATCGCCTTCTCCAGGAGGTCCACCCTAGCTGAGATGGCGTCCCTCTAACAAGTGCCAATAAATTGTTTTTGTGCATCAAACGCTGTTCCCATGCCCAGTATAGAACTGCGAGTTTTGCATTCTGTGCGCCGAGGATGGAAAGCCCAGACGTACGTGCGAATGGAAAGTCGTTGACGCGAGTAACACCCGGCCTGTGAACCCTATACCCTTATCTAACAAAAATTTAAATGACCCCACGCGTCCTGAACCTCAGCAGCCTGCTGTATGTAATCGGAAATCGACGTGAGAGCCCGTTTCGGAGGTAACATTTTACAAGAAAACACGCCAACAGTGCCGGACCCTCCAGACACTTCCGGCCCGAATGTCATCATCGCGGGGTCAAAATTCCCGGACGTTCGACTGACGATGTGGTCACCGGAGTGATCGTGTCTAAAATCAGTCTGCGGTCCAATCCGGACTGGCCCCCGAATGAGAACGTCGCCTGAGGCCAGGAAATGCTTTCGGTCTCCAGTCCGCGTCTTTTGAAACGTTAAATTCGTTACGCCAAGTCTTTTCAAAAACGCCATACGGTCGTATGTGTTGGGAAATGGGGGATCAGGCGTCCGCTTTGAGGTAGTGAAATACCTAGTTCTTTGAGAATCCTCCTAATAGTATAATAGCATTTAAAGTTGTAGACACTTCGGAAGCATGACATTCTTGGATGTCAGATGGTCTTTTATATGAAACTCCACACCCGGCTGTTGCGCACCATACAGCGAAATTTATTGGTTCTGCCAAAACTTGCATCGTGTTGCTTTCACCCAACGTTTACCACCTCCATCGTGTAAATCTTGGGCAGCCTGTATTGTTCAAAGAAAATGTTTAGGGAAATTGTGCAAAAGCGCTTGTCCGGTCTAACCCGTTACGGGTTGGGTGTACAACGGTGGTGGTAACAACGTCTTTTTGTGGGGTGTATTTACCTCCGACCCGCGTGCGTACTTTGCAATAGAGTTTAAAGCTAAATGTTTTGGTATCCATTGAAAAGATATTATTATGTTTTCCTACTATCACTAAATGTTCAAAAAGAGAGTTGTGAACTTCAAAAATTAATAGACAAACTGCTTCGAAAAACGCCGGGTAGGCCTTAGATCATCATCTTTCACGGTTGGGTGGGAAAAACATTGAAACGTTATTAGAGTCTATCGAGTCCGGATTTGTCTAAGATACTATCGGCCCTGGTGAGGGGCGAGGGCGGTCCAATGGTGGGGGTATATGGGACTAAACGCTTCTGTTCACAAGTGCCGATTTACTTCCTGGCCTTTGGGGGGTTTCGGAGATCTAAAGCTTTTATCGCGCCGAAGTTTCCTGATAGTGGCACTCTCGCAGTCTCAAAGCCATGGGGCTTGCGACATTGTCCGTTGAGAAACGTTTATGGATCTCACCGGGGTTGCCTCAATGTAAGTTTAGGATTTAAATATGCACCCCCTTACAACGAGGATGAAGGGTTTGTGACCCGGCGAGATTTGTCTTCCCCCGTGGGCGGAGCACCACGGCGATACCCCAGTAAACTTCGCCTTCACGAAAACTCTCGGGTGCACCTTGATCGGGTTGAAACACATCGTACAACACGGTTTAGAAACGGATCCCCCAAGACATTACTGAAAACTGTGCCCGCCAGTGACTGTTTCTATGGCGAGACTGTGACCTTAGACTTCCCACACCCCGAGATGAAAATTTGGAAATCGGGACACATCCACGAGTTGAAGATTTTATATTTCTTGAATGATAAAGGGCGAGAGTTGAAGAACGATTACCCGGATTTCGGTGTCGTCCTAGAAATTTCAAAAAATTAAATTAATTAAAAATTTTGAAAAAATTAAGAAAAATTATTGAGAATTAAACGCATGTTCGTAATTTATATTATCAACAATTTATTGAAAATGAGTATATACGGACAGGTAGTTCTTCCGATTGGTGACAAATTCAAAGAATTTGGAACCGGCAGAAGGGGGATTTCATCCAGACAGAGGGCGACTTTTTAACTACCCAAAAAACAAAGGCTTGATCAATAGAACTATATCGATGCCACGGACGAGATTCATAAGTCTACCTATCACAACTTTAGAGAAATATGCCCTGGCTTGTGACACAAAGTCGTGAAGAAACGCATACGAACTAAACGAACTAGGTTAAAAAAATAAAAAAAAACCAAATTTCGAAAAGAGGCCCGGTTGGGGATTGATAAAGTCCGAGCAGACCGCCAGGCGGCCCTTACGTTGCGCTTAGAGGGACTCTCTCATTAGAGATGCGGCATTTACCGAACTAGACGGGAAAAAAATAACCGAATTTCGAAAAAGAAAAAGAGACCCGGTCGGGTATTGATAAAAAGTCCGAGAAGACCACCAGTGAACCTTGCGGAGGCCATTGCGGTGGAGGCTTATGATGCGTTGCGCCTTAGAGGACTCTCTCAGCAAAGAAGCTACACTTACTGAACTCAGACAAGGGAAAATAGCCGAATTTCTGAAAGAGACCAGGTGGTCGGGGGTTGAGGGGGTTCCGAGAAGACCCACAGGAGGCCATTGCGGGAGGCTTATGGGGCGTTTACGCTCAGAGGACTCTCTCAACAGAGAAGTGGCACTTACTGAACTATACGAAAAAATAACCAAATTTCGAAAAGAGGCCCGGTTGGGGGTTGAGGGGGTCCGAACGGGTATTGAGAAAGCCCGAGAAGACCACCAGGCGGACATTATGGAGGCTTATAGGATGTTGCGCTCAAAGGACTCTCTCAGAGAAGCGGCGGTTGCTGAACTAGACGGAAAAATAACCGAATTTCAAAAAGAGGCCCGGTCGGGTGTTGAGAAAGCCCGAGAAGACCATCAGGCAGCCCTTGCGAAGGCTTATGAAGCGTTGCGCTCAGAGGAATCTCTCATCAGAGAAGCGGCGGTTGCTGAACTAGACGGAAAAATAACCGAATTTCAAAAAGAGGCCCGGTCGGGTGTTGAGAAAGCCCTAGAAGGCCACCAGGCGACCATTACGGAGGCTTATGATGCGTTGCGCTTAGAGGACTCTCTCAGCAGAGAAGCGGCACTTACTGAACTAGACGGAAAGATAACCGAAGTTTCCGATAAACTGAAACATGATCGTATAGCCGCGACCAAAGCTCTTGAGGATACCTCTGAAAAGATTCGTACTGAGGCATATAACGCAAACAGTGCGCTTGCCGGAATAGTGCAAACAATGAAAACGCCAAAACGTGTCATAACAGTTGAGAAGCGGGGCCCATTGGTTGAGGGGCACTATGAATATTCGTTCGGTGCCAAAGCGAGTAATAAATATGGGGGATACACTATGACAGCTGCAGGTGAAGTTATCCAAATGGCGGTCTGCTCGGTTAATGGTAGTGGTAAACCTGTGGGCGCGGTCGCGATAAATATTGTAGTAGATGGGGAAGAACGGGGGGTTGGAGTCACTAAAATCTCTGGAGATTGTTCGACGGTGGTTTCGTTCTCCGGTTATGATCGAATTAGACTTTCCAAAGGTAGTGTTATTAACTTTGTTACGAAAATCGGTGACACAGATAGTTCTTCCACTATTGTCTCATTGTTAATTGAACTTATTTTGTAAATACTAATATATTGAAATAAATTTGCAAAATTTAAATATGAACGAATCACCGCTTCCAATTGTCAATACCGATCCATCAACACTGTATCCAACTCTCAATACCACTACATCAACACTGTATCCAATTAACGAAAGAAGTTCAGATCTTAGGTTGAATAATATCGTCGCTATGCAGGATATTTTAGTTAGAGAATGTGCAAATAGAAAAAGACACGCTAACAAATATAAGCGCGCGGTGAACATAGCTGAAGCATCTAGTACGGTTTTGGCAAGTGTTTCTGTGTTGTGTGGGGCGGGGACAGCTGCAACTATATCCACCATTATAACGGTTCCTGTAGCGGGGATTTTATGTGCGGTGTCGGCCGTTTCTGGGTTGCTGTGTATGGTAATTAGGGCGGCGGGTGGAAAACTCGAGAAAAAAAGTAGAAAACATGATAGAATATCCGTTCTCGCTAGGTCTAAGAAAAATAGCATCGACGTTATGGTGTCCAAAGCGTTGGCCGATAAGAAAATATCAAATTTAGAGTTTGAATCCGTGGTGGAAGAAATGGGGAGATATGAAGAATTAAAAAATGATATAAGAATCAAGGCGCACGCCACCATGCCCAAAATTGAGTGCACTGATTGGGATAAATTTAGGTAAAACTTGGAAATAAAGTCGGAGGAAATGTTACAGCACCATTGTGATATTTTTTATAAAATAATTTTTTAAAAAATAATTAATTAATTATATTGGTGCAGTAAACAATTTATTAATAATAACTAAACAATTTTAAAAAAAAAAGTTTAGGTCCCACCGAGGCTCGAACCCGCGCCAGCAAAACCCTTCTGGGCCCATCCCACTAAGCCTTCGCTTTAAATCTCTTCTCTTCTCGTTTTTTTGGCTTAGTGGGATGTGTCACGCTCACATCTCCTCCACCCCATCATTGGACCGATACCGCGGACCCCTCTTCTTCATTACCTCCATCCGCTATAATGTGTAGAGCGGCCAGAGTGAAGTACATGTGGCGAAACCTATCTCACTGTTGATATATTAGTGCCAGCGTCCCGACAATGAACTGTGTTTATTTCTCGTATATAAACCTAACTTTGTTGGTGAAAATATTATTATTAATAATTAATTAATTAATATAATAGGGGGTGTTCCGCTTTAAATTATAAATAATTTCATTGAAATTAATTAATTAAATAACGAACCATCCCGGAAATTCGTGAACTATATAACCCTCACTAAGTGTTTATAAACTGTGTACACACCACCTGTGTAAATTGATAGCCCGTTTACGTACCATCGATAAGGCTATAAATAACCGTGTGTGTATTATATATTACAGTGTGTTTATTTTCCATCCCGGAAGACGTAATCGTGTAAATCTCTCTATAAAATGGACACTTAATATACGTGTAAGGTGGGACACCTAATTTGCATGTTCATAACACGTGTAATTGTCGTCTGCTTGGTGTGATTACAACATAAATTAGTTCTGTTCAATAATAATTTTTTCAATATCTTTATAAGCGATATCGTAGAAATGTATATTCGTAAACGAATCGTTGTGTTTTAACAATTTTAAATAATACACCTTAGTTTCATATCCGATACACACTATCCGTCTTAATGTTTGTATTTGCCTCTTGTATAGTTCACATAATTGTCGGTATAATATTGTAAATGCAACGTTTTTATCGGAGCGTAATAAATTACGCTGATATTTCATGTATTCGATATCGCCTGGTGTTCTCATTTTATAGAATTTATATATAGGACTATAAACCCCGTATTCTTCGTAAACTTCTTCAACACAGGCATTAAAAACTTTCAATTCCATTTGTATTGTATTATCCATTTTCTCCTCATATATTGGTAGTTGTTGTTTTTTTCTGTTCATTTCCAATTTCTAATAATAATTTTCAATTTCTTCGTTAAAAGCGATATTGTAGAAACGCATATCCGTAAACGAATCTTTGATTTTAAAATGTTTTATAAATTAGTTTGATAATGTTTAGGTCAGTGTTTCTCCGATCCTATTTAGTCGCTTCATTACCTCATAAATTTTGATTATACGGCGACATAAATTTGCCGGTTTAATATTGTAAATGCAACGTTTTTATCGCAGTCGTAATAATACGATGATATTTTTCATTGTAATTCGATATCACATAGTATTTCACCCGTTGTGATGGTGCTAGGTCCTCACCACATTATAGTCACTTAGCCCCAACCCTAAAAGTATTATGAGTAGTACTTATCTTACAATTTTTATAATGGGCACAACAATATTCAAATCTCAAGTAACAAGGAAGCCATAAATGTACCAGGGATGTCCTGATTCTGATAAGGATGAAACTCATGAAACCGCCATCCCTGAACGACTCCATTCTGGTGATTTATTACCATATGTAATTCAGCTGTATATCTGTGCATCAATATTACTCCAGTAGTTACAGAGCTAATTAGGAAAATGCATGTTACTAATCAAGTTGAAAATTCACTTATATGAGCTGAAGAAAAAAGTAAACGTTTTTTTAGCTTTTTTACAGATCAAATAAGTGATGTTTCAACTTAATTCCCTATATTATATCAGAAAAATATGTGTAATAGTTATAGTTCACATATTGAATTTGCAATAAATTAATTTCGAGCGAGCTCAGCGAGTGAAGAAATTAGTTTATTAAAAATTCAATCAATATGTGAACTACCGTATAACTATCTTATTGTTGGCCCAGCACACCAAGCATCGCCCATAAACGTGCTTTCGAATGGCAATACTACTACGCGATTGACGATTTGACACTGAATCGATCGATCCGACGCAGTAAAATGGTTAGCGTCACAGGAAATTATGTCAACAAGGTCTTGTCTAAATATAGCTCTCCGTGTATTGAAACATTTAATGATTAATTGAGATGAAAAGCTGTGCTTTCATTGGTCAAGAAACTAGGACAAACAATAAATTCATCAATTAATTTGCAAAATAAAATATGCATCAAACTTGAAATCAGTGGGTATATAGACACACAGCTTATCTGGAGCGTAATAATTATTTACACCAACCAAAGTGCACAATGAAGTAAATTCAAAGAAAACAACACAAGCATCGTTTTAACATGATGTTATCAAACTGGGGGCACCGTTTCACTAAATTTCATATGATAGGATTAATGAGCCACATTGATGCGTTGTAAAATAATAAAATATTTGTACGTACATATTTTATCGTACAAAGTATGTGAAATGTGCCCCAGAAAGATAATGTACAACGATCAGAACTGAACGGTTGAATAATTTTATGGAAAATGGGACTCGATAGTTTCTGAGACACTTCTTTCAAATACTTGTCCCTTTCAACATTACAGACCTCTATAGCTCTGTTTACCAACAGTGTAGATCCAGATGAGCCGGCTCGTAGCGGGTCGTCTCATCAGGATCTGCACTTTTTGCAAGTAATTTCCATATTTTTTAGAAAAATAACAACCCCATTTTTATAAATACTGTCGACTAATCTCGAAAATCATTGTGTGTACAAAAATTAACATATCAAACTCAATTTCAGTCATTTATGTTTGAAAGGGTTAAAAGCACAAATCCTGACATTTTCCATTCCAATTGTAGAGGTAAGAAAATCCAATAATCGAAGATGGTGAAAATCTGTGATGTCTGTATCATTGCGGGCAACTCTGCGCACCATAACCTGTCCGTCACTGTAGGCGATAGAGAAAGAAGTCCTCTTCATGGAGTTTCTGGAAACGAAAATAATTAACTCGGTTTTAACCAGTTCACGCCTAAATAAGTGGCGTAGACTTGCTCCTGCTAAATAATTGGACTACTGTATAATCCGAAATATTTGAACACAATTTATTCCAGGAGACACTAATAAATATCTGGTTTTTCACAATGAAGAGTGTCCCAATGTTTAGCGCTGTAGTTCATTAATATCATGAGGAGGGGGATCAGGGGTGGGGTGCGAAATGAAAATATTATACGGATGATGAAAAACATGCACATGACGTTTGAATGGAATCACTCATATCGTAAAGTTGTAGCAGAATGAATCTACTGAATCGAAATGTAAAATCTACTCCACGGGAAATTTGAAAGTTATTTTTTACGTTGACACATTGAAATCATGTAAAAAGTGGATAAATGGCGTTCATGACATGTAAAGTCTCTGGTCATAAGAGTAACAAAGAATATAAAAAATACTACCATTATAATATGCTTTGCAAACAAAATCAAAAACTAACTTTTGCGCACTACAGTATTGTAATAGCCGATTCAGATTCACATTGAAATCACGTGCAAAGTGGATAAATAGCATGAAATAAAGTCTCAGGATAGCAGAGCAAAAGTGGATAAATAGCATGAAATATAGTCTCTGGATAGCAGAGCAACAGAGAATTACAAATGGCAATACCGTTTACTGAACAATACTACCATTGTAATATGCTTTGCCAAAAAAAATGAACAACTTTAATAAAATGAAACAAAAGTTTTGCGCACTACATTATTGCAATAGCCGATTCGGATTCACATTGAAATTACATGAAAAGTAGATAAATAGCATGAAATATAAAGTCTCTGGATAGTAGAGCAACAGAGAATTACAAATGGCAATACTGTTTACTGCACAATACTACCATTATAATATGCTTTGCCAAAAAAATCAACAACTTTAATACAATGAAACAAAAGTTGTGCGCACTACAGTATTGCAATAGCCGATTCAGATTCATATTGAAATCACATGAAAAGTGGATAAATAGCATGACATATAAAGTCTCTGGACATAGTTAAGGGCAACAGAGAATTGCAAATGTCAATAATGCTTACCGCACAATACTACCATTATAATATGCTTTGCAAAAAAAAATAAACAACTTCAATAAAATGAAAGTTTTGCGTGCTACAATATGGCTACAATATTACAATAGCAGATTCTGCTTCACATATAAATCACGTGAAAAGTGAACAAATAGAATTAAATAAAATATAAAGTCTAACTAAACAGATACAGAGAATTGGGAGGATAATATAATTATAATTTATAAATAGCTGTATGCACTATTCGATGCGTGTCATGCATATATTAATTGTACCGCATCATAACATTATTGAAAAAAATATTGGTACAGTCGGTTAATGGGTTCAAACCTGTATAAATTTATATTGTTTTTCGCGGTGTCATACTCTCTTACAGATCCTAATTAACATGATAATTAGTTGTTGTGTGTTGTCTTACAAGTGTATATTAAATCATGATTTTTATAGGAAATCATCGACCAGGCGGAAATTCAGCGTTGTTTTAGCAGATATTTGCTGGCGTAAACAAGTGTAAACAAAACACTATTTGTACCATGTGAAAACCATATAGCCGCGTTATATTTGGGAGTATTTGGAAAATAGTATGTTTGTACTATGTAAAATAATAAGCAGTCGGTAAACTGGTACAAATAATTACTCACCTGTGTTTAATTATAATTTTCTTTCTCAATCATACGGCTATTTCGTAAATCGCGCGAAATCTCGTGGCGTCACGAGATATCATCAAAATTCGGTCTATGTGCACGGAGTCGCCAGTCTATTTATTCTAGGTCTGTGATTCAGTATACTTGCCGACGTTATATACATTTTGTTTTAGGAGCATTTGGCACTTCGGGCGATATTATTCGTCGCCCTTATTAGTAAAATACCACCTGTTGTATAACACCCAGCACCAGATTGGTTCACTGTAAAACAAATTTTACACTTTCAATCATATGTCCAACCTAGTTTCACTGAATGGTAAGTTTTCATATACGCGTAACATAAAGCGGGCTACTTCGTCGCCCGTATTATTATTTATTCCAGAAATTACCTTTGATTCCGCCCTCATCACTTGACACCACAATGTTCCAGCGAAACAGGTATATCGCGTCCCCGGCCACTACACGTACAGTTGTAAACATACTGGACACAGACGCCATATACACTGTTTCCCAAAAAACACTCCCTGTCCGATATTTGTTAAAAGCAACATGATTAGCATGGAGTAATATGTAACTGCACACTACTGGGGCCAAAACCTGCATAGGATGAATTCATTTGCGAAATGAGAAGACAAACACAATCAACTTGTTTGTGAAAATGTCATTTGTAATAAATGACGAAACATGTATTATTATGTTAACACACAATAATGTAACATAATATATTTTACTCAACTATGCAATCCAATGTCAGCGTAGTTGAGCAAACAACCTAAAATATCTCATAATCGCAAAGAGGTGTGTTATAAACTGCCGGTA
This sequence comes from Conchocele bisecta, assembly GCA_029237695.1. NCBI lineage: Eukaryota > Metazoa > Mollusca > Bivalvia > Lucinida > Thyasiridae > Conchocele > Conchocele bisecta. The sequence goes on along the minus strand of CM055265.1, from coordinate 238,794 downwards.
AGGTGGTGGGGCGGTGGTGGATGTCGATAACATATAGCATTTGTAAAATAAACTTTAATGCAGTTTGTGACCTTCAGGAAAATGGCTGATTATGAGATCACGTCGTCCAACCTGACCAATCGTAGCGCATCTCATTATAATATCAAGCCGGTTTAATGTGAGGGCCGATAAACAAGTTCTGCTGCATAATCAAAATATTTTAACTGCGCTAAAATATTTTTGATTCCGCCCTCATCACTTGACACCACAATGTTCCAGCGAAACAGGTATATCGCGTCCCCGGCCACTACACGTACAGTTGTAAACATACTGGACACAGACGCCATATACACTGTTTCCCAAAAAAACACTCCCTGTCCGATATTTGTTAAAAGCAACATGATTAGCATGGAGTAATATGTAACTGCACACTACTGGGGCCAAAACCTGCATAGGATGAATTCATTTGCGAAACTTGTTTGTGAAAATGTCATTTGTAATAAATGACGAAACATGTATAATTATGTTAAAACACAATAATGTAACATAATATATTTTACTCAACTATGCAATCCAATGTCAGCGTAGTTGAGCAAACAACCTAAACTATCTCATAATCGCAAAGTGGGGTGTTATAAACTGCCACTAGCACCAGCTGTTGTGAACAACAGCTGTTGCTAACCCCACAAATCCAAGGCAGGAAAAGATCCCAGGATGTACAGCAATATATCGAGTAAAGACCTCTTGTGCATGTATGTGCAGCCTATATTGCTCGTGTTTATGTACACTAATAATGCATATGTCGCATGAACAGCCTTATGCTGACCTCATATACAATGGACAACAATAATGAATACCAACATGTAAGATTAACGGATTCATGCTGACCCTGTATACATGTACAACATCAGTTCCTACCAACATGTCACATGAGCAGTCAATGCTGACCTCATATACCATGTACAATCATAATAAACACAAAAATGTCAAATGAGCAGCCTTATGCTAACCTCATTACCTGAACATGTACACCAATAATGAATCCAAGCATGTCACATCACATGAGCGGCCTTCTGCTGACCTCATATACATCAAATGGATACCAGCATGTCCCACGAGCAGTCTTATACTGACCTCATGAACACAGTGATGAATACCAGCATGTCCACACGAGCAGTCTTATACTGCCTCATGAACACAGTGATGAATACCAGCATGTCCCACGAGCAGTCTTATACTGACCTCATGAACACAGTGATGAATACCAGCATGTCACACGAGCAGTCTTACACTGACCTCATGAACACAGTGATGAATACCAGCATGTCACAAAAGCAGTCTTATACTGACCTCATGAACACAGTGATGAATACCCGCATGTCCCACGAGCAGTCTTATACTGACCTCTTGAACACAGTGATGAATATCAGCATGTCCCACGAGCAGTCTTATACTGACCTCATGAACACAGTGATGAATACCAGCATGTCCCACGAGCAGTCTTATACTGACCTCATACGACATGCCGAGAAATGACAGAAATACATGTACAAAATGTACACAACCCGTGAACACAAGGGTTCACATACTAATACATACATCAATGTCCACCACAACCGCAACCGGAACTAGCTATGACTGTACACACTTGAATATACGTGTACCGGTACCTGTCCGACTTTGAGATACGCGGGCTGACCATGTCAACATTATTCTTTGCCAAAAACTGAGACAGCGATGCGCGGCATGCGAACATAGTGTTGCAAAGCATTGGATTTCCAACGTCCCATTTTCTTAATATCATCTTCAGAATAACCATGAATTGTGGCATGCGTTGCTGCCCCAATTCGGAACGAATGGGATTTGTACAGATTGGGATCGTGACCCAGAAATTTGATGACGTTTCTCAAATGATTGGTAAAAAATCCATAAGTAACTGGCTGACCATCAATAAATTGGAATAATGGGCCAACCTCGTGAGCGGTGCTGGACAGGTCATTAAAGTTTATTTTATAAATGTTATACAGTCTTCCCGTGAATGGCGCTTCGAACAAAAACTGCAAACATGTGAATATCTGCAGTTCCTGTACGAACAACCATGTGGCTTGTTGTAATTAATGCATTTCCCGACACACTTGTTTGAGGGTGTCGTGGAACTTGCGACATGTGGGTTGGCAACTGATAAAGTTGTCGCCTTGACCCACAGCTCAGTATGCATCCTACCCCATGGTAGAAGGCATGTCTGTATGTGGGCCCGGAATGTACGATCGTAATAGTTAAACGTTGCCCGCTCAAGGTCACGAACAAGGTTACAATATGTCAGAAGACCAGAAATCTCATGAGGGTACTTCTGAACATAAACGTCAATATATGTGTGAAACGCCGTCAGCCATTGGCCAATCGACAATTGTTTGGCATTGTCTCTCGTCTTCGATGGAGACATAGATATATCCTGGCCAGTCACGCTGATCAGGATCGCATCACCTTTGGCCGATGTGGAGTTGATGGTGTTAAAGTCAACAAACTCGTTGTTCCAAATGGACTGTTTCGTCCTGTCATGCACCATGGCACCCAGGGACATATTATAGGATGACATGGTGTGTACCTCAGGCACATTGTAAACTGTCGTACCTACTGCACGTGCCGCCGGTGGCATATCATGGGATGATCCAGGAATTGGGTCAGGCATTTGAATGTGTTCCACATCCAACACCTGTTCGACGCGGTGTGTGGCGTCGTCCTCGTGAATAGACGATTCAGTGCCGTCCAGATGAACACTATTGTTAGACGACGACGGAACAACCCCCTTGTCCTCCAACGCTTTCATTACCGCTTGTACGATCCCCGCGCATTGTGTGTCAGATAAACTAACGTTTGGTTCCGACGTCCGCACCCGCTTTTCTGGAGTTGGACCTGCCTGCGATCGTCGCCGAGAAGGCATCGTGGGGACACTGAAAGAAATAGAAACCAGCGTAATGGACGTATCCGAATACCCCACCTGTCATATAACCCGAGGCTACCATGACAATCCGAGTATTGTCCACCTGGATCAATTGACAGGCTATATTGTGTAACGTCTCTGGCAAAATCAAGACTATATATGCAGCACTGAATCAATATAATTTATTTGTCAAAGTACGCACCTTAACTCGGGCTCTGAACTTAACATTATGGCACCTGACAAGCAGATTTACAAAATATGCTGAAGCAGACGCTAATTGGTTGCCAAACACAAGAATCATGTATTGACTGCAAAGAAAAACAATGCAAATACCGATCGTATTTTGCGAAAGACAAAATCCGGTCGGGATCTACACTGATCATGCAGACAGTCCTGCCACATCCTGATTTTGCACAGAATTTACCAAATTTATGCACAATGGCTACCATGCCAGGGAATCAATAAATGATGTAATCCGGCCGCCACTAACTGCATTCTAAATGCAATATAATGCAATATTGCTAATCATTGACCCAACAATAGGCCAAATATGTAATATGGGCTACCATGCTAATTTTGCATAACGAAATTGCCGCCCCAGGCTACCAAGCCAATATAAAATCTATTCTGAATAGCACCGGCCGCAAAAAAGCTACCATGCCAGTAACATGCACAGAGCTCCAGCTAAGGTGCGTAATTTGACTTAATTTTCATTGCATTTTTCTGATTTCCCCATCAAAAATGCCAAGTCGGGAGCGCCCCAGAATCGTCTCAATGAGACGATTCCAAAGGACCCCCCAACCCGGCACCCCCGGTGAAGAAATAACGAACTTCCCCCTAAATTACGCACCTTAACCGGAGCCCCAAACATGCATATTCATGAATATAATTGGCTGCCAAAACATTTGTTGAGATGTGAACACGAGAATAATGCTATAATATCACCCATAATATCGTGATACATCAACCACCAGTCATCAGTCATGACAAATATGTTAAAATGGATTTGACAGATCCATACCATAATACACATCAGTTTACTCAAACCACCGGCACACCCGGATGGTGCAATCTCTCAAACTGAGGAGATATTTGGGGTATTCAGCATCAGTCGATAGATGGACCCCATCGTGCCCGAGAACCGGCGTTGGGATGTTCCAGAACCCGCGATGCCGCCAGAATATAATTGGGCTGTTCAGCTCATCAATCTTTTCCTTCAAAACACAGTTCGCCTGCACAGCACGATCATTATAAGATTCATATGGCTCCTTGTCCCTCCATATCAGTTGACAAATTACAACTTTTTTCACTTTAAATTCTACTATCAAGTAGTGTGCGTATGCAATTAAGTCCTCGGCAAATCTCATTGGCGAATACAAAATGTTACACATGTCATTCGATCCGATGTCCAGTATCACAAGATCTGCTTCACACATCTGTTGATCCACGCTGTGTAGTCGACCGCTCTGACACAGTTTAAGTCCACCAATCCCGTGACACTTCACGTCGTATTTACATTGGTCCAGGCCAAAATTGTAACGGGATTCATCTGCTTGTATAAATGTCAATAGCCTCGCAACAAAACTGTGTCCAAATATCCGGATTTTTAAGGGAGCCGCCATGATGAATGTCATGTAAACAAGACTACACACGGAGTTTGACTGTCAGCTGATCGTGGGCGAACAATACACAAACACGCTTTCCACCAAACGTGACAAAACTGAGGACACGCACTGAAACTCACCGTCACTGAGTAATGCGATAATATGTTGTGCTACAATAAGTACAACACTTTAGCAACCAAATCGTCCTCAAATGTCGATACAATATAGCATTTATAAAACAAACTTTAATGCGGTTTGTGACCTTCAGGAAAATGGCTGATTATGTATAGCATTTATAAAATAAACTTTAATGCGGTTTGTGACCTTCAGGAAAATGGCTGATTATGAGATCACGTGGTCCAACCTGACCAATCGTAGCGCATCTCATTATAATATCAAGCCGGTTAAATTTGAGGGCCGATAAACAAGTTCTGCTGCATAATCAAAATCTTTTAACTGCGCTAAAATATTTATTACATTGTGTTTAATGTGAAATGTTATAATCGTTTATAGTTGTTTATGGATTGTCTTGGTTACTAAGAATTCCGTTCTTCTGATTGGTTTAAAAAATAAATCACTCTCAGACCGGTTCAGGTTTCTTTCTTTCGTCACAGGTGATTTTTTGGCTTCATAGCATAAGACATGAAAATATTTCAAGTTTAAGAAATTTCGTTATTTATCCGTTTTCGTGTGATTGTATTGCTATTGTTCATTCAACCTGTAATGTACAGATAACAATAGCTACTGTAGTTATTAATTGCTAATAATTCGGTGTCCAACTATCAAATGATGTGGACATTCTAAGGAGGAGAGGAGTGGAGTGGGAGGAAAGAGAAAAGGAAGGACATTATGGCGACGTCGGAGAGACCGAAACGCTCTTCTTCACAAAGAGTGACGGACTACACATCCTTTGGGGAGTCGGGCAAATTAAACTGTACGCTGGATACTATTAAGGAAGCGTTTTCTCCAAGGATGAGGAAGGACGAACAGTTGGAGTTGCCAGCATATGGTGTAGCGGGGACCGGGGGACGTTTGGATCCATCAACGATAGGGGCCAGTGGATCTTTCCGTAAATTAGGCAATGCCTGGAGAGTGGGGAACCCGTCGAAGCAGGTGCTCGTTTCGTCGGATGATGAGGATTTCTCTGATGATGAGGAAATTGTAGAGTTGCGGGCGAAAATTGCTCGCCAAGAGGATGAGAAACGTCGGTTGAGGCGGCAACAGCAGAAGGACCGACTTAAGCTGCAACTAGCTAAATCAACAAAGGAGGTGGAGACTCTGAAGAAAGGAGGTAAGGGAGAAATTTGTCAGAAACTTTCGACCAAATTTGGCAGAAAACGAGACACACACTCCCATCATACCCATGATGTACAATTCCCGTTGTCAAATTCCTGTGTAGTTAGTGATAAATTGACAGTGAAGAACTTGAGAGACAATAATAAATTGCGCAGAAACATTCTATCACAAATGAGAACGATGGGTTTAGGGTTTAGCAGATAGTTCTTCGGATTCTAGCTCTGATTCTGAATCGGCTTCCAGTTCAGAGGGAGAAATCATTGTAAATAGTGACAATAGTTCTGGTTCTTCCTATTCCAACCACTCGGGGCTATCTAAACGACAAAGAAAAAGCAAAAAGAAACATGAACATTCTAAGAAATCTGGTATTCACGCCAGAGCTTCAGATAATGTGAAATATCCACAAAAATTGCCACATTCTAACTTACAGTATAAATACGTTAACAAATCTGTCCCATTTGAAAGTAAGTAAGTAAGTAAGTAAGTAAGTAAGTAGTAAGTAAGTAAGTAAGCAAGCAAGCAAGCAAGCAAGCAGGCGCAAGCAAGCAAGCTATCAAGCAAGCAAGCAAGCAAGCAAGCAAGCAAGCAAGTTATTTATTATAGTGACATGTGTAAACAATATATATCATAGTCGTAGGAACAGGGGGGGGGGGGGGCAAGGGAGGCCAGCCCCCCCCCCCCCCCTAATATTGAGGGTGGGGAGGGGCCAGAGTATGTTTTGGTCCCTCCAATAATTGCACGTATAATGATATATGAGACAATGTCAAGCTATAGTAAGTTTGTGCGACAGTTCTTTATATCATGCAGAGACTGACACAAGAGAGCAAGGGTGCCGCGAATGTTGGTGCCGCAAAAAATAAGTGCGGGTTTTAAACAGACATGTAGATCTCTACAACAACAACAACAAAAACGTTTCTGCGAATTGATTTCCGATACATTTTAGGCCTATGCTTTTTAAAAATCTTAGTTGCAGCCAAATTTGTAATAAGTAATTACTTAGAGTATCTTCAAGCACCATAACATATGACAAGGATTATCTGTCAGCTTTATAACAATAATAGTAAACAAGAAAATGTGTTCATAGAACACGGATGCGACATCACGTGCGGCTTAATGCAATGTACTGGGATATAAACGCAATACGTTGAATGGGCGTTTCCATTATTAATTTAAGGACAGTGTAAATATTATGAATTTGACATGGTCCAGCAGTCCCGTCTGTAGACATTTTCTTGTCTGGACCATCTTAACCCTTAGACCGCTACGCACAACAATTGTCGTCTGCTGTTACTTTTATATCTTGCCTTATTTCTCAGTAAAACATGTTTTGACGGCACTTTGCATGTTGTAAATTATTCTAAATTGCTGTTAAAGCATGGTGATACAACTGGAAAATAAATAACAGACGACAACAAATTAAGATAGTGATGTAAGGGTTAAGTTGAATAACGTTTGCAATATTTTAACAAAACTTCACACACGCATACAATATATTGAGTCAAAGGTGTGTCGCACGCAAGAATGAATATTCTCGCATCGATAATTTGGATAATTTCATCGCTATATTGTTTTAGTCATCGCTCTTTTTTTTATTTCTTGTCCGGAGCATAAGTTGAATATCGTATGGAATATTAAAACAATTCACACATTCATAGATATCGTGTCAAAGATGTGAGATTTCTCTTTTGGAGTTATGTCCATTTGTTTCTTTTTACATATAATGTTTACAGCTTGTGTTATAGTTTCGTTCGTGTGAACCAGATCGAATGACTATTTTTTGTGGAGATTCGGATGAATATTTGCAACGACCTGTTTCTCAATTTCACATTGACACCAATGTGTTGAAACTAACCTGTGCAATATACACTTATTTGAAGAATTAAGCAACCGAGAATCTCATTGCGTATATTACGCTCTATTTTATAACAATATGTGGAATTATTTTGTTGCCCATTAAGGATATATATACATGATCATCGTTTAATTCAAAGATAATTGCTTCGTAAATATGATAGAATATATGTATAACATATATGTGAATACTGCCTTGTTACTGTATCCTGTATGGCACATGGAATGGCCAAGTCGGCCGGCCATCTTTGTGTGTTCCAGCCATCAGCCAGTTTCACCTGTTCTGCCGTTTGAAAAAGAACTCAAAATGTGAAGTAGAACATATGGTATAATGTAGCTAATTACATGTAGAAAAGCCAGGAGAACAGACTCCTATCAATTATATTACACCACGCTGTAAAATATGTCAATTTTCTGGACAGGTCTGTGCCTGTGTTTTTTAAAACATGAACCACCATTATAAATACCCTCATACACAGAAAATCGTAGAGTGTATCACTTTTACCTGTTATTACCTATCAAATCCAGTGATATGTAAGCAGTTACCGGAGTGTGTTGTCCCTGGTGTCTACTCACCTACTATGTGAGTAGATATGGCTTTACCTATGTATAATGTGTACACTAACAATAGGCTGTGCATCAGATTCAAAAATTTACGCATCAACATTTATTTTGAGATTGATGGGAGAAATGCTCAAGATATCTCGTCTTTTGTACAGTTTGCTGGCATTATATTTATAGCTTGCTGTTGTCACATCTGTCTCTTATGTATTGCACCAGATTTTATTTGGTTTACTGTCATAGTATTTGCTGTATGTGTCAAGCGCACGAAGTGGTGAAACTGTACAATAGCTTGTGCATACAAAGATGGCGGATATGGCAACTCAATGCTCCATATAGTATACAGTAACAAGACAATATTCACATATTGTTATATTCATATTGGTGCAATACATAATAGACACATATGACAACGGCAAGCTATACATATTATGCCAGCAAATTTATACAAAATACGATATATCTGAGCATTTCTCCCATCAATATCAAAATAAATGTTGATGTGTAAGCTGCTCAATCTGATGCGCAGTCTATGTTAGTGTACATGCTACCCATATGTAAAGTCATACGTGCTTGCATAGTAGGTGAGTAGACACCAGGGACAATACACTCAGGTAACTGCCTACATGTCACTGGATTTGATAGCTAATAACATATAGTCTGGGGGAAATTGCTCAGAATCCGGCACCTCGTGTTAATTTTTCTTTATGAGTGGTTTTGTATTCGTCTGGGATCCCACTTTCCGAAATATCCGGGTGCCATTTTTTTCGGTCACTTTCAAGGTCATTCAAAATCAAAGTGAAACTCCAGGTATTTATGCCCTAAAACCAATGATTTGGTTCAGTTGAAGTATCAATATCTTCGGCAGTATGCATCACAATAATTAAAAATCAACTGCAATCAAGGAATCTAACAACAACTATCAAGGTTAAGGTCACATCACTATATTTTCAAGGTCATCGAAGGAAAACGGCAACGTTTTCTTTGTAACCCTAAGGTGTGCATATACCATTAAGTTATTACCCTAAAAAATATATCTCTAGAAATCTGTAAAATATAATGTTCTCTTTTTTTTCACCAGCCACGACCAAAGGGGACTTAATTTATTTCTTCTAGTGGAGCCCATGATGGGCTAGTACATTAATGCACCCTGGTAACAACATAACGTTGTCGATATAATTCGGGGTAATCGCCACGAATGTAGCACATGTGTTAATTTTTCTTCTCGTGGTTGTTTTATATTATAACCTTATATGGTTCAGCTTTCAAAAAAGTACGGTGCCATTTCTTTTTAATTAAGTTCAATGTCCTTTCAAGGTCATTGAACATCAAGACAAACTTGATGATATATATACATGTACTTTTAAATACAAAAAAGTGTAAATATTTTCACTGATAATGATAATAAATTTATTTGTTGAATAAAAAATCAGTCATCAAATGTCAATATCATAGTAGGTCGAGGATGTTGATACTTTTAAATTAAAAAAAATCAAACTGCGTATGTATTCTTTGTCATAAATCCGCATTTATTAGTATAAAAACATGTATTTCTAAAGCAAAATATCTTCAGAAATGTTTATATGCCCCCTATGCGAAAGCAAAGGGGGGGGGGGCATATTGCGCTGCTCTTGAGGTTCCGTATGTCCGTCCGTCCGTCCGTCCGTCCGTCCGTCTGTGTACATTTACGTCGAAAAGTAGAAATGTTTGGAAGAGTTTCTACAGTTAGAGTCCAGTATGCTATGTATTTGTTGTATTTCCTTTTGTTAAGTTGAATGTAAAAATAATGTAGTATTGTATTAATCAAAAGAACAAAAACTGGATAAATACCATATATATGGTCATCTACTGAATACATGTATGTGTGTCCGGTTTCATTAATTAAAATAACTATTAAAGCACAGGTCTTATGAAATAATAATTTCAATGTCTGATGCCTCATAACGTTTATATTTACTTACTGTGACCTACTTATTTCTAATAAATGCATATTCGAACGCAGCTCATCATGACTCATGCAGGGCTATATGCGATAGTTACTGTATACACCTGTCACGTGAACACGTGACATGCTGCTACCAGTGTGTATTACGCTAGATATATGGGTTCCTTGGTATCCTCTGTGTATCTTCTTTTATAGTTTTGATAAGCATATACGACAAGGTCACAAATCTAAGGTCGAAAATCTAAACATATGGGATTGTATTCAAAGTTTTTGGTAATGTTGTATACTCATTATTATTACTGGTGGGACCGTACTGAGTTACTTCCATACAGGACCCACATTGGGATAGCATCTCCTCCATAATATATAACCGTGTCTAATTCTCAGAGTAAAAGGACATGTACGAAATCCAAATGACGATGGATAACCAGATACCATACTAGAGGATCTATCTAGTCAGCTTCTTTCATGTACTACTATAGAATATTAGCAATGTTCACATACGATATGACAGAAACTATGCATTACAATGATCTCTAGCTAACAAATAATACAGACCAGCACTTATCTACAAGTGTCTTAGCTTTAATCATCATAATACTATCTGATCATGTATATTTTCTAATGTATACTGGCTACCACCAGTCTGTTGTGCCACCGGACTATGCCCAGTAATCGTTTATTGCATAAACCATGATAACAAACAGACGAGATAATTTGCATATGTTACTTCTCATAATACTGTATTCTTTGATACCGAATACATGTATGTGGGTAAATCACACTATGTTCGAACACATGTCTATACACTTCCAAGTATGCAATATCTGTGTGAGGTATGCATATACTTGACTAGCAAATGTGATATAAACCATGACAACTCATTGAATATTTGACACATATATTTCTGGTGTATTGTTAGAATCTTTGATATTAAAGCATGGATTAAAGCATCCACATGAAGTTCATTATTTTACTTTTTCACTGGTCTATATATATATATATACTTGGTAAATCGTTTTATTTTGGTGGCCAATTTGAAAGTAAACATGATTGCCATGATTATTATGTCGTTGCTAGCAAAGACATTATTATCAATAGCAGATCAGGTTGGCTTATTTCACTTTCTTGAGCAAAGTAATGGACGTGTGAACTGACATCACTACCTGTATTCATAAGAAAAGGAAGGCAGTTTGGTGGCCATTTTGAAATGTAAATATGGTAAATCATAAGAAACGGCATCAATACATACGATACTTGGAACAACAAATCTATGTACATATGCATGAAATTACGCTCATACGTGTTGTACATACCAGCCTATTTGAAAACGTAGCTTTTTGGCGGCCAACTTAAAAATATAACCGCCATGAATTGAAAATAATTATATGTTTAGGCTAGTAAGACGCAGACTATCTATTATTCCAATCTTCTGAGCAACTTATACGGTTATCCGTTCCTTGAGAACTGAACATTAGCCTATCCATATCATTATTCGGACACCAAGCATGCATGAAGTTCAATGACCTTGAAATGGCATTGACCGTGGTTTGAAAAAATTGCACCCGGATTTTTGGATACCTTATACATTCAAGTTTATAAAATCATCGGGTGCCAACAATTAACATGAGGTGCCGGATTTGTATACGTATAGTTACCTCCGGACTAATAGTACAGTAGTGGGTATATATGGTATGTGTTGTGTGGTTTGCCAGGTAAAATTGATACACTGTGCGATTTTCTGTGTATGATTTATTTAGAATGGTGGTTCATGTTGTAAAAAAACACAGACACAAACCTGTCCAGAAAACTGACATATTTTACAGTTTGGTATAATATAATTGATAGGAGTCCGTTCTGCTGGCTTTTCTACATGTGAGTAGCTACTTTATATCATATGTTCTACATCATATGTTCTACATCATATTTTGAGTTCTTTTTCAATGCATGTGACCTTCATTATGAGGAAACAGAATAGGTGAAGAGGTGCAGAAGAGGTGAAACTGGCTGATGGCTGGCACACACAAAGATGGCCATTTGGCCACTCCATGTGCCGTATAGGATACAGTAATGAGGCAGTATTCACATATATGTTATACATATATTCTATCATATTTATGAAGCAATTATCTTTTAATTAACGATGCTCATGTATAGAACATGTCCTTAATGGGCAACAAAATAATTCCACATATTTTTATATGAATCAAACGATGATCAGGTATAGAACGGGTCCTTAAGGTTTTGTACCTATCCATTTAGCAGAGTTTTCTAGCAGGATTGCTGCTCAAACGCTAATCAAAATAGAATAACGTATCGTTTTCACAAAACATCTCACTCGGGCACCTATTCATTACAACGTACCCTCTCGGCATGTCATACATTGACCAATATCACAGCATGCAAACGTTTATTAATACAATAATGTAACATTAGAGGGAATTACAAACATTTTATGTATGTAACTGATAATGTGTATAACATCAAAACAAAAAAGCTTACCTTCTATGTATTTTTGGAGTGTAATTGTAAGCTGACCATTTTACGCCTTATCTCATTACGTGTAATGGGTTATGTAAAATGGTACTCTGTATTTCTGGTTACATGTTACGCTATTATAAGGGCATAGCATAAAACATACACAATCATGCGGTATATTTAATTGCATCACTACATCATGTATATCTTTGCTATATATACATGTAGTACAGGACAATGTACTGTAGCATATTAAGCAAAGATATACCGAACATATATAATTTTACATGTAGCAAAATAATTTGCCCCCCCCCCCCAATAATTGAAACGCTCCTACGCCTATGTATATATATATCGCAATGTTCAAGAGTCTGTATTCAGATACACCCGGCCCTATGGGCCTATATGTCACTTTTACCACAATTCATGAATATGTTTGTTATCAAATATGTTTCCTTCCATTGAACTTCTTCATATTTCACATGAATTTCTCTTATGATACTCGTATTGTCACATACAGTTCACAATTCTGTGCATTGACTTCGCATTTACGTACATATAGTAATATGTCAGCAACTCATCTTTCAAACAGCCCTTTCTCTGGTGGTCCTATAGTTTGTTGCTGATATTTCACAATAATGCGTCTCTACTAATACCAAAGGCCGCGGCTGAAAAAAATAGACAAATATCTTGGGGAATCATTATTCATGGAATAAACAACACTGCCCGAAATAGTTAGCGAACATTATCAGACTACATGGGTTTAAATGTAGGAAAATGGTGATTACTATGTGACTCTCCGATGGTAATCCGTTATATGGCAGTTTTAACATTAGTATGAATACACGGTGTTCCATTTAGACCATCGTAATATCGCTATCGGGTCGATACTACTATAACCCGACACTATGATGATGATGACGCGATATCATGATAGCACGATGACGATACTACGATATATAGGACAATGGTGGTGATTACTATCCGACATTCTTATTGTAAACCGTTATATGGCAGTTTAACAGTATGCATGTACGGAGTTCCGTTTATGCCATCGTAATATCGATATCGGGTCGATAAAACAATAACACGATAACGATGATGCGATATCACGATAGCACGATGACGATATTATATCGTTGTCGTAGCAGCGTACTATTGTCATAATTATATCGTACTATGTCATCGTAGCATCCCTGATTGTACATGTACATTTTGATCAGGAACTACGTACACTGCTTCCAAATGTAACAGGCATACAAAATCAGATCATACATAAGACAAGATATTTCTATTTAATCGTAATTTAATCTCTGTCAAGTACATCCAATGAACAGGATCCAGTTAGTTTTCTACAAATTCTTATCTCCTTGCCGATCATCACCCGATTTCCAAATATCACTCGCAGGCTGGTGCACATCGACCTGTGTTAATTACTCACGCCTATTTCCATCGCGCAATTCGGGCACCCTGCTACGTGTTGGCACGATTTATGTGACACTCTTATGCACATTATTACTGGATAGTGTAAACATGCCGCATGTTGCGTAAATAATGCAGATGCCAGTTTAGCAAGTCTGGCTACTGTTATAGTGTACGAATTGATGGACTGAATGGCAAACAGTGTAAACCCTGACTGAACCATGCAGATGCATTGTCCAATCTGGGACTAGACTGGTTGCACCCTGAGTAACTCCAGTGGGCAGACCAGACATGACCCGGTCAAATAGCTTGGGTCACGCACAATGAATGCAGGATCGCTGTTGCAATACTTAATTGTTGTCATACCGGTTCCAAAACTCGCCAGAACCACTAGTAATTTCAGTGTGTTATTATACAAAATAGAAATAGAATTCCGAAATGTTGAATTCTTATGAACAATTTCACAAAGCTTGAAGGCAAAGGAGATCGCAGAGATAGTATGCTATGTCGTGTCATAGTCAAGTGCTGTCTGAATTTTTCATAACCCTCCTTATGCATATTGGGTCGATATTTTGAGCAACTGATTTTTGCTCAAACAAAATTGGAGCCTGTTTGATGCTATATGGCCGCCGTATTGTGTTTGCTTGTTTGTCAGTTGAAATAGTCAATAAATACTCAGAAACGTTGATGTCTGGGTCAGTGTAACGCTGCCAGGTAATATAGAGTTATTTAATTGACTACATGATTACAGAATGTATGCATAGTGATCAGAACATGTATAAACAAATGCATGTATCTACGGAGCCCCGCAGGGGATATGGATTTTCTTTTATTAATTCGTTCCTACGAAATAAAAATTCGTTCCCTCAATTAACAATTCGTTCCCTCGAATTAACAATTCGTTCCCACGATATAACAATTCGTTCCCTCGAGTTAACAATTCGTTCCCACGATACAACAATTCGTTCCGACGAATTGACAATTCGTTCCTTTAATTTAACAATTCGTTCCCTCGAATTATACATTTCGTTCCCACTATATAACAATAATTTTCCGCGAATTAACAATTCGTTCCCGTGGGAACGAATTGTTATTTCGTGGAAATTGAGGAAACGAATTGCTAATTCGTGGGAACGAATTGTTGTATCGTGGGAACGAATTGTTAAATTGAGGGAACGAATTGTTATTTCGTGGAAATTGAGGAAACGAATTGCTAATTCGTGGGAACGAATTGTTGTATCGTGGGAACGAATTGTTAAATTGAGGGAACGAAGTGTTATTTCGTGGGAACGAAATAATAAAAAAAATCTACGTTCCTGCGGGGCTCCGTATGCATCAGACGAGCGTCCATATTCTTTTTCGAGTTAGCAAAAGAGGCTTGTCGGAAATTTCTATATTTGCTACCCACTATGCGTACATGTTATTTATATCATCGTTTGTGTAATGTATTATCGCCGAATTAAATTTTGAATGTTACTACATGCAAGGTCTTATAGCGCCAGTAAGTACATGTATGCACAGCAAGGCTAAAATAATGCACGCAATGTTACATGGATGGCGTCGTTACAACAAAAAGCGTCATACACATTGTTTTAAAGTCACTCTTTTTATTAAATTGTCGACCACATGGTATTTATCAAAATAGTGTGAAAATGTATTGGCAGTCCTATAGTGTAGCAGTAAACCGGATGTTAATGTTCAGAAAATCAATCTGCTTGACTTAAAGCACAATATTCACGTCCATGTATTTTTAAAATGAAATTATTGACAAATATTGGCAAGATTAGCACCGGCTGTGGTGTAAATAAATACTATAAAACCATATGTTGGACAATTCTGCAAAAACCAGGGTTCCTGGTTTTTGCATAATTGTTCAACATATAGTATTATTGTGGAAAGCTTATCAAACCATAGACGTTATGGAAAGGGTTTGGCGTAATTAAATTCGTGGTTTTAAGGATGAGCGTTGCGTGCTCGTAAATACATTCTACAAAACCATAAACGTTCTGTAGTCTGGGATGGGTGTGGCTATGAACACAATGCGCCATGTCGGCAACAGTATCAATGGCGACGATTGGAGTCAGGAGTTCGTGTACGAGATCGTTTCCACACCAGTGGCTGCGCTCATGAGGACGGGCTCATGGGTGATCATCGTGCTCAACGCCATTGTTCTCACTTACCTCGTCGCCAACAACTCTAGGTTCCCGAAAATCTTCTGGGTGCAGATTGTGTGTCTCAGCGCCAACGATATGATGGCGGATGTCAGTAGCTTTCTCGTATCGTTCGTGGACTACTCACCGTCATTCAAGAACAGTATATTCGGCTGTAGCCTGGTCATGGCGATTTTCCAGGTAATTCGTTTTCTATTGACCAAATACAATGTTGTGATATCAGACATTAGACCTGATACGAATATATGGGATGACGCATTTAAAACGGACGTTTCATTGGTCGAAGCGTGTCACATGATGTTACCGAATTACGTCATTGTAATGACGAAACGTAAACAAGTCCGTGTGCTTTTCAACGAAACATAGTTTCCATTTAATAGGCATCGGCTAGCATGAAACGTTACCTGATAAACGAAAATAATGTTAACTTTGTAAGTGAAACATTATGATTGTCTGTAAATTTCACATTAACATTGTTTCTTGTTAACAAGTATTGGATTTTTATTTATTGAACATAGGCTGCATATATCATTTCCTAATAATATTTATATGTAAATACATGCTCATCAATAATAAAAACGTAACCCTCCCAATTGTTATTCTTTGATGACCTTTTGCTTTTATTGCAAGAATAATCATATGGGAATTTAAAGTACATGCCCACTCAGTAGGCACAAAATGTTCTTTATATTATTAGAGACATACTCTGAGATATCTTCTGGCAACATAAACATTAATTCACCATTACCCCACGTGTTGATTGGCTTTATTATACATTTTATATCCGACGTAAATTTTCACACTGATATCAGGGACGATAACCGTGTGTCTTAAAATGTTAACGGACATTACTATTTATTCGCTGTATTTATTGTTTGATGTGCAATGATCATACTTTATAACCTGTCGAAAATATTATTTGTTCAAGTGATTTAACTAGCATAACTAATTAAAAACTATCAGTAAAATACATAGAACTAAATGATTATACGTGTATTTGTATAGCGGGCACTCGTAATCTTTGGAACTGGTGGAATACAGACACAATTATACAAGCATTTAATTCCTATAAAGAACATGTTGTGCCTACTGAGTGGGCATGTACCTTTAAAATAGGGGTTAAATTTCACTGTTGTGTTCTTAATTACAGAACAAAACAAAACAGAACATAGTTTTTATTTGAACAAACTCTCAGACGAACTAGTGGTATATGAGCTAGCTGTGATATGCATGCACCGGTAGATGACTATTGTATAATAATAACATGACAAACTGTACCATATACATACCTGATATGAATAGTAATGAAGAATAATTTTGAAATATCAGTGTGTATTTTATGATTCAGAATATTTTGAAGAAAGCCACAGTAATTAATCCAGATCACACCGTGAAACGCGAAACCAGTAGCCCCTCTCTCCTCTCTCTCTCTCTCTCTCTCTCTCTCTCTCTCTCTCTCTCTCTCCTCTATCTTCTCTCTACTACCCTCTCTCTCTCTCTCTACCCTCTCTTCTCTCTCTCTACTCTCTCTACTCTCTCTCTCTCTCTCACTCACATCTAATCTCTCACTCCTCTCTCTCTCTCTCTCTCTCTCTCCTCTCTCTACTCTCTCTCTACACTCCTCTCTCTCTCTCACTATCCTCTCTCTCTCTCTCTCCAAACAAAAACTCTCTCCTCTCTCAACTCTCTCTCTCTCTCTACCCTCTCTCTCTCCTCTCTCTCTCTCTACCACTCTCCTCTCTCTCTACCCTCTCCTTCTCTCTCTACTCTCTCTCTCTCCCTCTCCATCTCTACTCCTCTCATCTCATCTCTCCTCTCTCTCTCTCTCACTCTCTCGTCTCTCTCTCTCTCTCTCTCTCTCTCTCTCTCTCTCTCTCTCTCTCTCTCTCTCTCTCTCTCTCTCTCTCTCTCCTCCTCTCTCTCTCTTCTCTCCTCCTCTCTCTCCTCTCTCTCTCTCTCTCTCTCTCCTCTCTCTCTCTCTCTCTTAGTTAGATTAGTAGAGCACAGACAACCATACCCACGCATCTGCAACTTTCCTACCAAATTAATATTGGCTAGCATGGCAATCAGCCGGTTATTCAAAATGATTCCATTTCCTGTGGTGCAAGCCCGAAAAGAAATTGTAATCAAAAATTATTTTTTTTTGGAGTTTCAGGGTGTGGAGGGTGGGTCAAATATTGGTTAACTGTTGTCCATTATTTAATTTTAAATACCACAAGTTTACTGACAACAAAATTGCCCTCGTGTGTTCCACGCTGGTGTGTTATTGAAAAGAAAGAACAACTCTAAATTCCGTGACAATAAAATAGTTGGCCCGCATGAAAAAACCGAACGACTAAAAATACTTACAATATAATGACCCCATTGTAACAGACTTTAACCTAAAAAGCTTAAAGTGTTATTACAATGTAGGCCATGAGTTTGAATAAAAATAAAGCCGGTTTTCTTGCACACAGCAGGTTGTTTTTATTTTATATATGGCGGAAAACGGCCACGGCTTCAAGTAAATTCCAATGTAACAAATCAATGCAATGCAATATAACAAATTGAAGGCGCTGGAAAACAGATACCTTCACTCTGGTACCCGACATGTAAAGCTTCTCAAAATAGCAGTTTTACACAACAAGTACTGGTGGCAGCTTCAAAACACGCCACATGTCGGCGTGCGTGTGGGCATAATAACCCCCACAGGTACGCCGACACCGCCAACAGTACAATCAAACAAGCCATGGTCCGCTTTCCCCAATAGTGGGCGACATAAACGCTTTTGGTGTCAGCAGAATTGTTTGCAAGGCCGGTTGTAATCGATACAAAACACAGGACATGGATCTGGGACCAAATGAATCGCGTCTCAGGCAAAAGCTGACGAAGTGAAGCCAAATCAAGTGAAATAGCTGATCTCAGCTTGGCTGATGGAACTTGCCCAATTTCATTGCCCCCTCCGTGGAAAACAATCAGATCAGGTTTGTCCTCGACGGTCAGTAAACATTTGATTGTTCGACTCATTTAGACCCACCGCATGCCTCCTTTACCCTGCCACCATAAACGCGCCCTGTGCCCGCCGAGAAATAGGCGGGAACCCTCAGCACCTGCTCTCGCATTGACAAACGCCCTTCTCACTATTGAAGATCCATTAAACCAGATGCTGATGTCTCATGCAGCAACTAAAATCTTAACTGACTTGTTAGTTGCATACAGTGGAAAAACCATTATGATAATATGCATGTATGAATATGGAATAAAATACAATCATGTAACCTCCCAAAGAAAATCATGTACCCGCACTATACGAATCCCCAAACAACTGTAGAACTCCAACAGTTATAGCAAACAAGAATCACCCTATTGACTCAAAGATATGGATGGTATCCTAATGTAAGATTTGAATGCCACGGACTCCCAGCGTCCAAACGACTTAATGTCACTGTCCGAAAAGCCTTTTTTCGAAGCAGTTGTCGCAGCCCCAATGCGAAATAAATGAGACTCCAACTGCCCCTAGTGCCCCCCACAAAACGACATTAAACTGATAACGGGACACTGGCTGACCCCCGAAATGACAAAAAAAAGTGGCCCTGCTATTGTGACTGGTCTCACTTCCATGTATTGATTCAGAAGAAAAACAGGACAACAAGGCCCACCTGTAGCTGATAGTGAAACTGTTGCCCCGTTTGCCATTTGATCCGTCTTAGAGGTAGTGAGGGACAAGCTCACACCACAATGATCGCTGGAAAGTTTAACGTTGCCCACTTCGATAACATGCCCCAATAACCTTGGATTTGAAACCACTAGCTCCCCCAATGCGGAAAAACCCCCAAAAAAGAACAGAAAACAAAGCTGCAAATAGTTTAGCTTCATAAGATGAATAACATACCTTGAAAGTGACCCAATCAAGGGAGACAATATGACAATTGTTATTGGGATCCTATTATCTAACCTTTTGTGTAGACGCCCCATCCCCGTTAACAATTTTGGAACAATACAATTATGAGTCGTATCGGGAACATTGAGCATCTTGCAACGAAATGAAATGATAGATACATATAGCCGTGCTGTATACCTCGCAATGACAAGCTTGCTATAAAATCTGAAACCTGTTGTAATGGCGGAGGCCACAAACCCGGATAAGTGTATGCGCTCCTGAATACTTCAAACATTCACACCCCATTATTATAAGCCTCTCTTGTACTTTCTGACAATGCACCCCTAGCAATCGGTCAGATTCACTGATGGTGAGTTCGCCCCACTCATGTAAAGTAACCACAATTCCTGGTCAACTGTACCCCACTGCAGTGTAGGATGCAGTGTAGGATCCCTGGATTTCCTAATCCGAAATTGCTCATCATATACTTTCCAACCTAGCCCAGTTACCCTACTTGCACCCAGTCTGATATGAAACATGTATTTTAACTAACATGGAGCCTCATCGCCATGCACCTCTGTGTATACACTTGTAAAAATGATGAAAACATCCGTCCACTGCTTTATTGTTGATACAGATTTTGCCATATTTTTGCCCTTGTTCGAAAGACACATATTTTTAATCTATGCGCCCAGCCGCAGGAGCAAAAACAAGCATAGCCAAATCGACATGGTCGCCATTAATAATTGTTTGCCTCAGCAAGATGTCCAAGCGCATCGTGGTAGCTTGGAATTGAGGGAATAATATTACCACTTTCATCATTCGTTAAACCGCACACATTGGCTTCAATTGGAGAGCCCTCCAATTCAGCCATACCTGGCGTCATCACTTGCCGAGCCACCTGAGTGGCTATCGCTTCTACATCATGCATCGACAGTGACGACGAACTGGCCGACCGAGCTTCCACCTCCTCTGTTGCCACTGTCCCACCAGTCTTATCGCTCATGTGCCGCGTTTTACGCTTAGCCTTAGGCATCCTGCTAAACACAGTACAATCATACTTTACACAATATATATATACATAATAAAAGGTCTGCCCAAATTGTCAACACCAATAGCATGACTTCCCAATTGCAACAATAATTAATTTACGAATCAATATCCACAAATGCCAAATTAACATAAATTGCATAAACTATAGAAGCCACAAAATTATATTAAATTATGTATGAAACAACCACAATCAAGACTAATGTTCGATACAACCATATAACAACACAATCAATTTCACTTCCCCATTAACGATATTAAAAAAAATGACTGTAATGATCCTCTAGCAGTCAAAAAATAGGCTACCAACCAAATTCAATTAATTTGGTTATGGGCAACCACAAACAACACAATGCAACAAGAAGCCACAAAATTGTATAAATTATAAATGAAACAACCACAATCAATACTAATGACACAATCAATTTCACTTCCCCAATAATGATATTAAAAAATTGACTGTAATGATACTCTAGCAGTCAAAATGTAGGTTACCAACCAAATTCAATTAATTTGGTTATGGGCAACCACAAACAACACAATGCAACAATTTTTCAATAACAACAAACCAATCAAAAAACAATGTACAATATGAAATGCAAAACAACCAATAATAAAAACTAAATTTTCTGGCTTGTCTCAGGCAAAAGGTGGGTTAGATGGTAAATCAAATAATTGGTTAAGCACAAACAAAAACAATAACAATTGCCTCCTACAACAATATGCCAAAATTAGACATTTTTTATTTCAAATAATTGGTTAAGTGCAAACAAAAACAAAAAACAATTGCCTCCTTCAGCAATATGCCAAAAATTAGTTGTTTTTTATTTTCTAACAACACCCACAGACACTTACATTTATATTCTCAGACTAGCACATAAAATAAAAATTACCCATCATGCCTATTTACTCAATTGCAGCAGGCAAAGACAAGTAAAAACTGCATTTGCTAGCACTGTAATAGCTCGCATAAAAATAGTCTGGTTCATACGTTTTCCCTGTTAAGATGGGCCCCTAAAAAAATTATTAATAAATAAACCATTATAAGATTCAACCTCAACCTAAATACTTACGGAAACTATCGACGAAAGGAAAAATCTCACAAATACCTGGCGACGAGTGTCCGCTAGATCATCCGGATGAACTCAAATATGCACAAACAGAACATGTATTTATTGTATAGGTGCTGGTGACCTACAAGGGACTCCACCACCAGCACCCCACTGATGAGTGCTCAAACAAACCAAACGCCATGAAAATATTACCGAGGGGCCAGTGGGGGGGGGGGGGTGGTGTGGTCCCGCAAAAGACACCATCACCATTTTATATGTTATGTATGTATGCACAAATACTTGCAATTATTTCCCTAACTTTAGGCGCAGACACAGTTTTCCAAAACAAAATCAGCGGCTGCTTCGCCAGTCAAAGACAATAATACAACAACAACAAAAATCTGCTTCCTAAATTCACGTCACATATCCCCTGAATTAACGGAACATTTGCAAACTTACCAAAAATATAAATGACACAATAGCAGTAGCAACCATTCATAATGATAAATATAAAATATTTGTTAACTGTTGTCCATTATTTAATTTTAAATCCTTGCGTGTCCGATAATCGTGAACCTAAGCATATATAGCGCATTAATAGCTATACCATAAACACAACATCAACTTCAAACATACTTACCATTTGTTTTATCATCAAATGTGTCTAAGATGCGTATAATCACAAACTATTGCTGAAATAACACTGCATAACAGAGAGAAATACTGCATGCATATTTGCGAGGAGGCCGCCATTGAATGTACTCAATTTCGTAATACACATTTCCCAGCATGCAATTCGTTTGTGTTCAGGAATTCATGGAAATAGGCCAAGATGAATTTAATATTGATTTATAGTCCCACTTTTGATAAAGCAGTGACCTTTTATTTTTTAAATTATTATTATTTGCTATTAATTAATCATTTTTAATGGGAAGTATTAAAAATATAAATTAACAAAAATTGCTTCATTATTCATAGACACACATTTTATGGGACATAATATAAACATGGTATGTGAACAAATGTGTGCATGCAGAATACTATGCTACCAAGGAATCATGTAGTGATTTGATAATACAACATGTATTCACATTGTCATAGGGAAAATACACACACTATGTCAAACATAATTGATACTGTTAGCAAAAATATCATGGATATTTTGTGTAGAAATTGAAGGGGAAAAAAATTGGCAATACAAATACAAGGAGGACGAAAACCCAATAACAAAAATATCATGGCCTTAATCAAACCGGAAGTTGCTAGACGCTGTGTAGGGGTCAATGAACTTTTCCTGAAAAGTTTACAGGACGATCATACGAAGTACTAATACAAGAATTTTGACTTTTGTTGCCATGGATATATGGGAATAGTGAATTTTATAAATTTTAAGTAACTTGTAGAACAATGTGTGTTACTTTACCTGTTTCACACGCATTTTTTCTGGACTAAGCAGTTTTTGACAGCATAAGATCGGATGTCAATATTTACATCCGGGTTTTCATGCACACATCAAAACACGCGAGTAAGGACCGAGGTATCCGAATACACGAAGATGGAGACTTCACGAACTTAGGAAACGACACGACACGACACCACAAGTTTACTGACAACAAAATTGCCCTCGTGTGTTCCACGCTGGTGTGTTATTGAAAAGAAAGAACAACTCGAAATTCCGTGACAATAAAATAGTTGGCCCGCATGAAAAAAACGAACGACTAAAAATACTTACAATATAATGACCCCATTGTAACAGACTTTAACCTAACAATCTTAAAGTGTTAATATATGCAGGCGTTCGTTCTATATGAAATAATGCATTTCGGGAAAAATAAATGATTACTCCCTCAAAGTATACTTTGCTAGATTTGTTACAGAAAAATTGGGTTCATGTTTCTAATATCGTGTTACAAGGTGTGTGGCAAAGCATTCAGGGGCAACAAAACCACCGTTATCCTCGTTTACCATGTACAATCCGACATAGGAAACACGGATATATAAATAGTTATGTCCCTGCGCATTTTAAGGAAACAATTAACGCCCCTGATATCAGTGTGGACAATTACGTCTGATATAAAATGTATAATAGCGCCAATCAATACGTGTGGTAAAGGTGAAAAAATGTTTGCTTTGTCAGAAATTGTCTCAGATGATGTCTTAAATTTGTTTGTGTCTACTGTGTCTACAGTGCCACTTCCGTTGGTTGATAGTTAATAGTCAGTTAATATCGGAGTAAAATCGGATATGATTTGTACAAGCATTTTGTTGTTCATACCACAAAGCGCCTGTGGTTTCCGCGTCAACTTCCTCTAGTTGCCGTCTATCGAAACTGCTGGCAATTCTCCACCTCCTGTTCGCCCCAGGGTACTTTTGATGAAGTTTCATCAAATAGAAATATACGGATGGTGACCTTTTTGTTATTGATGAAAATATTGTTACATTTAAATATTTTTTAGATTTAATGTTCTTAATAGCCAATAATCGGTCTGCAGAAACACACGTAGCGGACAGTAGACTGGTATTCTCTGTTTTCCAGGCGACACAACTATCATCGTTGTTCAACATTCTGGGAATTGGCATTCACCGGTACGTGATTATTCACTCCATGGTATCGAACAAGACGACGTGGAAGAATCGACACATTGTCCTCGTCAATACAGCCGCCTGGTGCCTGAGCGCCATGGTTTGTACCATTCCGTATCTACTGTGGCTCGTCCCGGAACGCGAGTTCCTCGGATATGGCGGGTTTTCTATGGAGACGGCGTTTGGCGCCAACTTCACAAATGTAATGAAGGTATACTTTAGTGGTTTTCTGTTCCCGTTAATTGTTACAAATATATTATACACGGCAATATATGTTTCTCTACGTACCTTCTATTGTGTCGTTATCTGTCACGTGGTTGTGATTGGCGTGAATAACCTCGTGATTTGTCGTCGTACACGTGGTTGTGATGGGCGTGACTAACAGTGTTAATTACCTACAAGTGGAAGACCAGAAAGTATCCATCAACACTGAAGAAAAGAAATGAAATCCAGACAAATGACAGACGGCGTTTGTGTTTCTTTGTATACTACTGATGTTGTTAAACCTGTTTACCTGACCAGCGATATCAGTGTTATGTATAGGCTCCATAAATCCATCATGGCGCTTATCACGTGCTTTGAAATTTTCTGTTTTTGCAATCATTTCGTTGAATTCCATGATCAACCCTGTGGTGTACACGGTCCGAGTGATGGAGTTTAGGACAATCATAGCTACCGTGGTGAGTACAGTGTGTCACCGATGTCTTCACTTGTGCGGCTTCAATACCGTGTTGCCAATACAGGCATCCCGCTCCTCCCAGGACACGGGCGATACGTGAGTGGACACCGTAACTGGTAATATATGGACATAGTGTCGCATTTGATTGCGTACTTTGAGAAAGGACGCAAACGCAAACGCAAATCAAGCCGTTCTATATTCGGAGGTAAAATACATTGAAATTCAAGCAGCTTTTTTAAAAGAGTTCTGGAAAGTTGTTAAGAAACTAGCCATTTTTATAAAAATAAGATCATTATTAATACAATATTTCAAAGACTATGTCAATTGTACCCATTTGACATAACGTATTCCCATGTATACCTCGTATATCAGGTTATGTGGCTTTGAGTGAATACACGTATTGTATTGCACTGATTGCGCCACAAGTTTAACTATGAAATTGTCCTGGTGCCAAATGCAAACACATTTCTTAAATCCTAGGACATAGTAGCCCATAATTAGGCGATATTTAGTCTTAAATAGGAGATACTAATTCCTAAGTATGAGATATGTAAAATGGTATTCCAGATGGCCACCAAACATGCGAGAAATATAGCAAAACAATAGGCAATTATATGTACAGTGTACGTAAACTTCATCACCGTGTTACTTTATCTGGACGGGCAGTGACAAATATTGTGATAGCCTAAATTCAATATATAAATCCAAGATGGCTGCCAAATATCAACACTTCTACACTTTAATCCATGCTTGTCCTAAGACATTATATTTCAAGTAATTAACGGCAATCACAAATTGATGAACTAGGCAAAATAAATTAATTTGTTATCAAAACCAGCTTTCATATGAATATTTAATGATACTTTCATAAAATCAAGATGGCTGCCGAAATTAATATTCCACCATGTATCAGTGTTTTGTCAGCCATCTTGGGTGTGTTAAATTAGTCTCTTCTGAAAATAAATGGTGTGTTATGGGTGGATAATATTTGAATATTGGTGTGTCAAAGCCAAACAAGTGTGTGTATTTGACACGCGAGGCGCTGTTAAATAAGTCAATGCAATGTATGCTTCAATTTTGAATAAAGCCATGCATTTCCGAAACCATTTATATGTACATGCTTACTGTTTACTATGTTCTTAGTGTAGTTGTTATGCATGTGTGTTTTATTAATCTGCGATGCTATTAATATCAGTATGATTTATCATCTGTTGCATCCTAATGTATCATTTATTATTGTATTTTCAAGGACATGGTGTAAACTTCATATTACTGTGCTGGTAGTTTAATGAATCTCGGCCATGTTACTAGTTTCACAACGATATCTACGTATAATGATCGACATACTCCTCGTCGCAATGTCAATATTTGTTCCTGTGGATTATATAAACTATACATAGTATACACAAAGGCAAACATGAAGCTGTAAGCACAGAAACGGACATCAATGTACACTCTGAGACATAGCAATGTACGACTCACAAACGAAATAAACACATACCATTTATTTACTTACATATTATGTTAACATTATAAGTGAGTGTTTGTTAATAGTGTCAACCGCATTGAAAGGGTCATCCAGTTGTGACTCATGCGCAACTCTTTGAATATCATAATTTCACAAATTCCTATATATTTATAGATACCACTAATATTAAAGCCATGACATGGAAAAACGATAATGTGACACAAACATGACCTTTTCCCGTTTCACTATTCCATAAAGAAATTTCTATTATGATTACAATGATATATTACCTCCAAGTATATTCCAATAATAAACACTTCAGATTCTTGATACAGAAACTGTTGCTACATGACTAATACGTCAATACAACTCATATTGTACATTTATTATTCCAAATCGAAAAAATCTCGCGATTCTCAAAACGTATATTGTCAAATTTTATTACGAAAATTGAATTATTTATGGGAATTTAACATGGTGAAAAAGAGATGGAGACTCTGGAGCAGGAGTCGAAAAAAGAACCATTTTGGAATTGAGACCTAGCTAGATGTATTGGAAATGATCTAACTAACAAAAAAAAGTTACATTTTAAAAATCGGTCCATTATTTCTGAAATTAGAAAACAAATCCCCATGTTAAATTCCCATAGACATCTTCACTCTACGAAGATATATATGGGGATTTAACATGTGGAAATTATTTGTTCGCTATAAAATCAATATTGGACCAAATTTTGCTAAAATTTTATATATTATCGACAAAAATATTGTATTCATTCATATAAAAGCGCACATAGAATCATTCCCTGTGATGGAAAGTCATTAACAAAATAGGGATTCTCTAAGAGTAGATAATGGAGAAAACATATATCACTGCTGACACGTACGACTTGTACATATTGAAGTGTGCAGAAAATGGAATCAACCCTGCATCGTTAATTACATATCAAGATATTTTTCATAATGAGTAGAACTATTTTTCTCACAAACCTAAAGAGGATTGATGTAACACATACATTTCATATAATTAATAGGAAAAGGCAAATATGTTGGCATGTGCTGAAACAGAATACAACAACGTCATTTAGAATCTCGCAAAGAAGAAGAAACTTAAAGAGAGACACACAGGACTGACTAGTCAGTATTTACAACATACATCGACGTTGAGGTTGTACTATATACACCTTGCTCAATTGTTAGTAAGATAGGTTATGTATATAACAAAAACTGTCATGTTAGTGAGTTATACGCTGTTAACCCTTAGAATGCGGGAAACGACAATTGTCGTCTACTGTTGTTTCATATGTTGTAATCAATATAAACATGGTGTGGCAGCACCTTATAATTATTTCAATTGGATACATGCATAAATTATAAACTATATTTGTGAATGTGAAAAATGAAGCATAGACAATAAAAAGCAGACGTTAACAATTAATTCAGCATTGAAATGTCGCAATATATAATGGCACATATTACATTTAGGATGAAACCAGAAAATGGATCTTGTCTGATTGCGCAATTTAAATGGTTTCAACCAGCCATAAAACATGTTGTTCTGTACTCCAATTCAGCACTTCAATACAGCGAAATGAAGCACTTCAATTTGTATTCCAAGTCACTGGGATACTATAGTATGTGGGAAGCAGAAACAAACATAGACATAGTTATTCCAATGCGGTTCAGCAGCGTTTGACCTTCAGTCAGTTGCAAAAAAATCGGTTTTGGTGATCTGGTAGACATACATGGTAATAAGGGGAATTGGGTGAAGCATAATGCCCTAACGTTTCAAAAGACTGCCGAGAATCACATTAATTTCAAATATAGCTATGCTGATGGCTTTAAAACAATAGTTGTACCAAAACTGTTAAAAGGGAACACTAGTCTTACTAATTTAACTTACAACTATGGTTCCAAATGTCTGGTTTCAAATGAGAAAAGGACGATGCATTGCGTCATTATGTCACTCTATGATAATGCCTTTAACATTATCACCCATTTCATTAGGCGTTGTCAATGAGTAAGACTGTAACATATTACTGGACACAGACGTGATGATGAGGATATGGCCTCACATTAATAGTCTATGTAGAAAAGTGACTGTAATGTCTACTGAAATAGTTGAGCGTTGACCCTGCAGGCATATAATGTAATAGAGTGTTAATACATCTCAAACATAGGATTGTTCTGAGTAATCAATATATTGACTATCAACAGCGTACATTTTACTCAATTGGAACATACGCTCTTCCTAGACTGGTCAGCAGCTCAGTACCTCTCCATCTGAGTCAGTAAATTAACTTGAATGATACGCATATGTACAGCTGATTAACATAAAGGTAATGAAGTAATATACACCTTTTGATAATTGTTCTGCATAATAAACATCTAAGAAAACACCTTAATTAGTTGTTACTATTGAGTATATAAGTAAATTCATTGTACATTGTATTATCCACGTACTGTTATTTGAAATTAGATGCTAGTGTTGTTATAATGCACGTTTTCACAAATTGCATGCATCGTTTTAAAGTTATAATGTTCTTTGGTGTGGTTACAATAAATGTAAGAAAGAAAAATATTTGAAGCGTATTGGTTTTTAAACATATTTCATTTGTATATAGTTTAAAAGTAAGGCATCAATCTTAGTATATACAGACTTATGCAAATGGGATTGGATTGAAAGCAAGCTTATATAAATCCATTCCATAACATGTGGATTGGTATCACAGGCTGCAGGAACCAGGACATAACAAACATTAGTACTGCCATTAGCATATTGTATTATTGCTTTATGCTCCTAGTTTCTGAAGCAGGTTACAAACCTAGTATATGTTCACTATTGCACTTATGCATAATTTAATGAAATATTTTTCAGATTTTCACACATAGCTGTAAATACCAAACTATTTGTCAGAAACTGATACACTTGAGATCAAAAGACACTCGCCCAGTATACTTTGTGGTGTACCCCGCTGGTGTACCCCGCTTTATTAAATCAGTTCCTAACTAGAGTGTTACACACCGATTGCGAATCTGTAAACCATCCCTCACAGAGGATCATTTCTGAAACAAAACGAACGTTGAACCGTATGTGGGCATTATAACCCATACCGGCGAAATACTACCCCCACATGAATCATTCTGCCAAAGTATCGCAACATTCTGGAGTAGAAATATTGAGTGTACGTTAGGTTCGGATAAGTAATATGAACATATTTCCTTTATTAAGTCATTTATTAATTTATCCTTATTTTAAGTTAGTATGTGTAAGCCTAATAGGAGTGGCTGTGCAAGTAAATATTATTCATCATATTTCGATATTTGTAGAGTGATATAATCTATAGCTCCACAGTTATCCTGAATGCCACTCGCAGAACACATAGTTCCAGTACGGGAAAAAAAGTCTCTGAGCAAGTAATTATATTTAGTTTTCTTTTCTCCATATGTGGATATATCTCGTTATGTCCTACTGTATGGTACTCATCGTGGATACCATTTGAGGATCACACGATTCAATGATTGAATGATGTGTTATAACATTAGTATATCAAATATACAAAATTACATTTACGATATTGCACTAAAAACGATTTCGCAAGCAATGTAAGCAATGTGTGTTACTTAATCTTAGATGTATTCTAACGCAAATACTCACCATATAACACATAAATGAATATTTAAAATACTCGCAGAGGTACCTGCCCACTCAGTAGGCACACAATGTTCTGTATAGGAATTAAATATTAAGTGTATAATTGTGTCACTACTCCACCAGTTCTAAAAATTACGATTGCCCGCTATACAGATATAATCATTTAGTAATATTAATTTGTTGGATAGTGACTCACGGTTGTATCAGGCTATGTTCATCTGCAAATCAGGCATAATAAATTAATTAAATGCGTCACCTGAACATTTTTGTTTCGACAGATTATAAAGTATGATAATTGCACATCAAAACAAATAAATACGGAGAATAAATAGTAATGTCCGTTAACATTTTTAGGAAACACGATTATCGCCCCGGATATCAGTGTGGAAATTTACGCCTGATTTAAAATGTATAATAATTCCAATTCATACGTGGGGTAATGGTGAATAATTGTTTATTTTGTCAGAAAATGTCTCAGATGATGTCTCTGATATCGATAAAATGTTGTGCCTACTGAGTCGACATGTACCTTTAAGAGCAAATGTATATTTTAAGAATGTTTAATACACCAGACAAATGGTTTTCAAGATGGCCACCGAAATTATTGTTTTTATTTTAAAAAAGATTAAATTCCATTTTACACTGCTGTGTTATACGAAGTTTTAATTATATAAATCATGCATTCCAATTTGCTCCTGTATTCAACCTATCACGTCACAAATCTTTTGCGTATTCAAAATTTCATCCAATATGGCTACCTTGACATTAAGCAAACTGGTGTTTGCAAACATCGTTTGTTTATGGTGCTGATAAGTGAATCCCGAAGTGTAGTAATCACTCTCTTTGTGCAGATACACGATGTATTGAACTTCGTCAAGTTATATCCGCGTTTGCCACTATAGGGTTGATGTGTTTTGCGACCAGTGTATATCCAGATCAGATGATCAGGATCTGCACTGATCGCCGTCCCATCAATGAAACACCGCTCATCCTTCAAAAAACAATATAGATCATTATAGGGCTACAGCAGTATGTTATTTGATCAGGACTATTCTGGTCACACATCCCATAAGCTCTATTTATCCTGTCACAGCCAGTATTGCGAGGCGTTCCGTCGTCTTGAAGGTGTGAACATTTTCAGCTTATTGAATCATCTCGGCTGTATCCTCCGGTTTTCATACTCGGTCATCGATGTATCTGTATCAAAATAAAACATAGAGAACGTATACAGGACACACTGTACACATGCATGTTCATAGTATTGTCTTCATGTGATTTGAAACAAGACAACTAGCTGTTGAGTGTCCGCTCAGCGACGTTGGCTAACACCGTCATCAGACATAAATGTAAATAAACGTTACTGTTTATATATTGGAGTTAAATTCATGTGAGGGTTAGCGACTGCAGAATCTAGTTTGTTAACCACCATTAACTATGTGAATAATAATATATGTTTAATTAGCCCAGATTCCTTGTATTTTCCCTTTCCCAGGGAGTACATGACAAGTGTATGTTTCATTCACCAGCACACAAACTGGCTAAGAGTAAGTTATATATCCAGCATCATTTGCATATCAAAAGAGCCTGATACAACCGCGCGTCTCTTATCAGTAAAATAAACTTTATAAAATGATGTGTTGATATGTTTTCTCAAGTTGGTTGGCGAACATTAAGTAAATATACATCAGCATTATCTGCCACATTGGGCATATACATTGTATACAAGTACAGCCATTGAATGACATATTACCCGTCATTTATACCAAGTGTAGCCATGGACTAACAAGAGCTTTTATATCATCACTCTAATTGAATATTACTGTACCGCACTGTAATGTTTGCATACCAATGTGTCATGTATTCATGTTCTATTTGCGTATGATAATTTAAATAATAATTAATAGCACATAGCCATTCGATACAAGCAAATCCCTGGACACCCAAACTAAATAACACAAGTATTACCGGGTTACGGGCTCTGCAACCAACGCTGTACCCGAAGCACAATTCTCACGATACACATCATTTCTCACATACGGAACAAGCGTATTCTGCGTTTTTTCGATCCGTACCTCTCCAGTGTCAGGTCACTCGTGAAATAGACATGACGTCGCTAGTTTTTCTCACGACAAAGTTCCATGATCACAGGTCAATGACCATCAAAACACTAAACTTCGTACGATAAAATGTTCGTATGAATATTTTAATAAATTTATCAACTAAATTACTGTAATTCACTAATGCTAACATTTACCACCTATATATAGGTGTCATTAAATCTGAACATTAAAATTTGTGTTGTTTGCAAGTGTGCTGGGATTTGAAATGTAAGGCCGAAATGTGAACGAATTGAATTGTATCACGTCCAAATATATTTTTAAACAGAGAACAAGCCAGTGTTACACTTTCTAGGCTGTTGTAGGATATGTTCCACACTGGTATGAATTGCCCAACATTTGTTCAGATTTTACGAGTTTTGATTATCCAGAAATAAGTAAGTATATGGTGTTTTTATAAATCAGTAATCTTTAACCTATACTGTATAATTTCTAGACTAGTGACGTCCATGATGCTTCGGTAATGTGCTTATAATATATTTTCCACCGTACTACTGACTGCAAGCAACCGGTTAGATTAAACTACATACGAGAGTTGTGGTATAATGAGGAAGTGAACGTATTCGATTTTAAAAAGCGAATTTAGGATAGTGAGACGCGTTTCTTAGTGCAGTTTACACTCGAAAGCTTTGAGATTTATGTTAATGTATTATCAACTGTAAAATCTATGCCGAAAACCCACCACCCCAAGCAGCGGTTTCGACACGCTGTAACACGTTGTATAGGCGAGTAACGATTACGACTTCGTGTTGCTTTTTCTTTCAATGGTGACGAACGCGAGTTTTGTACCTTTCATAATTACATAATCTTCAGACACGGGGGCATTTGAATTGTTTTGCACATTGTTTGGAAAGGTGTTTCATGTATATAGAAACAACTAATTGACCATCCAAGACACGATAAAAATCACCTGTGGTATATGCTGCAAAAATGGACAAAATTAAACTGAATCCGCCGCCATCAACTATGTGAATAATAATGTATGTTTAATTAGCCCAGATTCCTTGTATTTTCCCTTTCCCAGGGAGTACATGACAAGTGAATGTTTCATTCACCAGCACACAAACTGGCTAAGAGTAAGTTATATATCCAGCATCATTTGCATATCGAAAGAGCCTGATACAACCGCGCGTCTCTTATCAGTAAAATAAACTTTATAAAATGATGTGTTGATATGTTTTCCCAAGTTGGTTGGCGAACATTAAGTAAATATACATCAGCATTATCTGCCACATTGGGCATATACATTGTATACAAGTACAGCCATTGAATGACATATTATCCCTCATGTATAGCAAGTGTAGCCATGGACTAACAAGAGCGTTTATATCATCACTCTAATTGAATATTACTGTACCGCACTGTAATGTTTGCATACCAATGTGTCATGTATTCATGTTCTATTTGCGTATGATAATTTAAATAATAATTAATAGCACATAGCCATTCGATACAAGCAAATCCCTGGACACCCAAACTAAATAACACAAGTATTACCGGGTTACGGGCTCTGCAACCAACGCTGTACCCGAAGCACAATTCTCACGATACACATCATTTCTCACATACGGAACAAGCGTATTCTGCGTTTTTTCGATCCGTACCTCTCCAGTGTCAGGTCACTCGTGAAATAGACATGACGTCGCTAGTTTTTCTCACGACAAAGTTCCATGATCACAGGTCAATGACCATCAAAAC
Organism: Conchocele bisecta; assembly: GCA_029237695.1. Lineage (NCBI taxonomy): Eukaryota > Metazoa > Mollusca > Bivalvia > Lucinida > Thyasiridae > Conchocele > Conchocele bisecta. The sequence continues at coordinate 204,386 of CM055265.1, read as the reverse complement.
ACTAAGCTTCGTACGATAAAATTTTCGTATGAATATTTTAATAAATTTATCAACTAAATTACTGTAATTCACTAATGCTAACATTTACCACCTATATATAGGTGTCATTAAATCTGAACATTAAAATTTGTGTTGTTTGCAAGTGTGCTGGGATTTGAAATGTAAGGCCGAAATGTGAACGAATTGAATTGTATGACGTCCAAATATATTTTTAAACAGAGAACAAGCCAGTGTTACACTTTCTAGGCTGTTGTAGGATATGTTCCACACTGGTATGATTAAGCCCAACATTTGTTCAGATTTTACGAGTTTTGATTATCCAGAAATAAGTAAGTATATGGTGTTTTTATAAATCAGTAATCTTTAACCTATACTGTATAATTTCTAGACTAGTGACGTCCATGATGCTTCGGTAATGTGCTTATAATATATTTTCCACCGTACTACTGACTGCAAGCAACCGGTTAGATTAGACTACATACGAGAGTTGTGGTATAATGAGGAAGTGAACGTATTCGATTTTAAAAAGCGAATTTAGGATAGTGAGACGCGTTTCTTAGTGCAGTTTACACTCGAAAGCTTTGAGATTTATGTTAATGTATTATCAACTGTAAAATCTATGCCGAAAACCCACCACCCCAAGCAGCGGTTTCGACACGCTGTAACACGTTGTATAGGCGAGTAACGATTACGACTTCGTGTTGCTTTTTCTTTCAATGGTGACGAACGCGAGTTTTGTACCTTTCATAATTACATAATCTTCAGACACGGGGGCATTTGAATTGTATTGCACATTGTTTGGAAAGGTGTTTCATGTATATAGAAACAATAATTGACCATCCAAGACACGATAAAATCACCTGTGGTATATGCTGCAAAAATGGACAAAATTAAACTGAATCCGCCGCCATCAACTATGTGAATAATAATGTATGTTTAATTAGCCCAGATTCCTTGTATTTTCCCTTTCCCAGGGAGTACATGACAAGTGAATGTTTCATTCACCAGCACACAAACTGGCTAAGAGTAAGTTATATATCCAGCATCATTTGCATATCGAAAGAGCCTGATACAACCGCGCGTCTCTTATCAGTAAAATAAACTTTATAAAAATGATGTGTTGATATGTTTTCTCAAGTTGGTTGGCGAACATTAAGTAAATATACATCAGCATTATCTGCCACATTGGGCATATACATTGTATACAAGTACAGCCATTGAATGACATATTATCCCTCATGTATAGCAAGTGTAGCCATGGACTAACAAGAGCGTTTATATCATCACTCTAATTGAATATTACTGTACCGCACTGTAATGTTTGCATACCAATGTGTCATGTATTCATGTTCTATTTGCGTATGATAATTTAAATAATAATTAATAGCACATAGCCATTCGATACAAGCAAATCCCTGGACACCCAAACTAAATAACACAAGTATTACCGGGTTACGGGCTCTGCAACCAACGCTGTACCCGAAGCACAATTCTCACGATACACATCATTTCTCACATACGGAACAAGCGTATTCTGCGTTTTTTCGATCCGTACCTCTCCAGTGTCAGGTCACTCGTGAAATAGACATGACGTCGCTAGTTTTTCTCACGACAAAGTTCCATGATCACAGGTCAATGACCATCAAAACACTAAACTTCGTACGATAAAATGTTCGTATGAATATTTTAATAAATTTATCAACTAAATTACTGTAATTCACTAATGCTAACATTTACCACCTATATATAGGTGTCATTAAATCTGAACATTAAAATTTGTGTTGTTTGCAAGTGTGCTGGGATTTGAAATGTAAGGCCGAAATGTGAACGAATTGAATTGTATGACGTCCAAATATATTTTTAAACAGAGAACAAGCCACGTGTTACACTTTCTAGGCTGTTGTAGGATATGTTCCACACTGGTATGAATTGCCCAACATTTGTTCAGATTTTACGAGTTTTGATTATCCAGAAATAAGTAAGTATATGGTGTTTTTATAAATCAGTAATCTTTAACCTATACTGTATAATTTCTAGACTAGTGACGTCCATGATGCTTCGGTAATGTGCTTATAATATATTTTCCACCGTACTACTGACTGCAAGCAACCGGTTAGATTAGACTACATATGAGAGTTGTGGTATAATGAGGAAGTGAACGTATTTGATTTTAAAAAGCGAATTTAGGATAGTGAGACGCGTTTCTTAGTGCAGTTTACACTCGAAAGCTTTGAGATTTATGTTAATGTATTATCAACTGTAAAATCTATGCCGAAAACCCACCACCCCAAGCAGCGGTTTCGACACGCTGTAACACGTTGTATAGGCGAGTAACGATTACGACTTCGTGTTGCTTTTTCTTTCAATGGTGACGAACGCGAGTTTTGTACCTTTCATAATTACATAATCTTCAGACACGGGGGCATTTGAATTGTTTTGCACATTGTTTGGAAAGGTGTTTCATGTATATAGAAACAATAATTGACCATCCAAGACACGATAAAATCACCTGTGGTATATGCTGCAAAAATGGACAAAATTAAACTGAATCCGCCGCCATCTTGAATTTGCTGTTGTCACTGACCTATCTGAGGCAGCGATTAGGGTTCAAAGGTGAAAGCATACATGCAATACGGCACTTCATGTATATTATGCTACTTCAAGTATATTAGGCTACTTCAGGTAGGCTACTTCAGGTAGATTAGGCTACTTCACGTATATTAGGTTACTTCAAATATAAACACAATTTATTCAACCTCCTGTATTATGCTACATGGAGCAATGGTTGCGGTATACACTTATTTATTATGCAGGTTTATTCTTCTACAACATAGTGTTCCATAAACATAGCCATTTCGTTTTGGTGTTCAAACCCATTGTGTCAACCCATTGGAACACATATCACTCATTACCAGCCCATTCATTATTAAATCAAACATGGTTACTATACATTTAAATAATCTGCCAATCATAATATGATAAAGGTCTTAATCTGCTATACTTTTCTAACCATTGGGGATACATACCGCATATTAACACATATACCATTTGGAGGAGGATTTTGATATTATTCTAGAGGTTTGCAATACTATTTATTCAGCATTGATTGTTTTTATACGCACGTTTGAAAAACGGGACGTATTATGTCTTCGCCTTGGAAGGGCGGGGGTTTTATGCCGGTTTTATGCCACCACTGGTCGTGTTCGACATCATTTACGTAAAATATGGTTAATTTTGTAAATCATTTTTATGAGATATCGCACATTACAAAATCACCAAAAAGGCCACCCTCCTCATTTGTTGTATTGGATGAACATCCATCAAATATTGATTTTATTGCGAAACAACAATTTTCGTACGACTGAAATGTTCGTAAGTGCAAAATTAGGATCGCCTGCAAATTTCAATTGATGTATTTACAGATATTGAGCATAGGCCGGATATGCAGTCTATGCTCAATAAATGAAAATCAACAATCGTTTACAAAAAACACATTGTTAATGTGAAATTTAGAGACTATCATAATATTTTACTTTATACGAAGATTTTATTCATACGAAGTTTAGTGAAACGGGCCCCTGGAGCTTGAGCAGGAGGTTCGTACTTCAGACAACCCATTCGGTGTACACTGACGTTACACACGTTGTTGCTACCAATACGTATTTGGCGCCGTATAACAACGTATCGAGCAAGCCGGTGCATATCATCTGTAGCGATTCCTGACATCCGATATACCGTTTTAAAGGCCGTTATATAAGTAATATAATAGTATATGCGTTAATGATGTGGCATATCTTGTTTATAATATATTTACATCAAATAATGACGATGTAGACGCCAAAAACCTATGTCCCATGTAACATCGGTAACATTTTGTTATTGCGGAAAATCCCATATTTTGGAGGCGGATCACAATTCCGCGGAATGTTTATATATACACGCGACATGTTTGTTTTCAGTTACGTCATTGGGCTACTTACGGTAACTGCCAACACTTTGCTGATTTCCTATTTAGAAGAATCTATGCTACCCCATTGTATCCGAGTGAGATGCACATGACCAGATAAAGTCACGTGCCCCGAACACAGTAGTGATATGTCACGTAAACAGTTTAGTTGTGAAAAGGACGTTACGGTCATTGGTAGTAACACCGTGCGTAAATTCACTGCATAAACAACGGATGTGGTACACATATGCATAATGGACTTAGCCGACTTACCCTGCATTGTTAATTATTCGTAAGTCGAGGCGTTCTCGTCTCGTCTCGGATCCAGTGATTCATACAGCCCTGCTCCGCTGAAACGGAATTCCGCAAATAGAACTAACAGCAGTGAATACCTTGCAATGTTTACGGTTTATGTTAGCAGCTGTGATGCTATATAACTTGAGTTTTGTCAGACAACATTTCTATTATCCCATGTGTCATAATGTGAAAGCCAACAACAACCAAAATAAATATTTCCGAGTACAAGTTCACTGTCTGCTGTCCCAATATAACTCTCTAATCATGTTACCCTTGCGTGTCCGTATGTGACGTTGAAGGCGCGCGTGTGTGTTTGCCATTTCACTGGCCCACCGTGTTAGCTTCCATTTGTAAAGGCTCGTCGGACCCTTTAGGTTACAGCGTTCTCTTAGTGTATTGCATCTGTGTCAAGTGAACCTTCAGACCAGGATATTATCCACCTATTCTGATCAGGTGTTTAATTGTTCGCCATTCGGTCGGGGAAATACTTATTTGAGATGTCCACCTAGTCGGCTCCTCGGGTGGTTATTATGGCGCATCATGATATATAGCAGTGACGTTGCGGATGTGACTCGAGATACGGGGCTCATGATTAAATGTGTGATCAGTGTAATTTTATGACGATGCCTCCGTGCAGTCTGGCCAGGGTGTACACTATTACAGTCCGTGGAACGCCCGTTAGTATTCTGACAAATAGCCTTCCATTATCAGGAAGGCGCTAGCAGATCACCGTGCTGAAGTCCCATGTGTCCAGTCACGTTGACAGGTGACATAGACCCGGTACTGACCGACCAGGAACCGCTTACTTATACTTACCTTCCTCCCCCCACGCATTACCAGACTGGGCTGTCTCTGAAATGGAAACATATAGAACTAATGTCAGGCTTAATCAATATATCGCTGACATGTACGTCCTTAGCTGCTCTTCATAGTTTCAATATTTCCCAATAAAAATATGATTTGAACATGACATTGTATGAGAATCGCCTATGCTGTCAAAACATTTATCAGGTAACGAGCTCCGTATTGACATAATACGTACTGACTGATAACATAATGTCGCATCAGGCATTGAACTGATACGAATATCCGGGTTACAACGAATTGAAAACTGATGATTCATTGGTCGAACGTGGTCACATGACGTTTCCGAATGACGTCAGTTTAATGACACAACATAACCAAGTCTGCCTTCTTTTCAAAGATACCTACGTCACCATTGCTTCTTCAGTAGCGTAAAACGTTACCTGATAAATAGAGCACCATGCATAGCCTATTGTCTTTTGATATCGAGTTTATCATACTAGACTCGAAAACGGTAGGAATTCCTCGGCGAGCTTCGGAGTTCCTACGCCTGAAGATACATCATCTGGAAAACGCTTTCGTAGAACACGGCAGCCCCACCTAGCGTTTTCATGAAATGACTCAAAATTGCAACATTCCAAGTAGAATCTGAGGGCGATTACCTTTGCTCAGTGACACACCATAAAGAAGCTACATTCCAAGTACCAATCCGCCAGCAATAATATGGTTTAAAGTTTTACGAGTTACAAATTTCAATATGAAAGTCCAAAAGTGGGCCGATAATCCATCAGCCGGAGGTCGAATGAATAATCTAAACTAACATTGCGCATCTACATATTACGTATACGGAACCTACATACCAAGGGTGGAGCCTGCAGCGATTGTGGGTGAAAGGTTCTAAGTCTCAAAAGATGACATAATCCATTTGTGACCCGGATATGGGTAGCTTGTCCGTGTTCGATATGATTATTCGTTTTCAGTAAAGATATAGTTGGAAAATGCAAATCTCAGGTCGGTACCTGATAAATTGGGGTTTCAACATACCAGAAACATTCAGCTCATCGTAAGTTGTGCTAGTCGTCACACGTGTGTGGGTCTACGACTCGTACGGTAAGCTGGCGGCTTCGCTGAAACAGCATAAAGAATACGTGTGATATACGACATGTATAAATGATGTGTGATATATTACACGTATAGTGGATGTGTGCTATACTACATGTACATATGATGTATGATATATTACATGTATATTGGATGTGTGACATACTACATGTATATATGATATATGATATATTGCATGTATATTGGATGTGTGATATATTACACGTACATAGGATATGTGATATAATACATGCGTATTAGATGTGTGGTATAATACATGTATTTATATATATGATATACTACATGTATATAGGATGTGTAGTATACTACATGTATATAGGATGTGTGCTATGCTACATGTATACTGGATGTGTGATATATGTATATAGGATGTGTGATATACGACATGTATATAGGACGTGTAGTATACTACATGTATATAGGATGTGTGATATACTACATGTATATAGGATGTGTGATATACTACATGTATATAGGATGTGTGATATACTACATGTATATAGGATTTGTGCTATACTACATGTATACTGGATGTGTGATATACTACATGTATACATGGGATGTGTGATATAGTACAATGTATATAGGATGTGTGATATAGTACATGTATATAGGATGTGTGATATAGTAACATGTATATAGGATGTGTGATATGTACATGTATATAGGATGGTGATATACTACATGTATATAGGATGTGTGATATACTACATGTATACTGGATGTGTGATATACTACATGTATACTGGATGTGTGATATACTACATGTATACTGGATGTGTGATATACTACATGTATATAGGATGTGTGATATACTACATGTATATAGGATGTGTGATATACTACATGTATATAGGATGTGTAGTATACTACATGTATATAGGATGTGTGATATACTACATGTATATAGGATGTGTAGTATACTACATGTATATAGGATGTGTAGTATACTACATGTATATAGGATGTGTGATATACTACATGTATACTGGATGTGTGATATATGTATATAGGATGTGTGATATACTACATGTATATAGGATGTGTGATATACTACATGTATATAGGATGTGTGATATACTACATGTATATAGGATGTGTGATATACTACATGTATATAGGATGTGTGATATACTACATGTATATAGGATGTGATATACTACATGTATATAGGATGTGTGATATACTACATGTATATAGGATTTGTGCTATACTACATGTATACTGGATGTGTGATATACTACATGTATACTGGATGTGTGATATAGTACATGTATATAGGATGTGTGATATAGTACATGTATATAGGATGTGTGATATACTACATGTATATAGGATGTGTGATATACTACATGTATATAGGATGTGTGATATACTACATGTATACTGGATGTGTGATATACTACATGTATACTGGATGTGTGATATACTACATGTATACTGGATGTGTGATATACTACATGTATATAGGATGTGTGATATACTACATGTATATAGGATGTGTGATATACTACATGTATATAGGATGTGTGATATACTACATGTATATAGGATGTGTGATATACTACATGTATATAGGATGTGTGATATACTACAAGAGAATTGCATGTATACTGGATGTGTGATATACTACATGTATATAGGATCTGTGATATACTACATGTATACTGGATGTGTGATATATGTATATAGGATGTGTGATATACTACATGTATATAGGATGTGTGATATACTACATGTATATAGGATCTGTGATATACTACATGTATATAGGATGTGTGATATACTACATGTATATAGGATGTGTTATATACTACATGTATATAGGATGTGTGATATACTACATGTATATAGGATGTGTGATATACTACATGTATACTGGATGTGTGATATACTACATGTATATAGGATGTGTGATATACTACATGTATACTGGATGTGTGATATACTACATGTATATAGGATGTGTGATATACTACATGTATATAGGATGTGTGATATATTACATGTATATAGGATGTGTGATATACTACATGTATATAGGATGTGTGATATACTACATGTATACTGGATGTGTGATATACTACATGTATATAGGATGTGTGATATACTACATGTATGTAAGATGTGTGATATACTACATGTATATAGGATGTGTGATATACTACATGTATATAGGATGTGTGAGATACTACATGTATACTGGATGTGTGATATATGTATATAGGATGTGTAGTATACTACATGTATATAGGATGTGTGATATACTACATGTATACTGGATGTGTGATATATGTATATAGGATGTGTAGTATACTACATGTATATAGGATGTGTGATATACTACATGTATACTGGATGTGTGATATATGTATATATGATGTGTAGTATACTACATGTATATAGGATGTGTGATATACTACATGTATACTGGATGTGTGATATACTACATGTATATAGGATGTGTGATATACTACATGTATTGTGGATGTGTGATATTTTGCATGTATATTGGATCTGTGACATACTACCTGTATATATGATGTGTGGTATGCTACACGTATATAGGATATTTTATATAATACATGCATATTAGATGTGTGGCATAATACATGTATTTATATATGTGATATACTACAAGTATATAGGATATGTGATATACTACATGTATATAGGATTTGGGGGATACTACATGTATATAGGATGTGTGACATACTACATGTATATAGGATCTGTGATATACTACATGCATATAGGATATGTGATATAGCATACTACATGTATATAGGATGTGTGATATACTACATGTATACTGGATGTGTGATATATTACATGTATATAGGATGTATGATATACTAGGAAGCCAAGGAATATAATGCACTTTATAATGGCTAAATGGGAATGATGATTTTTAATTGAAACACTCATAAAAACAGTAGAACCTCTCTAATGTTGACATCCAAGGAGACAGTGTGTGAAAACTGTTATGTCAACTAGTATAATTATATATTTATATACGGTAGTAATATATAATTTAAATATATAAACTACTAATATTTTAAAACTAATACTGCATTAATATGTATATGTGGCTGTGACTGGATAAAGGGGGCTTATCGAAATTGTGACCAGTTGTAGGTTCTGATTAAATGGATCCCTTCTGTAGCCTGGTAACGACCTACATTGCTTATTCGAAGCATGACTTGGGGTTTCATTTATGGAATGACGAATGTTGCCAATGCTGATTAGACTACGGATGCACATGCTGATCTGGATCTACACTGGTCGCAAAACCCATGAACCACATTTCTCCAGTCACAACCACATTATGTGCGATATGCAATCATGGTCGATGATAACTTAAAGTTAGACAACTGAGACATAATTAATTAGTCTCGGTTATCTTCCTTTATAATAATGCTATATTAATCGTTTTCCGCAGAAATATGTTCCTATGTTTCGGTCAAAATGTGGTTATTATATGATATACTAATGATATATTGTAGAAAAAGTATATAATATAATCATAAATGTTATTGTTAATATTTGGGTAAATCGAGCTGCGTAATTCAATGCGTAATTCAATAATTCAGGGAGACATCGTTTTCATAGTTTCAAGCGATTTAATGCTAGCTCCAAATAAGATATATATTGCTAGCTCGAAATTAATTAGACGGAGATAGCTCGAAATGATTTCGAGAGCTCTCCAAATTATTTCGAGAGCTCTCAAAATTATTTAGAGATAGCTCCCAATGATTTAGAGAGCTCTCCAAATCAAAGTTATATAATGCTCGCTACAAATGATTTCGAGAGCTCTCTAAATGATTTCGAGATATCATTAATTGATTTCGAGAGCTCTCCAAATGATTTAGAGATAGCTCCAAATGATTTAGAGAGCTCTCGAAATCAAGTTATATAATGCTTGCTACAAATCAATTCGAGCTATCATTTATTGATTTCGAGAGCTCGCTCGAAATGATTTCTAGAGCTCTCCAAATGATTTCGAGAGCTCTCCAAATGATTTAGTGATAGCTCCAAATGATTTAGAGAGCTCTCCAAATCAAATGTTATATAATGCTCGCTCCAAATGATTTCGAGAGCTCTCCAAATGATTTCGAGAGCTCTCCAAATATTTATTGCTAGCTCCAAATATTTGTTGCTAGCTCTAAATATTTAGAGCTAGCAATATGTATTTGAGTTTATGTAGATTTGGCGTTCCATACTGTCAGAACACGTGATAAGTCCCTATCCCCGAGAAATTATTATCCAACCCATACACATAGACATGACAGTGGCTCCCGTGTCCCCCAACCGCGGGAAAGTGTAAATTTATTCCATGATATACCAAACTCATGTCAATTCGTGGAAGTTAGCAATTTCGACGGAAATGGAAACAGGCATGATTATCTCGTGCAGTTTGGTATCACGGCCCACAGAAATAACTGGAATAATGAAATGAAGGCTGTCTAGTTAGCATACAGTTTACGAGGCGATGCACTAGTTTAAACATAGTTTATTGCATATAAGTACAATGGGCTTGTGCTACAAGTTCTCACAACATTAGTTACAGCCCTACCCAAATATTTCAACAATACATCAATTTAACAGCAATGGCGATAAGTATACAGGTATATGTACATGGGTACATACCAATAATCATGCGGTATATATACTATGTACGAAAAGAAAAATCGGATAAAAAGAGAGAGTAAAGAAAGTGAGAGAGGAGATGGGAGAAAGAATGAAAGAGTTATGTGTCACAATGTACATATACTATATAACCTAATGCATAGATAGATGTGTACTGCAGTTGATTTCAGTGTTCGTTGTTATCAGGTGGAACTGGATGATGTTGGCAAATGGAAAGCATCCGATAGAGCTTGCGTCTCAGGCATCCACCAAGTGTGTTACTCAAATATTTTCGTAGTTTTAATATACTCTTGTACAGCTTTAAAAATAACAGTATTGCACTCATTACTTTCTTCAGGTATGCCATGCAAAAGTATATGTGCGTTTAGAGGATAAAATTGTCGCAGTGACTGGCATAAAAGTAGACGTTGCGCATGATATTTAATACATTCAAAGAAGTAATGTTCAGCATCCTCTACAACTTCACTACATTCGCAGTAGGGAGTTTCTCTGATATGGTTATTGCAAAGATCACAATTAAGACTGCTACACTTATTTCAAATTATTGCATGCATAGCTGAAAACAATCGATCTCCGTCTAAATAATATGGTGGTATATTATATTGAGTATATAGTTGTTGGGCGCATGATGTTTTGAAGTGTCTAAGACTATCTACATTTCTCAGCAACGGGTCAGTTTCATTCCAGAGTTGTACCGAAGATGGTATAAACGATTGTTTGTATACTTCCAGTCGTGTAGTGGGGACATTTAAATCAAATTGATTTCTGAGATTGTAACGAGATATATTATTAACAGTGGGTGGAATCAGGTTAGAAATATAACTAGGTACTTGATTATTGTTGGCTTTGTACATGATCGAAAGCTTTTGAATACTACGTCGAACAGATATAAATTGCCATCCAACTTCTTGCCTGAAGTTGTCGAGTGATACTGACCGTGTTAATCCTGTTATTATTCTCGCGGCTTCATTCTGATTTTTTTCCAACGAATCCTTTTCATATTATGTACACCCATTCCAGACTGATGAAGCATAGTTTAGTATAGGTCTCATATGAGATATATATATATATATGGTTTAAAGAATGTCTGTAAAGTTACTGGAGTTAAATATTTTTCTTGAAGTAAACAAAGGCGCGTAGAATGCCTAAAGAGCGCAAAGGTTATAATAACACTGAAAAGGGGGTTGGCGCACAAAGTCGCGCAACCCGAAATCGATAGTGCGCGCCCCCCACAAATATATTTATTACTGTAAATTATCATTTGTGGGGACCTTGCCCTAGGGAAATGTATTGCTCTGTTTGCTTGATGGGAATAGATCCTTAATGTGGATATAGTAATATGGAAACAAGTCAAGTATTGATTGAATTAATGAAATAATTGTGCCGTGCAACACTGCACCCAAAACAAGCATGCTGCACATAGCAACATTAGCATATTATTCAGCAACAACACAAAGCAACAGACAAACAAAACAGGGTCCCTGACCCTATGTTTTGTCTATCTGAATTGAAAACTTGTTACAATCAGCAATCTAGCGACTATATACACATGTACCGATTAACCTGCAGCTGGATGTCATTCCAAAAACATCATGATTACATGCGATAACTAGCATCTCAGAACTTAATGTACATGTACAACTGTACACAAAGAACAGAGAATATACCAGTCCACATACTAGTAAGTCTATCAACAAGATGCATTGCCCATACGTTAATCCCTTACACCGTACTGATCATACATGTACTCTATGCCTGCTTGCCAGCTGCGGTAACCATGTGTGATGACAAGAGTATATGTAAACCAGAACCGACTGCTTCATGACGACAGTTACAAGTTGCCAGGGTCCATCAAACGAAGTCCCTGACTTCATGTTTGACGTACCCCGGCAAAATGCACATGCCCTCAATATGCCTGTATAAAAACTACATGAAGACACATGTGCATTCCTTTCTAAAAAGATACCCGCATCAATGTAAGCACATATTTATGCGTACACTGCAGAACTATACCATGCTGTGTTTTGACACAACATGCAAGGACTGCACTGGACTATTATCTACTAGTGAAACCATGTGTGGTGACATCAGTGTATGCAAACCAGAACTGAATGCTTCATGACGACAGTTACAAGTTACCAGGGTCCATCAAACGAAGTCCCTGACTTCATGTTTGACGCATCCCGGCAAAATGCACATGCCCTCAATATGCCTGTATAAAAATACCCGAAGACACATGTGCAATCCTTTCTAAAAAGATACCCACATCAATGTAAGCACATATTAATGCGTACACTGCAGAACTATATCAGACTGTTTTGACACAACGTGACCAAGGACTGCACTGGACTATTATCTACCAGTGAAGTGGCATCAAAATTCGTGCCTTTGTATCATTACTTATGACAATGCAGGTTCAACGCTCAGTAATGACTGAAGATAGCCAAAAACATGTAATACCATATACACAAGCCAAAAACATGTAGTACTATATACACGAACAATAATATACATGTAGCACGTCCTTGTCAACAAGTTAAACCAAACGGAGTCCCTGACTCCATGTTTGCCTTATCCTGTCAGCACGTACCTGCGCAACATATATAATGTTATAAACTATGTACACAATTAAACAGCCACACAAAGTGCCTGACTTTATATGTGACACAACAAAGTGAAATGCAGCAAACGAGGGCCCTGACCTCATGTTTGCGCCGCTAAACAGAACATGACAATAATCACATTATGGTGCGACTTCTGCCTATAGTCGCAACAAAGGTATCCGAATATATTTTTTGAACGCAGAAGACCGCCACCTGCCCATCAACTGTATTTGTTCATCGGACACCCCCATGGCCGCAGCAGTACTAGCCGCTCCTATACGAAAGCTATGCCCCTTATATGACTCAGGACTATAGCCCGCCCATTTGAGAGACAGCTTTAAATGGTCTGTGAAAAACTGGCGACTAACTGGCAAACCCCCTGGGAAGGAAAACAGAGGTCCACTACTGTTCCCACGGAGGTCCATAAAGTTTGATACGGCCTTCACAGGACACAAATAGGGATCAGAGTTCTGAGACACTTCCAAATTGAACACTCGCTTGCCATAATTCGACTTGAAAGTTCTCATGGAAATTACTAATTTATCAGCTCCTGCAACCGAATGATGCAATGTAACACATTCAAACGGAATCGAATGATTTTGTGGAGTGGCAGTGATTTCCCCAACCCTTAAAAAAGCATGAAACGCCAATATATACATAGCTTTGAGCAGAGTCTTACAATAACGAGACTGTGTCACATGGGGCAAAGATGCGACTAACTGCTTCAAAATAGTTGGAGTAATGGGCAGACGACAGTCAGGTGAACTGTTATCCCTCATATATCCTTGCAACATCTTTTTGACAACAAAACATTGAGTGGGATCAGGACAGCTTCTGATCTTATGCACATACCCCAATGCCGAGATGTATGTACTGACCGTGGTAGAAGCAAGCCCCTTGCTACGACAGTGCGCAATGAACAAGAGAACATGCTCCACCTGTAGCGGTATCGAAACCACCGCATCTACATAACTACGATGAAAGTCTGAGTACACTCCCAGGGCGTGATGGTAAGTAGTGCGTGTAGACTTGGCTAACGCCTTATCCAACAAGTGCCTAGTAACGCACGTCAGATTGTGACAGCTAGTTCTGGGATCGGCGTCGCATGCGCATCCATCTGTGGAGCATCTCGCTTGAACTCTGCCACCTGCAAACGAGAAAGTTGATCAGCCAAACAGTTCAAGTGACCTGGAACATGTCGCGCCTTGAACAGGATATTATACTTCAACGCTTGAACTACCAGACGCCGCAGCAGATTCATTAGCAGCACGTCCTTAGACGACTGCTTATTAATGATCTGCACTACTGCCATGTTGTCTGGAAAAAACATGACACACTTGTTGGCCAACCGAGACCCCCACAACTCAAGAGCCAGGACAATTGGAAACAGCTCCTTCACAGTAATGTGATAAATCTCCCAACCACTTGGCCACTTTCCGTAGAACCACTAATCCTGGGGTCCAAACCCAAGTCCAGGGGCCTTGCAATATGGGACATCGCGCTCCTGGGTCCAGTACCTGCGATCCTGGAATTGATGATTGGATCCAATATAAAGGGATCCGCGACAGCCGGAGTAGGTGTTGACTGAGCCGTACATGTATCATTTGCTTGCGCCCCACTGGAAGTGATAACTCGCGGGCTCATTGTGGTCCCGTCTGTCCGCGTGTTGACCAGGTGAGGTGGCAGCATAGTATCAGATGTGTCCACCAAAGCCTCGATGATGGAGCATGCGCAGCAGAGGAGGGGACCACCAGACCCAATGACGTCAACGTCCCCACCACCGACCGTGAAATGTCAGGCATAGCCGCCTTCAACATCTCAGTAAATTGCGCCGCTATCGCTGAGGGCTCACTGCTCTGGACATTAATAGTGGCCGGATCCGTGTCAGGATTTGGCGCCGTACTGCTAGCCACTCGTCTCCGCTTGGAGGGCGGCGCACCAGTCCGCTTCGGCGGCATAATCTACAATAAATGAAATTGTGCATCTGTCGATACTGGGACAGACCCAAACATATTGTAGCAAACGAAGGGCAGTTTGCAACCACCTAACAGCAAATATTACTAGTAACGCTATGAAAAATAAAATTGATAGCTCGAGCATCACTAGCAAAAATTACCCAGCCAAGGAACATCCCCAACCTAACATTAAGAGCACACACTATTGATTGAATATTGGTGTTTAACGGCCTATCAACAGCCAGGGTCATGTGAGGCCGGGCCAACAGGATGGACTTTCCTGTATCCAACCTGTAAAAAAGGAGAGAGAAAATTCCCAAAATCAGAGCTCAATATTTACATAAACTATATATATTCAGCCCTGAAATTAGCATATCCTGACCTGGTGCCAGGTCCATGCTGCACCGGAATCACTTAGGTCACCCCAAAAGCAATATGAACACGTCTATTGAACATTGAGTACCTGTAGGGTATAACCAGATGCAACTTTCTAGTACTAGAAAGCAACATACATGAAGGCCAATGTGACTGGCTCGGCAATAATATCCTTCTATATATACCTACAAAACACAAATTAAACATATACAATTACTCTTGTGTACAGTAGAATAAAACTGGATTCCGTATTCAACTTGTCATGTTTATCGAATATACATGTACATAATGCCCCTTGGAAACCGTGTAGACTCGTGTGGTGATTTTTGCAACCAGAATAAATCCAGATGAGCCGGCTAAAGCCAGTCTCATCAGGATCTGCACTGTTTTGCATGTAAAATGTGCAAACAACCAAAACAAACTTTTAATCCACCCACGGATCCAACCCAACTTAATATCACCTGTATCAATTTGTTGTGATTCTAATCCTTCATGTAGTGTATTGATCATGTATCGACTAACTAAAGTTGTTTGAGGCCAGGCTAACTGGTTGGAATATCCCGTATTCAACATGTCCGTAATTTAGCAAGTCTCACATCAGAGCTAAAAAATTTACAGACATTATATATTCAGCCCTGAAATGAGAACATCCTGACCTCGTGCCCGGTTATAACCAGAGTAACCCTTCACGTAGCAACAAGCAATATACAGGAGGACCAAACCCGGCAGCATCATTTTCATTACACATGCGGAATTATATTTGTAACCTAACCTGAACTACATTATTAGCACTAACACCCTCTCGCATAACCAGCTTCAAACCTCAAGTACCCCTAAAAATGGACATGAAGGCCAAACCCGGAAAAATTATCATCTTATTATGCTCATGTAGGGCATAAACATAACAAACTCTCCACTACCACAAATCACTGTACCTGAGGGCCAAAGCTGGTAATCATCTCACATCCAAGACAGTGAAAACATTGCTATCATCATATTGCAGGATATAACCAGATACAGGTCAATATTTGACAGTAATCGACTATTATCAATACAATCATGACAAAAAAGAAAAATGATAATACAGATCCCTACCAATATACCAGTACTATATCAACGAGTCACCAAAGTAACTCCAAGGGGATTACCGATAGCATGATACTGCCACTGAATAACAATGTATCTCTAACGAGATATATCCACCCCTCTCTATCCCTAACAGGATAGCAACTATCTCTAACGAGACAGCATTATCTCACTAGAAGGAGATAGCACGATACATCTAACGATATATCAACATATCACTAACGTGATAACAAACCTCAGTGATTTCATTAATACTGATTTTCAGGAATTTATTATATATCCTTGAAAATTTCAGGAATTGTTTATACAGACCGAAAATAGATATACAAATTAATGGCATTTTTATGGTATTGCTTTTGCATTTCAGAGAGTAAATAAAGTCCAATTCCTCTTAATGAAAGCGCTGAACCATTTTTAAAATGGCATATCCCTAACGGGACAATGATGTAACAGACTAGTGTCACATCTCCAACGATATAGTACTAATATGCAAGTGAGATTTTGTATTGCACTTTCCAGGTGCCAATCTTATTACAACTTGTCAATGTCATGTTTATCAACGTCTAACTATCACACACATCAATATACTGAACACATTCATGGAATATCCATAAAGACCCTTAATAGAAACCTGTATGCCCGTGTAGTGGTTATGGCAATCAGGATAAATCCAGATGAGCCGGCTCATGCAAATCTCATCAGGATTTGCACTGTTTTGCATGTAAAATGTGTAAAAACAAAACATCCCTCTTTACATGAATGAACTAGCCTGAAACCCTTATTGTGGCCAACAACATTGTGAGCCGGCTCGTGACAAGCCGTCTCATCAGGATTTGCACTATGTAAAGCATCTCCCAAATGGGTAATCGAGCCCGGCCAACGCGTTGAGAGCGCGAAATCCTAACACTAGACCACCTGTGATTATTTGGGGTTGGCAGGTAAAACTATGCAATGTCCATGAAAATGTATAGATCTAATATGCAGTTATGACATATATATTCATTTTACTTTAAGACGACATATCATGAACATGATCAAAATTTTAACCAAGTATGTCCTGCATTTACCATGTTTACCACTTTTAACCAGATTTTCAGATTTTATTATTAAAATTTTACTGAATTTCTCAGGCAGTGTTTCATCTAAAATATTTGCAAGTACACGCAAGTTAAAATGTTGACTTCTGAAAATTAATGAGTGACCCTATGTATTAATTATATGATTGTATATGATAGAAAATGAAATTCATGTGTTTTTAAAGTGAAACAAAACGGAATTGCACAATAGGGGCATTTGCCTTGTGATTCAGGGTTAGATAAGACACTGCCTGAAGAGAGACATCAAGAACAAAATATGAGACTGAACTATAGTTCGGTTATCAGCTAAGGCAACGCGTTCAAGCAAGCCCCTCGCAAACTCCTGTAAAACATTGTCGACCCGCGACCGGACATATGGACTCCATCTGGCAACATAATCTGATGAGCAGATCGCTTTAGTCCTTTGTGCTTCCAGTACACCACACTGTTGGACGCCCGGATGAGTTTATTTACTTCTATAACGAGCTGATTGTACTCGTCCACATGCAAGTTGCGCGTCTTGTTCCGAAACAGAAATTGTCCGATCGTCGCTGATTTAAGGTGATACCGTGCCTTCATGGTCAACACCCACGCAATCAACCGGTACGCGACCTCCTCGGCTGTGCTGTCCAAACTGTCTAAGTCGTTCCCTCCCAACTGAACGACTATGTGCGCACATGCACTCTCCCGAATCCTCCTCTCGAACTGAGGCAGGTGTCTACCAGACATACTCCCGCCGGAAATTCCATATGTAAATACAGTTCCCGTAGACAACGCAAAGTTCTTCCGATCTGCATCCGCATCAACATATTGCTGCATCCGGCTGATGTGTGAACTACCCAGGATCAGTAAACCATCAGCGGCACCAGCCATATTAACCCCAATGTCACAACACAGTTGTTGTTATTGGTACGAACTGGTGAGATGGACCGAAACAGCAAGGGACGAATCGTCTCGAGAGAAAAGAGTTTCACACTTATCACGCGGAAACCCCACGGTACACGAAACTGTCACGCAGTATAATGGTTTAAATGTATCTTCTTACATAATATGACATAAATGAAACGTGGAAAAACAACTCAAATTACCGTTTAAATGCGTGATAAAGTTACTGGAGTTAATTATTTTTCTTGAAGTAAACAAAGGCGCGTAGAATGCCTAAAGAGCGCAAAGGTTATAATAACACTGAAAAGGGGGTTGGCGCACAAAGTCGCGCAACCCGAAATCGATAGTGCGCGCCCCCCACAAATATATTTATTACTGTAAATTATCATATATGGTTTAAAGAATGTCTGCTTATCTTAAATTTTAGGTTAGTCATTATTCCCAATACTCTCGTAGTCGAATTAATTATATGTTGTATGTGTGTATGCCTTTTCCCGTTATTGCTCAGTGTTAAACCAAGATGCTTATGATCTTCAACAAAGGTTATGGACGTGTTCTGAAAGATTAAGTTTAAGGGTCGATCAAGTTGTCTTAATGTTAGAAGCATCGATTCAGTCTTGTTCGGATTGAAACTAACATACCATTGTTTAGCCCAATCAGAAATCATTAGCAGGTCAGGTTTTATTATGCCTTCTAGATCATCAACATTTGTTGAAGAAAAGGACAGAGAGCTGTCGTCAGCAAATAATCGAACAATACTTAATAGATGGTCAGTTATGTCCTTGACATATATTAGAAATAGTAATGGGCCGAGTACCGAACCTTGTGGTACGCCAGCAGTAACTAATTTGGTATCTGAGGTTGTGGACCGTATTGGTACAGACTGTTTCCTGTTCGACAAGTAGTTTTCGATCAAGTGTAAAATACAACCATTTAATCCATTTTGCCTTAGCTTAAATATTAACCCCTTATGCCATACTCTATCAAAGGCTTTAGAAATATCACAAAACACTATACATGTAGATTGTCGTTCATCAAATGCCTGACATATGTGATGGTGAATGTCTATAAGTTGATATACCGTTGAGTGGCCTGGTAAAGAACCAGATTGCCTGTTACAAATCAATTGTTGTGAGTGCAAGTGATTATAAATATGTTTAAACATTATTCTCTCCATTACCTTACCTAGACAGCTTAATAACGATATCGGGCAATGCACTAGCTGTACTGAGTTAACATGATCCAGATACCAGAACTGACTATAACTCGCTGGTCACGGCTCTGACCAACAGGTTTCAGACCGAAACACAAACATTGACATACAAGACTGAATTTAAACAATATTTGAGAAAGTCAGACGAACCACTGCCCGAACTGGCTCACGACATTAAACGGCTTATGTGTTGAGCATACCCAGCCATCCCGTATAAACACACACGAGAAATTGCCCGGGATTGCTTTGTTGATGCATTGAACGATTGGGATATCGAACGCTGGATCACAGTAAAACGACGATAGAAGACTCATTGATAATCACCATGAAAATAGAAACTGCCGCGAAGGATAATAATGGTCATCACTCTCTGAAGAAAGAAGAGAAATGCGAAAATACCGACGACAATGGCGAATATGTACGATCAATAAATAAAGTATGTGACAAAGACAAAGTGCCACGTGAAGTAGCAAACATTATGTCCACACTTAGACGTACGAGCGCGATGCAAGTCCGGAGAATTGCACCGATATTAAAGGCCGTAGAACGACGCGCATGTTACTACTGTAAGAAGCGAGGACATCTCCGGTACGCATGCCCTCAACGTAAAACAGCGACGGAGTGCTATAATTGCATAAAACACGTGCCTGTCCGTTCCCCGCTTCCCCACCCAAACTCCCAGTTTCCCACTTTATATAAACTCGTTCCCGAATTTCCCTATATACCCACCCCATACACCCCGTCTTAGTTTCCCAATGTATACAAACTCGTTCCCGAGTTTCCACATATCCCCACAACCTACATCCCTTATTCCACTGTAAACAAACTCGTTCCAGAGTTTCCCCATATCCCCACCCCATACTCATCGTCCTCCTAGTTTCCCACTGTATATAAACTCGTTCCCGAGTTTCCCCGCTTCCCAACCCCAGACACCCCTTATCCCAGTGTTCCCCTTTACATAAACTTGTTCCCGAGTTTCCACGCTTCCCCACCCCATACACCCCTTATCCCAGTTTTCCACTTTACATAAACTCGTTTCCGAGTTTCCCCATATCCCACCCCATACACCCCGTCTTAGTTTCCCAATGTATACAAACTCGCTCCCGAGTTTCCCCATGTCCCCGCCCCATACCCATCCTCATCCTGATCCCAGCTTCCCAATGTATGCAAACTCGTTCCCGAGTTTCCCCAATATCCCCGCCCCATACTCACCCTCATCCCAGTTTCCCACTTTATATAAACTCGTTCCCGAGTTTTCCCATTTCCCCGCCCCAAACTCACCCTCATCCCATTTTCCCACTTTATATAAACTCGTTCCCGAGTTTCCCCATATCCCCGCTCCATACTCGCCCTCATCCCAGTTTCCCACTTTATATAAACTTGTTCCCGAGTTTCCCCATATCCCACCCATATATAAACTTGTTCCCGAGTTTCCCCATATCCCACCACATATATCCCATCTTAGTTTTCCAATGTATACAAACTAATTCTCCAGTTTCCACATAGCCCCGCCTCATACCCACCCTCCTCTCAGATTAATTACCACTGTATACAAACTCGTTACCGATTGTCACCACTTCCCCCATCCCATACACCCCTCGTCCAAGTTTTCCACTTTATACAAACTCGTTCCCGAGTTTCCCCATATCCCCGCCCCATACTCACCCTCATCCCAGTTTCCCACTTTATATAAACTTGTTCCCGAGTTTCCCCATATCCCACCACATACACCCCCATCTTAGTTTCCCAATGCATACAAACTAATTCTCCAGTTTCCATATAGCCCCGCCTCATACCCACCCTCCTCTCAGATTAATTACCACTGTATACAAACTCGTTACCGAGTTTCACCACTTCCCCCATCCCATACACCCCTCGTCCAAGTTTTCCACTTTATACAAACTCGTTCCCGAGTTTCCCCATATCCACGCCCCATACCCACCCTCATCCCAGTTTCCAACGTTAAATAGCACATGCACTAGTTCCCAAGTCGAATACGTCGTTCTCTGGAATTCCCATTCACCTTCCCCTCCCACAAGGACACTGTACATGGTCAAGTGGTGATGTTGGTGGCAACCTAACTCTGCCCGCATTTAACGATGCTGGCATACACCATGTACTATGACCATTGCAAGTCTACTCCCTCCCCTGCCCAAGCCACCCCACCCAGCCGCACAAATCCAATACAAATAATGAGTTGGAAACAAATACGAACGAGTTTGCGAGTGTTCGGGGTGAACACTATACCCCATCTAGTAGAGAGCTGGACGAGTACTCCTACCCGGGTACAAAATCGTTACCCGTTACCCGCGGGAAATTTGCACATAACATTAAGTTCTCTTACTCTTACCTTCCAGGCTGCATACCATTGATCACGATCGTTCCGTGGTCACATGAGTCTCGCATCTTCCCGACATTCCTACATGGAACTCGTAGGGTAAGCAGAAAAAAATGTACCAACAACTGCACAGATTGCATTTTGTTTTTTGTTTTTCTTGAATTAAAGAAAAGTATTGCCAAACTTGGCTTTTGTTTGTGTTACTGGTCATAATGATGTCCGGAGGTCATGGGAAAAAGGAAACACAACTCTAATGGAAGTAGTATGTATTTTATTCCAAGGGAAATAATTGAACACCGGGTACTCGGGTACTCGCGGGTAATAGGGTCCCGGGTACCCGGGTACAAAATTACTACCCGTCCCAGCTCTGGCGGGCATCTACGCCAGAAGGCGTACGTTTCCTATACGTTTCCTAGGATCGACGCATGGCGTGGGGACGTGGGGACGAGAAGGATGACGAGATGACGTAACAAAATGACGAATAGCGCCCACTCGCATATCGGGCGCGATAACCACCAACGACAAACGACGGAGACGAACCACCGATGGGTACTATGCAACGGATGATGTTCACCTCGACTACGGATGTTGATATATTAAGCAGGATGAGGATAAGCATGTGCCTATTAGTGAGACACCATGATTGATATGCACACACGTCCACACCCATAGGTTAGCGAACACTATCTATTGCAGAGTATCAATAACAACAGGAATACAGTTTGGAAGTAATGGCCGCGAATATAAATTTATTAACAGAACAGACGACTCATAAATGGCTGACATGCTGCGGGTTGGAGTATATCCGCTGTGATGCGAGAAACAGGATCTACTTGTTTATTTGTATCCACTGGGTACGAGAACTAGGGACATATTTAGCCAATTGGTATCAGCCGGAATACCGTTACCGTAAATATCCGGGTATTTGCCAATTGTATCCGCTGTACCTATGCTTTTCCGTAAATATCCAGGAAACACCAAGCTTGACAGCTTTGACATATATGCATACATGAAATACGCTGATATTTCGAATAGTGCGATATGCACCACCCGCAACATTCAGCATGGCCAGCCAAATAGTGTATAAACCGCAGATTTGATTCCACTCGTTCGTGGTTTATGGTCTGTATGAAGTCGCGACGATCGCCTGTTCTGCCACCTGCCGTCAGTATCGGTAGGTGTTTCACCCTCTTTCCGCTGCAGTATCATGGCACATCATCTGTGAACAGAACTCAGAAACAACTCATCATGGTAAAACATGGAAATGGAAGACTTCGCACTTCCTATAAATGGGAGTTTGAATAGATGTAACCGGACCTCGCTCTCCGTCAATAGCATAGACCAATTCTGGACCAACTGGCCACAGTTTATATGTAACGGTGGTTCAATGCCGGTGTGGCCAGTGTAGCGGGTGGTGGTAGATAGTGGGGTCCTCCATATTCTACTGGACAGGGTGGGACACAAGAAACTGTAAATACAATATTTACGAGTGTAATATAATTCTAATACAAGTCAATTCAAGATGGCTCCGTAGCTGTTGGAGAATGTCAGAAAAGTGCCGATCGAATCTCCACAGATGTATGCAACATTTGCATGTTGAATACATACCAAAACGTTACCTGTAAATACAATATTTACGAGTGTAATATAATTATAATACAAGTCAATTCAAGATGGCTCCGTAGCTGTTGGAGAATGTCAGCAAAGTGCCGATCGAATCTCCAGAGATGTATGCAACATTTGCATGTTGAATACATTTCCGGAGACAACAATACACGTCAATATACTTTCAGACCATAGTTATACCAAAACGTTACCTGTAAATACAATATTTACGAGTGTAATATAATTCTAATACAAGTCAATTCAAGATGGCTCCGTAGCTGTTGGAGAATGTCAGAAAAGTGCGCCAACACCTGCGCGCGCATGCACATGCAATATGTTAGTCAGGTGACCTATGCACTAACAAAGTCTGTTACGTTACTACGATAAGCTAGCTACTTTAAGCACCTACGTATAATGAAACGGACAACAATCGCCTGCTCTACGTAATGGGTGTTGACTTGCAAATCATAGAAAATATAACAAACGCACCGGTGTTGGAATATTTATTTGATACAAGAAAAACAAATAAAGATAACAAACGCATAGATATTGTAACATTTTATTTCCCTTTCTCCAACGGCTACATACTTCCTCTCTCGGAGAAAATGTCGTCCCGACATTTCCACTCTCTTGAATACCTGTAATAATTATTGGTAATATCGTTAAAACACAAATATGTTATGCATCTGTTTCAGAAATGACAGAAACCGTGTAATCCAATAAAGTTTAGACTATGGAAATCCAAACAATAACAACAAAATGAAAACTTGATTAACTGTACGTGCGTTCCCCAGCACAGGCATGTACATATGGATAAATCTGAAATAATAAGGTGGCATAATGACATTAAAATTGACAGAACAAATTGTACAACTCACGTTATCAATCGAAAGTATACACTATTATTGTGGCTGGGTAAATCCCTCCCTATGTCGGAGATGCTCACAATGGATGTATTGTATGATTGACATGTTAACCTCACATGTCATGCCAAATGTAAAGAATAAAATATTTACCTGATACATCTGAAATCCATTCGAACTTCAGATCAATATTGAGCATGTAGCATCGCCGCCGTGTCAACTCTATCAGGGTGGATCGTGTGAAGCTTTCCCTACATTTGGACAAAAGTAAAATTCGGGTTACATGATAGATCTATATATATGTTATTGGTGCTCTATACCCAGATTACGTGATCATCTGGAACAGTGGACACATGCTGCTGAACATGTGGTACCACCCAGTCGCCTGTAGTCATCCACGCGGGTTGTTTCGTCGCGCGACGAGGCCTGTTTAGAGGTACACTATCCGAGTCACTGAAGAGTTCTCCAGACGCATTGTCCTCTTCATGCAATGGTATCGATCTGGGCAGCAGACCTATCTCGGACCCTCTACGCCTCATTGGAATTATGTACGGCTGGCTGCACTGGTCGTCATTTCCATCATGTCTTTCCGGTGTCATGTCATCTTCTGGCAGGTCTGGATCAGTGACCGATTCGGACAACTCCATCCGTTGATCTGGATCGTGTTCCCTGACGTGTGGAGAGATAGCTTTATCCCGCAGATGCAATGTGGGAACACATACCAATGGCAAAAGGAGATTCCTGTGGAAAGTTCTGACTTCACGGTTCCGACCATGTTCAGCAACAACCTCGTACACAGGAATGTCTGCAATCGGCTGACATTTCACCACATAGATCTGCTCCTCCCACTTATCGGCAAGCTTGTTCTTGCCACGAAGACCGACGTTCCTGACCAACACTAAATCTCCAGGCCTGAGTAAGGAATGTGTTACCTTCTTGTCGTAACCTCGCTTCTGTTTGTTCGCACTTCTCCTTGCTTCGAGACTAGCTGTTGAGTATGCGTGATCCAAACGAATGTTTAGTTTTCTAATGTGCTCAGACCCGTCTTTGGCAGTGGTGTCATCGGGGTGTAAGCCGAGAAATGCATCAATTGCCAGGCGTGGATGTCTGCCAAACAACAGAAAATACGGAGAATATCCGGTGCTGTCATGGATCGTACAGTTGTATGCGTGGATCAATGTAGGAACGTGGGCCTTCCAGTCACTTTTCTGGCAATTCTCCAATGTACCGAGCATCTTTAACAAAGTTTGGTTAAAGCGTTCAACCATACCGTTGCCCATTGGATGATATGGCGTGGTCCGAGATTTCCTGATGCCTGCAATTTCACAAAGCTCTTTGATGATTTTCGACTCAAAATTGTGTCCTCTGTCACTGTGAATGGTCGCAGGGAAGCCGTAATGAACAATGAATGAGTCGAATAGTACTCTCGCCGTCACTCTAGCAGTTTGATTACTCGTCGGAATCGCTTGGGCGTATCGCGTAACATGGTCAGTGACGACGAGAATGTTTTCGAATCCTCCCTTTGACCGTTCCAGCGACAGGTAGTCGATACATATCAGTTCCATATGCGCGGAGGAACATATGGAGACCATCTCGGCCCCTCTGACGGGTGCAGTCTTCCTTCGGATACACCGACTACAATTTTTCACCTGGTCCCGAACGAATTGCTCCATCCCTGGCCAGTAGAAGCGTTGTTGAAACAGCGATAATGTGCGGTCTCTGCCTTGATGTCCCATATCATCATGTAACGCTCTGAAAACTTCGTGACGAAAGAGTTTCGGAAGGACAAGTTGTTTGATGGCTCTATCCTGGAACTGATGAGTGCGGTACAGCACATCTCCACAGATGACAAGCTTACTCCAGTTCTTCACGTATCCCACATCAATACCATTATTGGTAGCGTCCTGCTTAGCAGTTGGTTTGCTACCCGTGTTGATGTAGTGGACTATCTGTATAATTGTAGAGTCGGACATCTGAGCCTTCTCCCAGTCGTTATTGCTGAGTGCATACTTGTTTAGTAGATCTTCCGGTGGATCATCAGTGCCGGTTCCAGGGATCTCGGCGACAGATTCCGGAGGCCCCAGGCTTTCCACCAACGGACATTCTTCAGCGGAGGTGGTCACCGCCTGACAGAGCGCCCTGAATATCGGTGGTTTCACTTCATCATCTGGTCTCCGAGACAGTTCATCGGCATCGACATTGTCCTTGCCCCTTATATAACTGATGGTGAAGTCATAATTTGCAAGGGCCGCAACCCATCGCTGTCCAGTGGCGTCCAGTTTCGCCGATGAGAGTACGTACGTAAGTGGGTTGTTATCGGTGATTATTTGGAATTTGGTACCGTACAAATAGTCATGCAGTTTCTCTGTGACGGTCCACTTCAGCGCCAAAAACTCCAGTTTATGTGCCGGATATTTCCTTTCAGACGGCTTGAGACTTCTGCTGGCGTACGCTACGACTCTGTCCTTTCCATCTTGTCGTTGATACAGTACAGCTCCCAAACCGCTGGCTGATGCTTGACCATTTGCCCCCTCTACTTTCAGATGTACTTCCTGTAGACTGTGAAGTTGTGGTCGTGGAACAAGTTGCTTGTAACCATTTTCACTTATCGTGCTGACCATGGATCCAGAGTCAATCAATGCGGTAATTTCCGTCCATTCTATTACAATGGTATTCTCATTGGTGGAGCCAATGAGTCTGTCATAAATAGTTTGATCTGGGCTCTTTTCGGTGCGGATGCCTGCCATATGCCCTGCGATGGAGGCAGCTATCGGTTTAAATGTCCCTCAGCTTGGCTTGGTGGGATCGGTGCTGATCCCTCTCCGCCTGTCTTGTCTTGTGCTGTTCCATCAGCTCTGGCTTTGTTTCTTGTCCGCCAGTTCCCTTGATTCCGCGGTTTCTTCATTTCGTCTAACTTCTTTTCCATTATTTCCATCCTACTGATCAAATCGGACAACATATTCTTGTCGCGGTCCAGTTGTAGTTGTTTCTGGTGTGCTGTTCTATCCTTGTTATCGAGTGATTCCACCACGTCTTCTCTATCGTTGTTCAACATTTCGCATTCCTCGGCCCGAGTGCTTCGAAGTGGTGTTCGGTTTCGAAATACACTCTAGTAGCAGTTTTCAATCTCTCACTGTATAGTCCTCTCCAGAATTTTCTTCGCAACATTTCGTTTCTTTGCTGTGGATGTATCTGTCCTTTGGTGATCGCTTTCTGGATGATTTCCTCAAGTCTCAGTCCCCAGGACGTCACTGATTCGCCCTTCTCTTGTCTGGTGGTGTAAAATGTTGAAGGACGGATTCCCCGCTGATGACATACCCGACGACACTTTCCTCTTCTCGATGATCTCAGTGGAAGTAGCCAGTGGACCCAATGAGAGAAATACCCGTTTGGCTTCACCCATTAGGGAATTCCGTATGGCTTGAGTGACCAGATATTCCGGATACACTTCAGTTTTAATCAAACACTCAACCTCCAGAGACCACACCTCGAACGAACTCTCATTTTTGGGAATTGGTTCCATTCCAGAGAATACATTTATGGTAGGTTTGATGTATACGTGTCCCGGGTGTCCATCAGCATATGGTTGTCGAGGGTGTTGATCGCTCGTCCTATCAGGATCATATCCGAACTCCTGCTTCTCTAGATTTACGGCAGTGTCTTTCCTAAGCATCTCTGCTTCAATAGCCCGTGCTATCTTCTTCTCCGTTTCAAAGAGTGCCGACAATCTGTCTCTATCCGGCCGAGTCTGTTGCCTTTGTCTGACGTCTGATTCCCAGTCGAACAACTGGTCATCTTGACATTCTGTCTTCAATTGTTGCCGTGGAATAGTTTTCTGTAGTACTGTATGCAGTCTCTGTTCTTCGCTTGTCATTCTTTGAAGCCGCTCCCTTTGTTTCCTTTCTCGCTGTTCTTGTTCTCTAATCTTCATCTCCATCCGATGCTCCTCTGCCCGCAAGTCTATCAATATGTGTTCTCTATGTCTATCGTCTTCCAGCTGATTATGCCTTCGATCCAATTCATGCAAACGGGTTGCTCTCTCTTGTTCTTCATTGGCTAGCCGCTGACTCTCCAACTCCATTTCGTGTTCTTTTCTTTTCATAGTGAGTATCCTCTGTTTAATAATGTCTTCTTCTCCCTGTCTCTCTTCCGCTTCTCTCCCTAAGGTAGCCAGTCTGTCCTCCGCTATCCTCATCTTCTTCTGTTGTAGGTGGTCTGTCTTGATCGAAAGAGAACAGTCAAGTACACCAGAAGTTTCCCTTGGTATGCATGTCTTCTCTTGCTGTGTGTCTGTTAGGAAGCTAGGTGGTGTTAGTCTCGCTTTGGATTGACCGCTGGTGAAACTGGTATCTTGTGCTATAGCCATATGGCTAGTTTCTTGCATTCTGTTGATGGATATCACACTATCCAATTCATCGTCATAGTCAACATCACTAAGTGCATATATGGACAATTCACAACCATGTTTTCCATAATGTTGTCTCGTGGTTTCCGGTGGTGGTCGATGCACTGATGTACCCCCTGTTCCCAAACTGCCAAATCCACTACCAATTGTCGCAGCCTTCAGTATCGATTGGTCAGTGAACTTCTTCCTACTAGTAATATCATGGCCTTGTTGAATTGTTTCAGCTGCATTTACATGCGGATCCTTCTGTTCTGTTCCTCTGTCTACGTTGCGTAATTTCTCTTGTCGTTCCAGCAGGTCCTTCTGTATCAGTTCCATCTCAAGTCGCAACTGTTTCCTTCTTCTCGTTCTCAGTTCCCTCTCAAGGTCCGCTGTTGATTTTTCCCCTTTGGTATTTGAATTTGCTAAGTCCAATTACCTCATTCTTTCATCAGTATTGTCTATGGAACTAACCCACTTTATTTCTTCCTGTTCCACCTTCTCCATATCTGCTTTCACACTCTCCATTTCCTTCTTTCCAATCCTCGCCATAGTGCCGTTATCGAGTAGCCGACTGAGTGGACACCAAATAAGTATTGCCCCGACCGAATGGCGAACAATGAAACACCTGATCAGAATAGGCGGATACTATCCTGGTCTGAAGGTTCGCTTGACACATAGGCAATATATTAAGAGAACACCATAAAGGGACCGACGAGCCTATACAAATGGAAGCTAACACGGTGGGCTATTGAAATGGCAAACGCACAGACGTGCCTTCAACGTTACATAAGGACACACCAGGACAACAGGATTAGAGAGTTATATTGGGACAGCAGACAGTGAACATGTGGTCGGAAATATTTATTCTGGCTGTTGTTGGCTTTCATATTATGACACATGGGATAATAGAAATGTTGTCTGACAAAGCTCTAGTTAGATAGCATTACAACCGCTAACATAAACCGTGAACACTGCAAGGTATTCACTGCTGTTACTTCTATTGGCCTATTGGCAGAATTCCGTTTCAGTGGAGCAGGGCCGTATGAATCACTGGAGCCGAGACGAGACGAGAACGCCTCGACGTACGAGGAATTAACACTGCAGGGTAAGTCGGCTACGTCCAATATGCGTACCGTGCACCATATACATTGTGTATGTAGTGACTTTACGCACGGTGTTACTACCAATGAATGTAACGTTCTTTTCACAACTTAACTTTTTACTTAGCATATCACTACTGTGTTCGGGGCACGTGACTTTAGCTGGCCATGTGCGTCTCACTCGGATAAAATGGGACAACTTGGCATAGCTTCTTCTAAATAGGAAATCAGCAAAGTGGTGGCAGTTACCGTAAGTAGCCCAATGACGTAAATGAAAACAACAATGTCGCGTTTATATATAAACATTCGGAATTGTCGTGATCCGTTTACGAAATATGGGATTTTCCGCAATAACAACATGTTACCGATGTTACACCAGACAGACGTTTTGGAGTCTACATAGTCATCATTTGATGTAAATATAATCATAACAAGAACAATTATAACATGAATGACCATGTTATAAAAGAACGCTTCGAGTGTATGTTATTATTATTAAGGCCAACTACATGTTTGCAAGTAGCATGTAAAGATGTAGATATCAGGGTATTGGATCACGTGGTTTCCGAACCTGATTTTCCGAAGTGACATATTCTGTGACGTCATTTTTGCAGTAGATTTTCTTGAAACTTTTCCAAGCAAACGGACGGATTTCGACGATATGTAGGACATCATAGAAGTGACATATGTGTTTTATGGGTGCTCTAAAAGTTCTTTAAGATAACCTACAACTGTCATGAAGAATCGAGTACCGTTTATTTCTTACATTCACGTTCTTTATATTTTTATTCACATCCATGGTCACCAATTATTCGTCAAAACCAGAAAATTGTTAGATTAAAGCAAACTATGTAATAATGCAAAAACTGGCATCATTAAACGAAGCTAATCCCCTCGCTGGCAGCCTTGATAATAAAAAAGAAAAACAGTACTCTGTGACCTTCAGCGGTCGGACAAGGGTCATGTGCTAAGCCAGGCTCCATCCCTAGACACACATTATGGTCAAATAATATCAAAATCGGTGAAGCAGTTCACGAGTTATTGAAAAATGAAAGGTGTTACTAGCGTACGTACGCACGTACATGGACTAACGATATACCCCCTCTTGTCTATCGGCGAGGGGATACTAATTGGCAACCTGTTAAACATTTACTGCGTTATGTTTCATTAAACTCTGTCTTTCCATTATAAAGATATTACATTCAACATCCTGCACCACCTTTAATTGACATGGCGCAATTTTAAATATTGCGCTGGCCGGGAGGACGCACTGTCTTGCCATCAGTATTCATATTTTTTCCCAATTTTAGTACTTTCCCCTAACAAAAAAAAAACGGCATCTAGTCGCACGCTGATTGAGACGCGATCTATAAACTTACCCAGGGACATTACATTGCAAATATAGTGTAACCCGTCCACTGGCGGTTTGTTTCGACAAGTGCGCACAGTACAACAGTCCGACTTGGCAACGCCACCTAGCGACTTATCACCGGCACTGCAGTGCATGATATAAAAATCCTAAAACCATCAATTTCTAAAACTGGCGTTTTGAAGAAAGTCATGAAATATTCAATCTTAAATTCGATAAAATTGACGCAGTTCAATTTGAACCACGTTATAAGCTAAATATATGTGTGCCAGAAATAATCCACATTCAGACACATGAAAATGTTTGGCATTTCTCCATTTCATTGTCGAAACTCCAGACGGTTTTACAGAATGTGAAAGCCATGGAAAAGGTATACTGGATATCAAATACTCCTACAAGCACCAATATGAACTTGCGAGTGAAATTCATGAAAGGTCATACAAATTACATTACATCGAAACAGAAACCATTGCCTTGAAACAGTCCGAGAAATATTACACACACACAAGTACACAAGGTAGTTATTTCCCCCAGGAAACGTAAGTTAAAGTAAAAAGATACACACCTGACCAAATGTTACGGGATGCAATCGCACCCATTACACACCATGTTACTGGACTTTGTACTGCACACCCACTAACGAATCCATGTGACAAGTGTTTTGTATGATGTGGTGTTTGTGAATGAGCTGATAAGACAAGTGTCGTGCCTTTGCACTTAATGACTGGGTGCCAGACATCCTTCAGCAAAGTTGCAAATCATGATTTGAAGTTGGGGTCCCATCTGTTTGGCACAAAGTGTTCTTTATAGGAATTAAATATTAAATAAGTATAATTGTGTAACTATTCCAACAGTTTTAAAAATTATGAGTGCCCGCTGCACAGAAATATTCACTTAGTAATCTTAAGCGTACTGATAGGTTGTATCATCGTGCTCTTTTGATTGTAAATGAGGCAGGTCATTTTTCAATTATTTATATCAACTTAATGTGTCACCTGAATAAATATTTGTATCGACTTGTTACAAAATATGATCATTGCACATCAAAAGATAAATAGAGAGAATAAATAGTTTTTGCCATTAACATTTTAAGGAGTCAGTGTTATCACCCTTGATATTAAAGTGGCAAATCAAGGTTGATATAAAAAGAATAATAATGTAAAATTAACATGATTTTTTTTTAAAATTTACCATTTTGGATTATACGACAACCTCTATTTTAACAAATATGAAAATGCTTCACCCACGCACCACAACTGTGACGTCTGACCAGTGTCGGCCAAACGGTACATGAGAAGAAGACAAAATATATAATTAAATGATGACCTGTCGGCGGCCATCTTGGATGTGTATGATGTATCATCCGATTTTGACAAAAAATTATCCAGAGTGTCTCCACGATACCTTCGATTTGATATATATCAGGACCATATTTGATCAAATTTGAAATACCGTCATGTGCCAGAATACAAAATCAATGCGTGGAAAAAACAAAGGGAATATTAGTGAGGCAAGAGTTGTGATAAATATACAACAAGAAATGCGTCTGTCGAACGCGGATGCCACCTGCAGCATATTTGAGAAACTGTGACAAAGTGGTTAACCGAAAAGTGTGACGGACGGACGGACGGACGGACGGACGGACGCTATATGCCACCCGTTTCTTCGAAACCCGGTGGCATAAAAATGAATTCAAGTTATGCTCTGGAGACAAAATCAGTATGCGAAAAAAACAAAAGAAATCAGTATGTTAAGAGGTGTTATTCTTGCTTTTAAGGACTAGAGCAAGTGAGTCGGGTCTGACACATACCCCCGGCCGCCGCCAAGTCATTTGGCCTTGACCTTTGGCATGAAAGCCGCATAGGTGAGATATAGAATGAAAATGTGGCTGTTGATAAAGAAGTTTCCAGTCAATCCAAATTACAGTTGCAGATAAATTGAGTACTTAAAACTGTAATGCTAATATTTGAAAACATTTAACACAATTCGAGAAGAAATATATTCAGCCTTGAAATTAGAATAACCCGATCTGGTGCCAGGTCCATACCACACCAAAGTCACTTAGCCCCTTCCCCTAAAATAGCATTACGAATATCGTAATACTCGCATAAGGGGTATAACCAGATTCAACTGTCACATTCAAAATGCCAAAGACGTATGTGAGGGCCAAACCAGGTCTCCAGTCGGGATTCCGGTAAGGATGAACCCCGATCGTTAAATTACCCATCGCGTGCTTCCACCTGCCACCCACGCATAAAGAAGTATATATATATGAAGTTTCAAGTCAACCCGACTTGCGGTTGCAGAGACATTGTGTTCTTAAAAACATTGACATGTATGACGCAAATATTTCAAAACTTTTAGTAATTTGACCTTGTGCAGGAAAGCCACATCGGTGGGCTACAGTATAAAAATATGGATGCCGATAAAGAAGCATCTGAAGATTCAACTCAATGCGACTTACGGTTGCAGATATAATGGGTACCCAAAAACCTTGAACACAAATCTTACTGATGGACGAAAATACAAAAACTATATACACCTCGACATACTTTGTATGCCTGGGTATGAATCATGATTGAAGGCACTGTGTTACAGATGATGCCTCAGTATGTTGTTTCTCACATCATGCACTGCAAATTACCAATATCAACCAATTGCACCATTTCATTTGAAGTCAAATTTCGAAGTCGAAATTTATTGTAAACATGTAATTTGTTACAAGTTTGACCATTGGGCATTGATTTCAATTATAATCATGATAATAGCACAAAAATACATCATTAATTCGTTAATTTTTGTTTCACTTCGAAAGTCTACAAAGTTTGTCTTCGGTCTATTCTGGATGTTTCTAGTAAAATCCTTTATTGCGAAGATAACCGGAACCATATGAAACCAGAAACAAAATACAGACTTTATAGACTGTGGACGTTAAACGGAAATTTATGAATCAAAGATTGACTGCAATAACTTAAATGCTAATCACTCTCGGTTGGCGGTAGGATATTTAAATTTGCTCAAATATGTGTCTGTGACTGGAGAAATGGGGCTTATGTGATTTGCGTCCAGTGTAGATACACATATCCGCACAGAATCTGCACTGTTCACCATTGCATCAATAAAACCTCCATCATGATTCTAACAAGCCACATCATTATCAGGCTACATGAGTGTACTATTTGATCAGGAGCTACACTGGCCACAAATCCCATAAACCGCATTCTCCAGTCACAGGCACCGGTTAAAGTAACGGACCAAGACATATAAATACATTATACCTAAAAGCATCAATAAGTGAAAGAAAATAGGCTAACAAAATTATTTACTCCCTTATATCACACATGGAGTAAATACATTTTGTTTAGCTTATTTTTCTCTCACTCATTGATGCTTTTAGGTATATTTAATGTATTTATAGGCCATGGTCCGTTACTTCAACCTGTGGTCACATCCACATATGTGTAAAAGCATATTATATATATATCTGACCATTTCAATATCTAGTCCTTCGAGTGTCACATAATAAATGTACAGATTTTGTCCACCACAAGAATGAGTCACCGATTGAAAAAAAATTGACCAATCTTAAGACTGCATGAGTCAGATTTGTGCGTATAAGTTTCATTCTCAATTCCATCAACACAAGGAGTAACATGTCTTCTCAACACATCCTTTCAACAAGTTGATTAGAGCAGAAATCAGAGATAAGAACCACACAAACACTGCCGCTGGCATGGATGGTACTCCGGTTAAATGGTTAATTTTTTGTAACTGAACTTGTCTCAAGCTGTTCCTCGAGGGTTATATTTTCAGATGTCCCTGATCTTAAGGTGATGACAGTCTGTCATGGCGACACTATATTTTGCTTGCTGTAGGTCGGGAACTGGATCAGTTCCCATTTCGCGAATGTTTGGCAACTTTTTGCCCAGGTGGAGTAGTGTCTTCGGGCAGCGATTCTTCTGGTGGCCTTTGTCCTTCAACAGCAGAATGAGAACCAATTTCCGCCATATCTGCTTCTTCTGGGACCGCTCATATAAAATCTCAATAGCCCTGCTGGTGTCTGCCTCGACTGCAGGGTGCAGGTGAAGAGGCTCGACGAATAATCCAGATGGCTAAGATCTGTAGACAGCTTCCCTGAAACAAACAATCAAACACTGTTAGAGCCCGGATGCGATACATACACTCGGTGTTTGTGGACTGCAATCGGAATTATGCTATTTGTAGTAAACCAATAAATTTGTACACATAATTATTCACGAACTTCATATGACAGAATGACGAAGACTATACATATTTCATGAATGAGTTGCGAAGGGAAATAAGTAGTACAGAATTATGAAACCATATATCACCTTCTTCTACATTGTCTGAATTCAATTGGATTTAGGATATTGAGCCAATGGTTTTCTTCTTCATGTATTTATGTACAATTATGTTATTTACAGCATGTATTACACAATACAGAATTCACACACACATACACACCATTCATACATATCATACATCAATATCACAGATAGAATACAATTTAGTCTGTTCAGGCTTCACTATTGTCACAAGTAATGATCATTGAAATTGGTATTTCCACATGGTAACACTATATATCGAAATATATGTAATTTAATCACGCACAAGTCACAGTTCCTTTAAATGTTTGATATACGCTAAATTGTACCCAAAGTGACCCCCTTACTACTATCACCACCTATCACCAAATGTCATTGATCACACGCATAAGAAGTCTCTTCCGAATGATACAGTCAATGGAAATCCCTTCAATGGTATATGTAATGTCAAAGTTCACAACTAGTAACTGATTTCCACTCAACAGTAATTTGCACCCAAAGCGCCCTCCATACCACTATGACTCATTCCACAAAAATGTCAAACATCCGTCCGAATATGTAGTGGCTGCTCTACATCCAGATATTTCCAAGACTGAAATATGTGTATTTCCCCGACAATCCCCACGATTCCGTTCACTACTGTATATAGATATATAGCACCGCTGACGTCACTATATTGCCGTAACCTGCAAGGTGATCACATCAGGAAACCTTCCTACATGTACACAACCGTAGATAGGCGATGCGATGGCATCGTATACCGCTATCACGATTCCTGCATATGCCTGACTGTAGATAGGCGATGCGCCTGCATCGTAGACCGCTATCTATCCGCTCAACCACGTCCCGACTCGTCTAACGCTCGATCACGTCCCGACTCGTATCTCGACTACACCTATGGCCCTGCTCTAAATACGCCCTAGTGACAGCCCGTCCGTGTGCTGAAATCAAAGAACAATCCCCGATATTCTATCTACCCCTCCAATAAACTACATGTGACCGCCCTATTTCACGCGAGTACAATGCACGATACACATCTAATGACTAATTAAACATACCTGATCATCTTCCATCAGCATGAAATAATCCAATGAGATTTTATGTATTTCTCCCTCTCTCTCTCTCTGACCAAGCTGCCAGATATGCCTATTCACACAACCATCTCTCACAAACATCCAACACACACTGTTCTACAAGATTTAAACTCACTTGCGAACTACCCACAAGTACTAAAATAGCTCACTGACCACGGATTATCCTTGACCAGTAACAAAAGATTTCTCTTCAATCAAAATTTGTCATTTACCCCCAGGCCCCTGTTGTACCTTGTAAGCTAATCCTACAGCACCTATCTCCCATTCTCATTACATATATACTATTGCTGAATTGTTATCCTTACCAGCCTAGATCGCTATATACATTTGTATTTCTCTGTGACATAACTCCCCTCCAATGGACAAAAGTGTACCACACTTTTGTTTCACTCACAGAGAATCTACAATACCCTTGTCTCATATTACACTCTAAAAACCATAGTTTCCCTAGCTATTTCTGTGCTAGCTCTAGTCAACTTCGATACGACTGAGATAGTCTGCCCCCACATTGCTTTTACCCGCGATTGCTTATATGGTGAACCTTGTCATTCCACACAATCTTATTTGCATTACCTTTCTCCTCATCTGTATTTACCATTTCAACTGCTCCTGCTATCACTGGTTCTTGGTCTTCGACTGGCCTCTCGTTGAATACCTTCAACATGTTTGCATGGAACACATTTTCTCTTTTCCATTCATGTTCACAATGTAATCCATCTCATTCCTTACCTCTTTCACTGGGAACGGTCCTTTCCACTTCATCAGTAGCTTGTTGTTGTTAGTAGGCAACAATATCAAGACCTGCTGATCCACCTTGAATTTCCTATCTTTGGCCTTACTGTCAAAATACCTTTTGTAGTACTTGGCAGCATCTCGTAAGTTGTCCTGTGCTAACTGGCATGTGTCCTCTAACCTTTGTTTCAAGTCTATCACATACTGGTAAGTAGTCTGAACCTCACTATCCTCGGATGGTTTTGACCAAAGCTCTCTCAATACTGTCATTGGTCCACGAACAGTCCTACCGTATAACAACTCGAATGGTGAGAATCCAGTACTCTGCTGTGGCACTTCTCTGTAAGCAAACAACACTGCCCCTATATACTTATCCCAGTCTGTTGGCCTCTCTGCACTCATCTTGCGTAGCATACTCTTCAGTGTCCCGTTGAATTTCTCCACTAGACCATTGCACTGTGGGTGATAAGGGGTTGTTGTCAACGACTGAATGGACAGTAATCGATTTACCTCTCATCATACCTCCAGTGAATTGTGACCCTCTGTCTGAGAGCACCTCCTGTGGAACACCTACTCGACTGATCATGTCCACCATTGCCTCTGCAACCCTCTCTGTTTCTATAGTCGGTAATGCTATCGCCTCTGGATATCTTGTTGAATAATCTACCATGGTCAATATGAAACGATTACCTTTCTCCGACGCTGGGAATATGGGCCCGATGATATCTACTGCCACTCGCTTGAAGGGAGTATCCATGAGGGGCATCCTGCCTAGCTTTACCTTCGGAACTCTCCCCTTCGGTGTTGTTAACTGGCAGGGCTTACATGACTGGCAGAACCTTCTGAGTCGCTTTTACACCCTGGCCAATAAAATTCTGAAATGATCCTATCAGTGGACTTACGTGTTCCCAGGTGACCCGCCATCATGGTCTCATGACCCAATTTCATGACCTCGGTCCTCAGTATCTTTGGCACTACAAGCTGGTAGTGTTTCTGCCCATCTCTACATTGGAACTGTCGATATAGTGTACCTTCTATATATGTCCAGCTGGTCTCCCCCGATCTTGTCTGTTTCACCACTTGCTGTCTTGTATTCTCTCTACATTTGTCTAACGTTTCATCCTTACCTTGCATCTCTCTAATCTCTTCTGGAGTTTTGTTTAGACCTGTAATCTCCGGTACTTTCAACTGAGGGTACTCCTTCTGAGTTTTAACATGCTGTCCCCTGGTGACTACAGCCTGTGTCACTGCTTCCCCTACATATCTATCAACCCTCTCACCTTTGTCTGGAGATTTACAAACTGCTGTCTCTACTGCCGTCTGAACCTTACCCACTATCAAATCGCACAGAGGACTATCCATCACATGCTTCCATGTGCCCTGTAAATATGGTGTATCTATGTGAATTCTAGCAACGGGAACTACAATAGTTTGCCCATTTATCATCCGACATTCCACCTTCTTGTCTAGCATCTGGTCATCATAGATCAAGTCCCGTTTCACTACAATGCCATTACAGCCTGAATCTGATAGCATATTCACCGGTCTCCCATTGACCAACCCTGGCTTAATCACTAGTCCTCCCATGGTATGGCCACTCGCTATCCCTCCTAGGATGCCTCGAGCTAGGACACATGCTCCCATTACACCACCTCGACCGCCTCTTCGATTATAGTCCCAATACTGACCTCTACCTCGGTGTGACCCATTATCCCATCCACGACCACGTGACACTGTCTCGTTACCTCTGTCCCGACCTCTTACCTGTGGGCCAAACCAATTTCCTCGATCTCCCAAGTGTGTTTCCATGGTATCGAATGGCTGGTAATACTCACCGACTTCCTCACCAAAAGCTGATGCACCCCTGTGTCGTCCTGGACAATCTCTCACAATGTGCCCTTTCCGTCCACAGGCAAAGCATGATATCTCACCCGGCCTACTTGTTGTCCGGTTCGTTTGTAATGGCTGACTAACTCGAGTTGTACTTACCCTTTGATTATTTTGACCCCGAGATCCTCTTGAAACAACGTTAAAAGCCCCTCCTCTGTTCTCAGCATATCTGTCGGCTTGTCTCGTCATGTCACCAAAATTAATCACATCACGTTCTTTAAGAAAAGTTGCTAAGTCCTTACCACATGTTTGTAGAAATTGATCCCGTAGCAAGAAATCCTGTAAGTTGTCAAACGGTGCTCAACCTTACCCAAATCCAACCATTTAGTGTGGTAACTCTTCAGCCTCTCGCCAAACTGCTCAAATGTCTCCCCTCTCTCTGGTTTACTGTCCCTTACCTTCTTGCGTAATGCTTCCTCTGTTACGTCAAACCTTTAAGTAGGGCTGCGGCTAAACTGTCGTAACTCAGAGACTGTTCTACGGGAAGCCTGGAGTACACCTCTAGTGCCTTACCTTTTAGCAATGAACTCAGTTGTATTCCCCACATATCTCGGTTCCATTTCTGCAACTCGGCATATTTCTCAAACCGAAACAGATAAGCATCAATACAGTCTTTGGTTTCCTCAAAACATGGGAGCTTAGGACCTTTAATTCTGCATTGTTCTATCGATACCCTGTCCCCACCCTCAGGTAGTCCCATTTCCGCTTTGGCTAACTTAATATCTCGATCATTCTGTAACTCCTGCATTTTACAGTCATACTGCAACTTTTCCATCGATAACTGCAGCTCTATCTTTTCTTTCTCTAATAGCCGATCACGTTCTTCCCTTTCTGCCTGTAACTGAGCTAACTTTAAAACCTTTCTTCTACTTCCCTGGCCTCTTTATCTGCTTCTCTCGTCTCCAATCTAATCTGCCTCTCTCTAGCATGTTCCTCTTTAATAAATGTCCGTAGTGCTTCACCTTCCATACCTAATTCTTTACCCACTGCAGACAACTCCTGGATAGACGACATGGTCGCTGGCAACTATTTCTATGCTATATTAGATGTCACTATCAAAAATTGATCACACACTATGGTCACGATGACAGAGTTGTGGTGTGAAGAAAAAGCCGTGGTATGCTGTTTCACAGTGACGTGTGATCAGTGACACTGGATATCAGTCCAGTTGTGTGTGTTTGCTTTAGCTACGTGATTATTCAACCTAACTATCTACCCTCAGATTTGACTAGATACCAAACACACCCGAAAGCCCACATGTAACCCGCTACTTATACTAGCCTTGATATACGTATCTAACCGAGAACTATCCCACTTCTGACACCAATGTTAGAGCCCGGATGCGATACATACACTCGGTGTTTGTGGACTGCAATCGGAATTATGCTATTTGTAGTAAACCAATAAATTTGTACACATTATTCACGAACTTCATATGACAGAATGACGAAGACTATACATATTTCATGAATGAGTTGCGAAGGGAAATAAGTAGTACAGAATTATGAAACCATATATCACCTTCTTCTACATTGTCTGAATTCAATTGGATTTAGGATATTGAGCCAATGGTTTTCTTCTTCATGTATTTATGTACAATTATGTTATTTACAGCATGTATTACACAATACAGAATTCACACACACATACACACCATTCATACATATCATACATCAATATCACAGATAGAATACAATTTAGTCTGTTAAGGCTTCACTATTGTCACAAGTAATGATCATTGAAATTGGTATTTCCACATGGTAACACTATATATCGAAATACATGTAATTTAATCACGCACAAGTCACAGTTCCTTTAAATGTTTGATATACGCTAAATTGTACCCAAAGTGACCCCCTTACTACTATCACCACCTATCACCAAATGTCATTGATCACACGCATAAGAAGTCTCTTCCGAATGATACAGTCAATGGAAATCCCTTCAATGGTATATGTAATGTCAAAGTTCACAACTAGTAACTGATTTCCACTCAACAGTAATTTGCACCCAAAGCGCCCTCCATACCACTATGACTCATTCCACAAAAATGTCAAACATCCGTCCGAATATGTAGTGGCTGCTCTACATCCAGATATTTCCAAGACTGAAATATGTGTATTTCCCCGACAATCCCCACGATTCCGTTCACTACTGTATATAGATATATTAGCACCGCTGACGTCACTATATTGCCGTAACCTGCAAGGTGATCACATCAGGAAACCTTCCTACATGTACACAACCGTAGATAGGCGATGCGATGGCATCGTATACCGCTATCACGATTCCTGCATATGCCTGACTGTAGATAGGCGATGCGCCTGCATCGTAGACCGCTATCTATCCGCTCAACCACGTCCCGACTCGTCTAACGCTCGATCACGTCCCGACTCGTATCTCGACTACACCTATGGCCCTGCTCTAAATACGCCCTAGTGACAGCCCGTCCGTCTGCTGAAATCAAAGAACAATCCCCGATATTATATCTACCCCTCCAATAAACTACATGTGACCGCCCTATTTCACGCGAGTACAATGCACGATACACATCTAATGACTAATTAAACATACCTGATCATCTTCCATCAGCATGAAATAATCCAATGAGATTTTATGTATTTCTCCCTCTCTCTCTCTCTGACCAAGCTGCCAGATATGCCTATTCACACAACCATCTCTCACAAACATCCAACACACACTGTTCTACAAGATTTAAACTCACTTGCGAACTACCCACAAGTACTAAAATAGCTCACTGACCACGGATTATCCTTGACCAGTAACAAAAGATTTCTCTTCAATCAAAATTTGTCATTTACCCCCAGGCCCCTGTTGTACCTTGTAAGCTAATCCTACAGCACCTATCTCCCATTCTCATTACATATATACTATTGTTGAATTGTTATCCTTACCAGCCTAGATCGCTATATACATTTGTATTTCTCTGTGACAAACACTAGTATGTACATGGGTAGCCTTTTATTGAATTTCTTACCAATACTAACCATTTCTCAGCAAATGACTCCGCAACTTTCCAACATGAAACAGTGCTTAGAGATATACATCCCACCCGGGCATCAAACTCACAACACTTGGATAAATGTGGTAAGCGAGTAAGCCACAATGTTCATAGTTGTGAACAGTAACTCTTGAAATCTACAAGTGTACTGTCCGTAGCAGAGTTACGTTTCCATTCATAGTCTTCCTCTGCAGAATAGTGAATTAGAGATCGGATTCGCAAATTACATACATGTAGCAGTTAAAGTTGGGGTCCCATCCACAGGTTGAAGTAACGGACCGAGGTATATATATGTGTGTTTATCTTCTTTGTTTTTCGTTTATGGATGCTTTTAGGCATATTTAATATATTTATAGACCTCGGTCCGTTACTTCAACCTGTGGTCCCATCTAGTAGGCATAACAGTATGTGTATAAGAATTAAATAAGTGTATAATTGTGTAACTACGGTACATTTATTCCGCCAGTTCTAAAAATTACGAGTGCCAGCCCACAATACAGATATAATCATTTAGTAATCTTCATTTTACTGATAGTGACTCGTGGTGGTATCAGGCTATTTTGATATGCAAATGAGACATGACATTTTTAAATTATTTATACCAATTAAATGTGTCACCCGAACAAATATTTGTATCGACACATTACACAGTACGATCATTGCACATAAAAAACTAAGTAGAGAGAATATAGTTTCCATTAACCTTTGATGGAAACACGGTTATCGCCCCTGATATCAGTGACGAAATTCACGTTTCATATAAAAAGAAAAATAATGCCAATTAATACGTCGTGTAATGGTGAATGAATGTTTATTTTACCCGACAAATGTTATAGCTAAAGAATGGACAAAACAAATATGTCTCCCAATATTATAACCTGGCATGTGGAACTCTATGTTTAATTGTGAAATATTTTTGACTAAAATGATTGTTAACATTATGCAAATAACATATTCCAGTAAATATGACAGAAACTTACATACGCAGATATGTAAATGACCTGATAAAGTAAATGTAAGCTGAATTCAACAAGTGACCCAGTCAACGGCAGCCAAATTGAACATGTAAAGTTTTGTTTGTTGGGGTTTAACGGCCTATCAACAGCCGGGTCAATGGGTTTAGTACTAAATCCCATATTACCTGTACAAGTACATGTACATTTTCAAGTACATGTACAAATGGGGGAAAAATCGCAAAATCAGAACTCAATATTTACAATAACAAAACTATATATTCAGCGCTGAAATCAGAATAATCCTGATCTGATGCCAGGTCCTCGCCACACCAGAATCACTTGGCCCCTCCCAAAAGCAGGAGGATCATTAATAATCTTACTACTTTTATAATGGGCAATAACCCAATTCAACTCACAGGTAGCAAAAGAGCCAAAGATAAAAATGTACCGGAGGGTCAAACTAGGCAAATAGTGATAGTTAATTTACTCGTTCTCCCGACCACCACCCACGTAAAGTTTTGTATTACTTTTTTTGTCACACGGAAAATATACAAATTAGGTCACAATTAACAACTAAAGTGTAAATCAG
The DNA here is from genome assembly GCA_029237695.1 of Conchocele bisecta. NCBI lineage: Eukaryota > Metazoa > Mollusca > Bivalvia > Lucinida > Thyasiridae > Conchocele > Conchocele bisecta. The sequence continues at coordinate 160,083 of CM055265.1, read as the reverse complement.
ATCTGATTAGCTATTCTGTAGAGGAAGCCTACATGTATCATTTGTTTGTTTGTTGGGGTTTAAATGCCTATCAACAGCTACGGTCATTTAAGGCCGGGTCAATGGGTTTAGTACTAACTCCTATATATTACCTGTACAAGTACGTGTACATGTTCAAGTACATGTACAAATGGGGGGAAAATCCTAAAATCAGAAATGAATATTTACAATAAAAGAACTATATACTCAGCCCTGAAATCAGGATGATCCTGATCTGATGCCAGATCCTCGTCACACCAGAATCACACCCTCCCAAAAGCAGTAGGATCAGTAATAATCTTACTACTTTTATAATGGGCAATATCCCAATTAAACTCTCAGGTGACAGAAAGAGCCAAAGATAACTAGAAAATGTGTTCATAGAACACGGATGCCCCACATATCGCTTTGATAATAAATGAGGCCAAATTTACCCGAGCGTTAAAGTTTCGTGATGGACGGACGGACGGGACGGGCGGACAAGGGTAACACTAAATTCCCCCTCCACTATCGTGGTGGGCCATAAAAACGTACCTGAGGGCCAAACCAGGCAAATCGTGATTCATATGTATTACTTTTATAACATTTTTTTTCATATGGAAAATATACAAATTGTGTCGCAATTAACAACTAAAGTGTAAATCAGATCTGATTAGCTATTATGTAGAGGAAGCCTACATGTATGAATGGAACAGCAACTCTGCTACAGACGGCATAGGAGTAGATTGCAAGAGTTATTGTTCGTAACTACAATAACATGATTCAATAATAATGAGACATACATATATGTACATGTATCAAACCAATGAAAACTGACATTTTGATCGGCATATAAAAAATATCATTTCGGCTAATTCTGTGCACCGGCTAATGCACAATTCACGTAATGTTTTGCCCAGTTTACGTCAGAATAAATTATGTTGATTTTGGAATAAATCAGCTGATTAACGGTATACTAAGTCACAATTTTATCCCATTCCGATAGTTTGGTAAAAAGTTATTCAGAACATGGTCAAAATGATTAGTGGTCCTGTTTACTAAATTAATAGATCAACAACAGACCTGTTAAACAAAGCTTCATAAACCAATAATACACATGCAAATATACCGACATTGATTATCATTCTATTCGCGTATTATTTGCAAAACTCAAGGACAAAATGTATTGATATTTTGACCAAATTTGGCTGGGTCTCCGCGAGGCGGATACAGAAAATAGACGACAGATGAAATAGTAAAAGCCATCCGTTTAACCGTGATTATCTCGGCTAAGAACTGCCTTGAATGTTCATGGAATTTAGACTGAATATGGACATTTTCACGAAAATTATTATTTGGTGAGCAGAATTAACATTTGTAATCTCAACAAACATACAGTTTCCACCCCCGCCCATATTTCGTGAGGTCACCATCAAACATGGGAACATTGTGTACAAATAAATTTTAGGAAGCCCACCCACAGCAATACAAATACATAATAGAAATACTGCACTTCCAGTGTTACTGGATCACATAGCCATTAAGTGTGGCCTAATATGATTGGCTGTTCAGCAAAAAACATATTTCATCCCACTGGACAGCCATTGGTCAATGATGTCACATGATATAATCCAACTAGTACCACGCTCTCCCGCGAAGGTGTCCAATTTGAACCTGAGGCTGATTTCGAAATTATAGAATACAGTGTACTTATGACCCAGGCTTATCGTATATAGACTTTATCATGTATGTGTCAAGTACAGTTGCTTGCATACTCCCCGCAGCGATATAACAGTCGAAACTCTTTGTGAAAAACAAGACGGGTGTTTCAATAAATGAATACTGAACAGTGTAGACCATGATACGGGTCTAATCCGGTCGCAAATGCAATTATAACCACACATCTGAGAACACCACTCTACGGTTAATTAATGTGTTTGAAGTTGTTTAATTGTATATGTGTCACGCGCCATATAAAGTATTTAACATATCCAATTAACAACTATACATACGCGCGCTAGTCGTGCGGAGTCATGCGAATTCAAATAATGTCTGCGGGCTCACATCACTCGAAACTTATGAAATTTCACAAATGTCGGTTTTTGTGTTCTCGGAGATTTGAAGGTAATCAAATAAGAGTTGTATATGTCAACACCTCATGTATAATAATCATGTATTGCCTTAATTAGCGGCCGGTGAAGTGAAACGTTCGGGCCTCAACGTTATTTCGGGAAAGATTCAGGTACGTATATAGTTAGTTTTTTTCACAGATAAATATCAGACGTATATCAAATGAAACCCGTTATTCAATACAAATGGGTTTATGTGATTGAAAACCATCTTATCGCATATGAGAATTTTCCTAAATCATTTCATATCTTTTGTAACAGTTGGCCATTAATTGTTTTCCCAAATTTCGATGATCTGTCTCACATAATTCTGCTTACATACATATATTTTATTTAAAAAAAATCAATTTATCCTATACTGCCATCTCACAAAAAAAGTAATAAAAAGTCACATATATAGGTAAAATATTGTTTTCCATTGTCAGATCAAATGATCTTGAATATTTGCTGTTATATTATACAATGAAATTACTATTCAGTAACAAAGTTTTGTAAAATTGTTTGCAAGATGATTGTTTTTATTATTTACAAAGTAAAATAATTTTGCTTGGATTTAATATGTTACCGGGACAAATGTAGATATGGGGACGTGCAGCACTGGTGCCGTTTTGATATGAATATTATTTTACTGGGTCCGTTTAGGACTTGTGCCGTTTGAGATGTTTGCAAGAGTTATCTTCCTTGTCCATGGAAGCACCAGCGGGAAATTTGTCTGTTTGAGATTTGTTTCTGTTTCCCACCGACTCATCTCGACACGTTGCGGATTTAACCATATCCAGCTGATCTGTGTTTGTAATTTTATTTATAATTTGTGTTCAGTACCAGCCCATGATGCGCCAATGTGTCCATATAAATGATTTATAAGAAGCACGCTTACGATGATGAATATAAGCCCAGTAGTCGTCGGAGACCAGTTATCGGATATTTTTATGTGTTGTCTTTTGAGGGACATCTTCAGGCTTTTAATGACGTAAACATTGTTGCAACAATACTTATTATTGGTGGCACAATCGTCACCAATAATGGCATTTTGCAGGGCGTGCTATTAAATCCTTTAATCTTGTTGGCACCCCAGGTCGTTTTGCCCTAGCTGCGGGAAATAACTCTGCAGAATGGTCCCGTATCGTCCGTACCCGTCGTACCGTATCGTCCATACAAAATAGGTGATATATCACAATTGTATGTAACTGTAACTTATACATCCGTGGGAAACAACTTAAAATACCGTTTCAAAATAATTTTCAAATAACACTGTTCTTAGATTTGCTTATTCACTTGTTTTCTAGGGGCATGAATCAATGAGAAGGCATGAATCCATAAGAATCTACTTACTCCACATAAATGAATGTTAGTATTATGAATGGTTGCGAAGGTAACTTGCAATCTACTCCCGTACCGTCCGTAGGTAGAGTTACGATTCCACTCATAGGATTCCTCTGCAGAATAGCGAATCAGATCTGATTCACATTTTGTCAGTTAATTGTGACATATTTGAGATATTTTCCATCTGGAAAAAATATTAGTGTTATAAAAGTAATACAAACCAATTAATCCGAAACAATTTTTAACATTGTAGAAGGTTTAAAAAATTATTGTTCTTGCATTTGCAGAAAATGGACCCCACTCAACTGTTATATATTGCATTTGGCTGCCACTGACCACAGGTGACATTATCGGGATAAGATTTCCATCAAGATCAGTTAAAAAAAAAATTCTCATCCCATTTATCTTTATATAAAGATAAATGGGCTGGGAATTGTTTTTTTTAACTGATCTTGATGGAAATCTTATCCCGATAATGTCACCTGTGCCACTGACTAGGTCACTTGTTTATTCTAGCTTAAATTTACTTTATCATGTCATCTACATATATATGGGTGGCAGGTGGGAGCATGCGATGGGTAATTTAACGATCGGGGTTCATCCTTACCGGAATCCCGACTGGAGACCTGGTTTGGCCTCACATACGTCTTTGGCATTTTGTATGTGACAGTTGAATCTGGTTATGCCCCTTATGCGAGTATTACGATATTCGTAATCCCATTTTAGGGGAATGGGCCAAGTGAGTTGGTGTGGTATGGACCTGGCACCAGGTCAGGTTATTCTAATTTCAGGGCTGAATATATTTGTTCTCGATGTAAATTTTCCCCCCAATGCAGCAGGTTAAAACGAGATCGAACCCGTTTGCCCGGCCTTACATGACCTTAGCTGTCTGTCGATAGGCCGCTAAACACTAATAAACAAACAAACAAACATCTACATATGTATGTAAATTAATATCATAGTTACTTGAATATGTTATTTTCATAATATTAACACTCATTTCAGTTAAAAAAAATTGAAAATCTTTCACAATTAACTGCTAAAGTGCGAGTCAGAGCTGATTCACTGTTCTGCAGAGGAATCCTATAAGTGGAATAGTAACTCTGCCTACGGACGGTGCAGGAGCAGATTGCAAGTTACTGTTCGCAACTATATTATGAAATGAACATATTTCGATAGCTCTGTAATAAATTTACAAACCTATGTAGATTGACTGGTGTGGCAAGGACCTGGCATATAGTTTTTTGTCGAGCCCGCTTGCGGAAAGCGAGACATAGTGATCACAATGACGTCCGAAATCTGCGTTAAAGTTTTTAAATACCTTAAGGCTTATATAGGGATTCCGCTGGGGAAAAAATCCCCACTTTTTTTTCTTGTTTTTTCTTCGAAAATTGTAATTTTTTGCCGCCAATTGTTTATTTTTATCGCCAATTGCGAAAGTGGCGATCGCCAGCGGAATCCCTGCTTATATCTCTGCAGTCCTAAGTCACATTGACTTGAAACTTCATATACTTATTAGTCATCATCCATATATTCATGCTGTATCCCACACATGCGGCCTCTGTGCCCAAGGTCAAGGTCAAATGACTTAGAAGTTTGCGTTCCGAAATCTGCGTTAAAGTTTTTAAATACCTTATATCTCTGCAGTCCTAAGTCACATTGACTTGAAACTTCATATGCTTATTAGTTATCATCCATATATGCATTATGTGTCCCATTCATGCGGCCCCTATGCCACTATGTCAAGGTCAAATGACTTAGAAGTTTGCGTTAAAGTTTCTGTCAAAATTTGCGTTAAAGTTTCTGTCAAAATTTGCGTTAAAGTTTTCACATACCTACTATCTCTGTAACCGTAAGTCAGATTGGCTTGAAACTTTGTATGCTTATTGGGCATCAAACTTCAAATAAATACACTCTGAGACCATCAAATGCCTCGGCGGGCTCGACATGCGGGCCGCCGCCATCCTCGTTTTCATGTAAATATTCAGTTCTGATTCTGGGATCCCCCCCCCCCATTTGTACATGTACTTGAACATGTACATGTACTTGTACAGGTAATATATGGGATTTAGTGCTAAACCCACTGACCCGGGCTTAAATTACCTTAGCTGTTGATAGGCCGTTAAACCCCAACAAACAAACAGATGTAGATTGAATGTTGTGTAAATTTAAACTAGAATAAAAAAATGACCCAGTCAGTGACAACCAAAATCTAAATATAAATTTAGGTATGTTGGATCCAGTTACTGGAAAGTCAATATTTTATTTGTTAGTCGTACTACAATGATAACATTTATTTCATAATTACATACTTGTTTTACTTTTACAATTACTGACATTTCTTTCAATTGAAAAATACAGAAAATATGTCACAATTAACAGCTAAAGTCTGAATCGTATCTGATTCGCTTCTCTGCAGGGGAAACCTATGGAGGGCACCGTCGTAACTCTGGGTACGGACGATATGCGAGTATTTTGCAAAGTTACTTCCTGCAACTAAAATTTACAAATTTATTTCATAATTACTGGAATATGTTATTTTCATAATGTTGCATTCATTTCAGTTAAAAAATGTAGAATATCGTTCACAATTAACAAGTGCGAATCACATCTGATTCGCTATTCTGCAGAGGAAGCCTATGCATGGAATCGTAACTTTGGCTACGGACAGTACATGTAGATTGCACAAGTGACTGTTCGTAACTAGTAATTACCTAGCTTAGATAATCTCAGATATATAGATGTCTTTTACTATTTCTGCGGTATTTTATTTCTGTTCTTAGCCGAGACACTTGCTGTGTACTTTTTGGTCACAATAACAGCACATTCTCAGTTTTATGTCCTCGTGTTTTGTGGTCTTAAACCGGGCAGTATTTTATAAAAACATCCATGAACCAAGGAGACACATGTACATGTACATTAAGTAAACATTTTTCACCTCGCTTGTCAGACCATGTCGCAAATCGCAAAGACAAAGTCACTGAGAAGAGGCTGTTATTGTGACATCTCAGCTAGAAGGATACAGAAAATATAAAAAACAGATGAAATAGAAAAAGACATCGTCAAGCTGAGATTATCTAAACTAGTAATTACCATGTTACAAATACTGATTCTACAAAAAAGTATCATTAATGATCGGGTATAGAATACAGAAGTTATTTCACGAAAATGTGCGCACATATAGCATACTTGAGGTTGAAACATAACACTATAACCTTATTAATATACACCCTCCCTCCCCCCCCCCCCCCCCCCCCCCGGCCCCCCCCGGCATACAAACTATAGTTTTCATATTTCCGTAAGTTTTTGGGTACCCAATATCTCTGCAACCGTAAGTTGGATTGACTTGAAACTTTTGTGTATTTTTATCATTACTCATATTTTCATTCAATAAGTAAGGTGGCACTACTGGTAGCCACAATAGCCCTTTGGCTACCACTATTTCTGAAATGGAAATCTCGATTACCGGTACTAAAACATTCAGAAATTATTTGAAAAGGTAATATGTTTTAACAACTACAATATTATTGTCTTTTCGTCGCGCCCGCTTGCGGAAAGCGCGATATAGTCGGCACTTTGGCGTACGTACGTACGTGTGTCCGGTTAAAGTTTTTGGTTGAAGTTTTTTGGTTAAAGTTTTTTGTTATACTATATCTCTTTTTTTAGTGTCCATGCCTCGCCCCAAGGCGCGACATGCGACATGCAGACCGTGGCCATCTAGTTTGTGTTATCAGTTCATTTTTAGCTTGACTATTCGAAGAAAAGTTAGAGCTTATGTAGTCACGTCGGCGTCGGCGTCACCATCACGCCTTGGTTAAGTTTTTAGTCGAGCTTGTATATGGAATACTACTGGCCCTACACCCACCATACTTATAGAGAATAGTAGGTTAGTGCCGTGAATGGGAAAAAATATCTGGCAAGGCGCAGGAAATGGGATGGGCGAGGCTCTGCCGAGCACATCCCATTTCCGTGCCGCGCCAGATATTTTTTCCCATTCACGGCACTAACCTACTATTCTATTTATCCCGTCAACACCTACAAATGGCTGTAAAATGCAAAAATTGTATTGACTGGATATCAAAAATGTTTCACGGCACCGTGTTTCACGGCACATACGCACTGTGTTGACTGGATAAGGACAACTTCATCTCCTAGTGATGTACATCAATAACCCCTGATCTATATTTGACATTGACCTACATTTCCTCTTGAATTACTTAGTTAATTCCCCTTGGTTAAGGTTTTTATTCAACCTTGGTTAAGGTTTTTAGTCAAGCTTGTACATGGAATACTATTGTGCATACAGACACCATACTTGGACAACCTTTTCTCATAGGGATGTACATCAATAACCCCTGATCTATATTTGACCTTCACCTACATTTCCTCTTGAATTACCTAGTTAATTCCCATTGGTTAAGGTTTTTAGTCAACCTTGGTTAAGTTTTTTAGTCAAGCTTGTAGATGGAATACTATTGTGCATACAGACACCATACTTGGATAACATTTTCTCATAGGGATATACATCAATAACCCCTGATCTATATTTTACTTTGACCTACATTACTCAAGCTTGTATATGGAATACTCCTGGGCCTACAGCAACCATACTTGGACAACTTCATCTCCTAGTGATGTACATCAATAACCCCTGACCTATATCTGACATTGACCTACATTTAACCTTGAATTACTTAGTTAATTTCCCTTGGTTAAGGTTTTTAGTCAACCTTGGTTAAGGTTTTTATGCGGGCCGCGGCCACCTTGTTTCTCAAGCTATGTGTACATCGACAACCCTCGTAGTCGTGCTATTGTACAGCTCTTGTTACTACTACTACTACTAGTGCCAGCCTGACTGCGAGTGGAGAAATGGGTACATGGGTTTTGCAACTAGTGTAGATCCAGATCAGCCTGCGCATTCGCACAGCCTTATCAGGGTCTGCACTGTTCGTCGACCCATCAATGATACACCAGTGCTGTCATGCATCTAACAAGCATCGTAGATCATTATCCAGCTACAGGTTGCGGCAGGAGCTACACTGGCCATAACTTATCCCAATTTCCCCAGTTTCAGTCTGCAAGGCACAGGCTACAGTTTATCATTTGCCATGTTATACAATGACATTACATATTTTCATACCGCACATAAGTTTCTCGGCTTTTGATTGGCTAGCTTGCCTGGTCATATATATTATATGACCTGCCAAGGCCGTCGGACATACAGGAATTGCGATTCCCCTCCGGCGCCTCGCGTCCAATAAAGACGCATTTTTCAAGCGTCTACCGATTGTGAATTGTATTCCTCACTAAGCACAATAAAACCCCGAATTGATCAATACAAGTAACAAATTGTACACTCAAAACCAGTCTTTATTGTTTATTTTTCCATAAATATTCTTCGCTCATCAAAATATGAGCGAAAAATTAGCCAAAATAACGAAAATTGCTTTTCAAATTTCAAAACGCTTGCCTTCGTGACACGGCTATATTTAGGTGATACACTATGGGTTCCACGCACGAAACCGCGGCGTAGCAATGACAGCGAATGTTTGGGAACCAGTCGCATTATTCTAGAGGCGCCAAAGGGAGAGCAGATCGATAGAGCAGTGGAATATAAATTAAATTACACGATATAAAAAAACTGTCATAAAGTCGTTTTCGATGGATTTCTTACTCCATATTTAGTTTGTTTTCGTTTAATAAAAAAACAAAATGTTCATTTACGCCTTTATATTAAGACTGACGGTAGAAAATCGAATCTCGGATTATTTTTCTTCCTGAAAAAACGCAAAGATCAAAAGAAGAGATATGTTTATACGGCCAAATACAGGATCTGCGGTATGACAAATACGTTATTGTGATTCTACACAGGCTATATGGTGTAATATTGCCCGTCCTGAAGTATGTTCACCCTCGGCTATCGCCTCGGGTGAACATACCTCCAGACGGGCAATATTACACCATATAGCCTGTGTAGAATCACAATAACTTATAATACAGGTGTTAGGTGTATGAGGAGAATTGGCGAGAAGTGTCTAAAGCGTCAGCGTGGACATGTATGCAGTGTAACGAGAACGGCTGTAAAATGAAATTTCTTGTAACCGGGTGAGTATCTGGTCAGCTGTAACGATTCATAAACTATGTTTGCACCACCATTTTGAAATTCGGAGACAAATCTGAACCGATGAATGGATTTTCAAATGTTTTGCCTTGAGATGATGTCGATTTCAATACCCACATCTTTATGTCCATGTTCAGGGTAACACTTATAGGTCAAATGTCAAGAATGTGCATGTGCTTCTGTTTCTGCTATACACTTTCAAAACCGATGAAATGATTTGCCATACATGATTACCATGAGGAGACGATGTGTTGCTAACTGGCTATGCCTCAACGGGCGTATATATTGTGACCTTCAACACTTTTGGTCATGTGACCCATAGGGTCATATATATTCAGAAAACCATAAGAAGTATGTCGAGGTGTATATATTTTGTTCGTCATTTCGTTTGTCCGTTCGTCCATCCGTAAGATTTGCGTTATAAGTTTGTTGTTGTCGGTTCAGGCAGAGGTCGGGGATATCTGTGATTGTCTGCTCACTTGCTCTAGTTACATGTACCAACTGGCTTGGTCACATTTCATCCACATCTGAGACACAGGGCCTTTAACAAAACACATATTATCCAATTGTATCGAACTTTGTGTTGCTGTGGTAAACATTCGTTAGTAGTAGTAAGGGAGTCAAAATGATACCACCTACCGTGGTATCGTTTATAACCCTCTATAATACCCCCACCACCCCCGAAAATCAAAAAATTGGCTAACGAGGAAAATTGGGTCTCCCGACAGCAAATTTATGAATTTTTGGAGAAAATAATTTTGAGAAGAGGGAGTCCCAATTATATTGGTAATTGACTTTTGAAAGTATATATTGGTGTCATAAATACATCATGTTTTTCACGTCCAAATTGAACAGATACATTTCATAGGTTATATAATAAAATATTATAACAAAATGGATAATAAAATAGAATGGGAATTGGAATTTTGTAATGTCTTTGGTGAAAAATATTACTATAAATTGAAAACATTATGCAGAATCGAATACATGAAATATCAGCGTAATTTATTACGCTCCGATAAAAGCGTTGCATTTACAATATTATACCGCAATTATGTCGCCGGTACAAGGATCAAATTCGTGAAACGAAGCGACTAAATAGGATCGGAGAACAACTACCGGAACATCATAAAACTAATTTTTATAAAAACGTTTAAAATCAACGATTCGTTTACGGATATGCGTTTCATACAATCATATTGTAATGGATTTGAAAATTCTAATTGGAAATTGAACAGAAAAAAACGAGTACCAATATTATTAGAGAAAATGGATACAATACAATTTGAATTGAAAATTTTTAATGACTGTGTTGAAGAAGTTTACGAAGAATACGGGGGTTATAATCCTGTATATAAATTCTATAAAATGAGAACACTAGGCGATATCGAATATATGAAATACCAGCGTAAATTTATTACGCTCCGATAAAAACGTTACATTTCCAATATTATACCGGCAATTATGTCAACTATACAAGAGGCAAATACGAACATTAAGACAGATAATGCGTATCGGATATGAAACTAAGGCGTATTATATAAAACTATTAAAACCCAACGATTCGTTTACGAATGTACATTTTTACGATATCGCTTATAAAGATATTGAAAAATTATTATTGAAAAAAAAAAAACTACTAATTAATTTATAGCCGAGTGTATTTTTATCGAAGGTATGTAAACGGGCTATCTGAAATTATTTTTCATCAACCTCGAGCGGTCGGAGTCCGACCGCCGTTGTCATGCAGTTGTTTACCATGACAACAGCGGTCGGACTCCGAACGCCGTTGTCATGCAGTTGTTTACCATAGCGACCACATTTGTAGGGATAGAAATAAATAAATAAAAATGTTTAGCTCCAACCGCGGCGCGAACCCACGACCCTCGTCTCTATAGATTATCGCCTTAACCACACGACCACGAAGGCTGTTATGATAAACACTACCTAGTGTTGTACAATTATCGATTTACGACAATGTTTCAATTACACGGGTTATGAACCATGTGTAAATTGATAGCCGAGGTAAACAGAGCCGAGTGTATCAATTACACAGACGGTGTGTACAGTGTAATCCTAGACTGAATTTGTAATTCTCAGTGAAAAACACATGTTGCATAGGTATGTAAATTTGTTTACTGCACCAATATAAGAAAATTAATTATTTTTTAAAAATCACAATGGTGCTGTAACATTTCTTTCGACTTTATCTCCAAGTTTTCCCTAAATTTATCCCAATCAGTACACTCAATCTTGGGCATGGTGGCGCGTGCCTTGATTCTTATATCATTTTTTTTAATTTTTCATATCTCCGCATTTCTTCCACCACGGATTCAAACTCTAAATTTGATATTTTCTTATCGGCCAACGCTTTGGACACCATAACGTCGATGCTATTTTTCTTAGACCTGGCGAGAACGGATATTCTATCATGTTTTCTACATTTTTTCTCGAGTTTTCCACCCGACGCCCTAATTACCATACACAACAACCCAGAAACGGCCGACACCGCACATAAAATCCCCGCTACGGGAACCGTTATAATGGTGGATATAGTTGCAGCTGTCCCCGCCCCACACAACACAGAAACACTCGCCAGAGCCGTGCTAGATACTTCAGCCATGTTCACCGCGCGCCTATATTTTTTAGCGTTTCTTTTTCTATTTGTATATTCTCTAACTAAAATATCCTGCATAGCGACGATATTATTCAACCTAAAATCTGAACTTCTTTCGTTAATTGTACACAGTATTGATGGAGTGGTATTGACAAATGGAAGCGTTGATTCGTTCATATTTAAATTTTACAAATTTATTTCAATATATTAGTATTTACACAATAAGTTTAATTAACAATGAGACAATAGTGGAAGAACTCTATGAGTCACCGATTTTCGTAACAAAGTTAATAATACTACCTTTGGAAAGTCTAATTCGATCATCACCGGCGAACGAAACCACCGTCGAAATATCTGCAGAGATTTTAGTGACTCCAACCCCCCGTTCTTCCCCATCTACTACAATATTTATCGCGACCGCGCCCACAGGTTTACCACTAGCATTAACCGAGCAGACCGCCATTTGGATAACTTCACCTGCAGCTGTCATAGTGTATCCCCCATATTTATTACTCGCTTTGGCACCGAACGAATATTCATAGTGCCCCTCAATCAATGGGCCCCGCTTCTCAGCCCAAACTGTTATGACACGTTTTGTTTGGCGTTTTCATTGTTTTCACTATTCCGGCAAGCGCCCTGTTTGCGTTATATGCCTCAGTACGAATCTCATAAGAGGCCTCCTCAAGAGCTTTGGTCGCGGCTATACGATCATGTTTCAGTTTATCAGAAACTTCGGTTATTTTATTTTTCCATCTAGTTCGGTAAGTGCCGCTTCTCTGCTGAGAGAGTCCTCTAAGCGCAACGCATCATAAGCCTCCGTAATGGTCGCCTGGTGGCCTTCTAAGGCTTTATCAATACCCGACCGGGCCTCTTTTTGAAATTCGGTTATTTTTCCATCTAGTTCAGCAACCGCCGCCTCTCTGATGAGAGAGTCCTCTGAGCGCAACACCTCATAAGCCTTCGCAATGGCTACCTTGTGGTCTTCTCGGGCTTTCTCAACCCCAGACCGGGCCTCTTTTTGAAATTCGGTTATTTTTCCATCTAGTTCGGTAAGTGTCGCTTCTCTGTTGATAGAGTCCTCTAAGAGCAACACCCTATAAGTTTCCGTAATATCCGCCTGGTGGTCTTCTCGGGCTTTCTCAATACCCGTTCGGACTCCATCAAGATCAAACCGGGTCTCTTTTTTAAATTCGGTTATTTTTTCGTATATGTCAGTAAGTGCCGCTTCTCTGTTGAGAGAGTCCTCTGAGCGTAACGCCCCATAAGCCTCCGCAATGGCCTCTTTGTGGTCTTCTCGGACCCCCTCAACCCCCGACCTGGTCTCTTTCAGAAATTCGGCTATTTTACCGTCTAGTTCGGTAAGTGTCGCTTCTTTACTATGAGAGTTCTCTAAGCGCAACGCATCATAAGCCTCCGCAATGGCCTCCTCAAGGTTCGACTGGTGGTCTTCTCGGACTTTATCAATACCCGACCGGGTTCTCTTTCGAAATTTGGTTTGGTTATTTTTTTATCTAGTTCAGTAAGTGCCGCTTCTCTTGATGAGAGAGTCTTCTGAGCTCAACACCTCATAAGCCTTCGTAAGGTCCGCCTGGTGGTCTTCTCGTGCTTTCTCAATACCCGACGTGGCCTCTTTTCGAAAATCGATTATTTTCCCGTCTAATTCAGCAAGTGTAGCTTCTTTGCTGAGAGAGTCTTCTAAGCGCAACGCATCATAAACCGCCGTAATGTCAACCTGGCGGTCTTCTCGGGCTTTATCAATCCCCAACCGGGCCTCTTTCTAAATTTGGTTATTTTTTTTACTAGTTCGGTTTAGTTTCGTAGCGTTTCTTCACGACTTTGTGTATTCACAGCCAGGCATATTCTCTAAGTTGTGATAGTAGACTTTTGTGAATCTCGTCCGTGGCCCTCGATATAGTTCTATTGATCAAGGCCTTTGTTTTTTGGGTAGTTAAAAAGTCGCCCTCTGTCGGGATGAATCCCCCTTCTGCCGGTTCCAAATTATTTGAATTTGTCACCCAATCGGAAGAACTACCTGGTCCGTATATACTCATTTTCAATAATGTTGATAATATATATTACGAACATGCGTTTAATTCTAAATAATTTTCTTAAAATTAATTAATTTGAAATTTCTAGGACTACCGAAATCGGGTAATCGTTCTTCAACTCTCGCCCTTTATCATCAAGAATAGAAATCTTCAACTCGTGGATGTGTCCCGATTCCAAAACTTTCATCTCGGGGTGTGGGAAGTCTAAGGTCAGGGTCTCACCATAGAAACAGTCGCTGGCGGGCACGGTTTTCAGTAATATGCTGGGAGTGCCGTCTACCGTGTTGTACGATGTGTTCACCCGATCCAGGTGCACCCCGAGAGTTTTCGTGACAGCGAAGTTCACCGGGGTCGTGCCGACGTGCTCGCCAGGATCAAACACTCCGTCATCGTTGTAAGGGTATGTTATTTTAAATCCTAACAGTGAGCCCAACCCCGGTGAGATCCTTAAACGCCTATCAACGGTCAATGTCGTGAGCCCCTTGGCTTTCGAGATTGCGAGAGTGACTACACCAGGAATCTTCTCCGCGACAAAAGCTTGGAGATCCCCGAAACTCCAAAGACCCTGAGGTACTATAGCATCTGGAGTTCTACGAAATCCTGAGGTCACTGGTTCAGTTATGATGTAGTTTCCGAAAGCCACAGGGCTTACACCCTCGACTTCTAATGTGAAAAACTCGAGCGTTTCAACGTTTTTCCACCCGACCGTGAACGTTATTGATCTAAGGCCTACCCGGCGTTGTCCGCAGCAGTTGTCTATTAATTTTTGAAGTTCACAACTCCCTTTTTGAACATTAGTGATAGTAGCAAACATAATAATATCTTTCAATGGATACACAAGCATTTAGCTTTAACTCTAATGCAAAGTATAAAGTTGGTGGTGTATACGCTCAAAAGAACACCATTGGTTGGCTTGTGCACCCTAAAATAAGAGTCAGTTTGGGCATGGGTTTCGACACAAATTTCACTAACATATTTGAGAAATATAGGGTGACCAAGATTAGTACGGTGGATGGGGTAACAGATGGCGGGCAACTCCGATGCAGTTCTGGCAGAACCAACTATATTTTGCCGTGTGGTGTGCCACAACTGGGTGTGGTGTATCTTTCGGAGACCACATAAAACCAAGTAACAGCATGAAAAAATTTTGGGAAAAAAAAGCAGTAGCTTATACAACTTTCATGTTTATTATACTATTAGAAGGATTTTGAAAGAATTACGTGTTCCACTACCTCAAGACGACGGGTGGAATCCCATTTCCAACACATACAACCTGTAGAGTTCGAACGGATATGTGACGAATTTGGTGTGGACCCAAACCGTGATTGGAAACAAAAAGTTTACACCAAGAACGATTCAATGGGCGACCCCTTTTTTGAAGAAGCTGGAAATGATGTAAAAGTTGTTGATGGCACATTCGATAGCAGTACTATGAGGTACACGTCAAGTTTCCTAATACATAAAGACCAAGTTTTTTTCTTGATATGTTCTCAGATAAAACCTACTACCAAACATATCCGGCTTCACTACACCAACCATCTAAAGTTGGAATAGCATGGAGTACATTTATATTAGATATAGCACTGGATTTACTCAGGCCGGGGTTACTCGCCTCAACGACTCCATTCGTACATATGTGTGGGCTATACTAGGTGCACAAAAACAAACTCGCAGTTCTATAATAGGATTCGGAAACGGCGTTTGACGCGCAAAAACAGTTCTTGGTACTTGTTGAGGACGCCATCTCAGCTAAGGTGGACCTGGAGAAGGCGATCCAGAATTATCAAGACGTTTTGCAGACTGCCAGCACCCCAGTGGACTATGTATTTGGAATAGGTCTTTATATGGCGCCGAGCAATATGATACTACGAGACGACCCGGTTGATGGTTACAATAATCAGATCGTAATCGCCACCGCCAATCAAAAAATCGGTCACAACGGTAACGTGAACACGGATATCATCAAGCGCACCCCCAACACGATCGGGTTCAACAGTGTTGAGGGAACCGATTTCATAAAACGCCCAAAACACAAAATGGATACACATCCCTCAACACAATCGAACCCAGTACCCCCAATTAGTAAATTGGATGCACCATGGAGTTCCATCAACAGACCAATCGCGATTGGAGAAACACCAATCAATCACAGATTGGTTGAAATTGGAAGCACAACACACGAGGAGGAGAAATTAGGGCTCGTCGTCGCCCTCGTGTCGATCGGATTATTTGCGCTTTGGTTTTTAGGAACTCTCTGGCGAAGAATAGTAGGAGACCGGCGATTGCCACGATTAAAAAAGCCCAAGTATTTTTGGCTAGCCATCCGGCCGTTTTTGATAATATAGATAGCAAGTAAGAAACGATACTTCCGATCAGTCCAGGTAGTGCGGCAGCCGCCTTTTCGGCTAATTTAGCCAGGAGACTGGCGAGGGCTTTTAGTTGTTTTTTTACCCACTCCTTAGCTCCGCCTGATGGCGCGGGTGCTGGTGCGGGTGCTGGGTGCTGGCGCGGGTGGTGGCGCCGCTCCACCCAGTGTAAGCTAGACTATGGTCGATATAGTCATGCTGATAGCAACGAGGATGATTGCTATCGTGATGCCCTGTTCTCTGAACAGAGTGCGAAGAAGCTCACCGAGTGTCGTCTCCTCGTTCAGGACCCTCGAGATTGTTTCGCGGATCCGACTTATTTGGTTGCGGAGAGCCTCACGGTTAGTCGAGGCGGCCTCCAAGCGAGCTGCTCTTTCATCACGCAACGACTGTAGGCGTTCGGTGATCCGCTCGGTAGATTCTATATCGACACCGGCTTCCTCCAGTTTTCTTTCTTCTAGCGCGATATGTTCATCCAGCGACGAGAGTTTGGCGAGGTTACGGACCAGTTCGCCCCGGACCGTTTGCATAACCTTATCGAGGCCCCGGAGTTCGAGAAGAGGTAACGATGGGTCATCGTTAGACAGGTCGATTTCGCTGAACGTGGTCTCCATCGTGTTAATAGCGTCGGTGGCTACTCGAGGGAGTTCGCTGAGCTCAACAGTTTCTATATCGGCGGCCGTTTTCGCCATCGTTTCGTCGGTAGACTGTAGGGCCTCCACAGCGCGGGTCGGCATAATTGTTTTACCACGCGTCCAATCTGGAAATCCTAGTTCGCTCCTTATGAGTTGGCCACCGCCCCGGTATCCGGCAATGGTGCTCATCGCTAGGGGTTTACCGGTCATCGTGTTGACGATCGGGACATTTGATGCTTTTAGTCGCAATCTACCGTTCAGATCCAATTCGAACTTGGAGTAGTCGCGACCGACAGATGGGACCACACCTTTTCTGCCAAACTGTTGTAGTAGTCGTCTACAGCTCCCTCGAGTTAATTCCCGACTTTGACCAACGCTGCTGGTAGCGCCACCTAATTCCCCCGATTGGATTGGAACTGGAGGCTGTATCAAGGGCGTTTCGTCATTATAATCATCTATGTCATAATCATCCGCATCCGCATCGACGTAATCGTCTCTGCCGATTTCATCCATGTCAATATCGTAATCAGCCATATTAATTTCTTAAAATTAATTATGTATTAAAGACAAAACCATAAGGGTTTAATATAGTTTCACTAAATTATGTCTTCGAGTCAATACGGTCGCAAACTCAATCCATACCGCAGACTGCGTGAGCCCCTCGGGGCAAAGGCGTGAGACAGAGTGTCGTTATTACGAACAACCCATCGACGATCGACCAGAACCAGCAGCTCTTGGTCCGCTTCCCCAACCTCGGAGCTAACGACGTCATTGTGCCGGGTACTGTTCGCCTCGCTTTCACTATTTCGCTGACGTCGACGGACGCGGACCGAACCGTCGTTCAGAACCTTGGTCGCGCCATCGTCAAGAAGACCATGATAAAGATTTCTGGTAATGAGGTGATGTCGATCGATGACAGCGACGTCTACCATTGTTATCAGGACCTATGGAAGACGGCGCAAGAGCGCGAAAACGCCGTCTATCAGGGTATTGACACCAGCAAAAATAAGAACGTAACCAAACTTAGAATCGGGGCTGGTAACAAGGTAGATAACAACGCGAGTGACAATGCGGTCGTGGGCGCTTACGGCAACCGCTTCTACATCCCGCTCGACTTTGAGTTGCTGGAGAGTCACATGCCCTACTATCAGAGCGCTTTGGCTGACCGCCTCGAATACGAACTAACGTTCAACGACTACGGCCGAGTTATCATAGCCAGCGACATGTTATGTTATCGACGTATACGATCGATAATGTTTCGCTGGAGTACGACATGGTCACGATGCCCGAACTCGCGCGATTGATCAGAACCCAGTACGCCGGCGCGTTGCCATACTTTACGACCGAGTTCTTCGCCATCGCAAGATGACGAAAGACAAAGGCGACACATGTGGAATATTAACGTCAACGTACCCGCTCGCTCGATGAAAGGTATAATGATGTTGTTCGAGGATGCTCGGTTCGCGGTTCGGTGCTAGAAAAAACCGACAAATTCTATAACCCCAAAATCACGAAGGTAGAGGTGACGATCGAGGGAGTTTCCCAATCAACTCTACAGCGCGGGTCTTCGCGCGCACCAGCAGTGGGACGAAGTAAGAAAGCTGTTTGCTGCCGGCTCTAAGCGCTCTCCGGAGGTTGCAGCGGTTGCCAAAGACCTGCATCTCTCGGCCGTCTCCCTCGCGGAGTTCCTGAATACCAAATACGCGTTATGGCTAGACATGCGAGCCAGCGACGACGACCAAATACACGGCAGCGGACGCCAAGTTGAGAACGCTAGCGAGGGTGTGACGATCCAGATAACCAAAGAGGCGGACGGAGCCGGGCCATTGAACGTGTACTTATATATAATTACAGACGCACAACTCAACATCGAAGATGGCCGATACGTCTCAGCACTCTATTGATTTAATAAAAAAATCATCTAACGATTTATTAATTAATAAATTTCATTATTCTAAAGAATTAATTAAGAAAATTAGCAATCATTCTAACGATTTATTAATTAATAAATTTGATAATTCTAAAGAATTAATTAAGAAAATTAGCAATCAATACCAATTCACGATTGGAGATGCCCACTCTGCCATAATATGTGGGCAGACAGGATGTGGAAAAACGGTTTTTATCCTCGACTTGCTCGAGGAGTCCTACCGCGATGCCTTTCGTCACATTGTGATCCTGTGTCCCACTGTGCGGCACAACGATACTTATCAGCGGCGAACGTGGATATGGACCGACCCTGAGGTATACGTTTATTGACCCAGGTAATAGGCTTCACGATTGGTTGCGTGGTTTATACCAAAGATTCCAGGGTGAGCCCACCCTATACGTGATTGACGATTGCTCGGCCAAGGCGGCGATGACCAAAAAGAAGGACATGCTCTCCGAGCTCGCATTTTCTGGCCGCCATGCTAGGCAAAGCGTATGGATATCCACTCAAAAGTACAACGCCGTCCTCAAGGATCTGCGCGAGCAAACGAAATGGGTCGCCCTCATTTCACTGCAAGGACCGAGACTCATTCGATGACTGTCTTCGAGAGAATGACGTTATCCCAACGCGCGAGGAGCGCCTGGAGGTTCGACAGATGCTTTCGGAAACTAAGCACGCCAAGCTTTTGCTAAAGACTGATCAACCAACTGCTTACGAAGTTATCAATTAATTTTATAATTAATTAGCAATTACTGAACAAATGCGAACATGCTGAACAATGCTTAGCAATTGCTGAACAATGCTGAACAATGCTGAACAATGCTGAACAAATGCTTAACAAATGTTGAACAAATGCTGAACAATGGTTAACAATGTTAACAATTTGGTGCTCCGCTGCGAGCTTTGTTGCGAGCATAATGGTGATCATAAGTATCGGGTGGTGCGCTTTGCAATATGTTAAAGTGATGAGACTTGTTAGAATAGTTTAAATTAATTTTAAGAAAAATGACTGCGACGAACTTCTCGATCAGCTAATAGAAGAAACCTCAACTCCGACTGCCAACATAGATAATGATCCGACAGAGCAATCGGAATCAACTCCAACGGCGGTTGGTATTGGGTTGAGTGCAACGACTCCGAATGAAAATGAAAATGCGGCGCGACGAGAGCGGCTAGCTGCGCTGGTTGCTGGGGGACAATCGGAGCATTATCTCGGTAGGCGTCTCTCAGTTTTTCAGGTGGATAAGATGTCAGATGCGGAGATCGATAAAATGTATGCGCGATACGAATCTAGGTTAGGTGCGGAGATGACAAAAACTCTCGGATCGGCGGCTATTCATTTGTACGCAACCGCCGTTAGTATACTTCTCCCTATACCAAACACCGCGGGATTGATTGACGATCTAGAGACAGACCCTTTTATAGGTCACACCCTTAGAACAGCCTGCTGCTCAATTTATCACAAGTTTGGAATGTACTTAGCTCCGCTGACAACCGCGTTGACCACGGGTAAACACTGTCAATTTGGACATATATGCCCACGAACTATAAGCCCTGAAAATGATGACACAAGACACACCCGCGAGAGTGACGGAGTTGAACCCGATTGCTCCAACCCAATCGAACCCGAGTGTTACTCCGCCACTGGATGACATACCGCATATAAAAAATCCCAAAAGACAGGCAGCTGGGCGGGCGGCGGCTGCCACCCGAAAAGTTAAACAAGATAAAATACTCGCCGAGCTTCGAGAGGCTAAACTCCAATCGAGATTGGGGTTGCAATCGGGGACGGAGACAGTAAAACATCTGAAGACAGAGTTTGAGTACAACCCCAATTCACGAATTGGAAGCACACCCAAATTTCTTTGAATTTGTCACCCAAATTCGTGAATTGGAGTTGGGTTGTTGGTGGTGGTCTGGCAGTTGTTGGTGCCCTGTGCGTGTGGAAATATCCCATATTATCGAAAAAACAACCAGCCAGAGTTCAGAAGAAAGTTACGAAACACCAATCGCGATTGGATGCGCCCCATTTAAACATTGATCGCGACCCCTTTTATATGCAATAATGGCCGAACAAGACGGTAAAAATTGTTAGTGAATGCGCTTTATCACGCCGTGGTGATATCAGGTTTCAGTATCGGGTATGCTCGACTATCAAAGATGGCCCTAGGAGGATCCGCTCCCAAATTGGACTTTACTGTGAGAGACGTAGGGCTCGCGACCTTAGATGTAGCGGCCGCAGTTTGGACCCGAGATTATCTAGTTTAAAGCTGGAATTCTACCAGTTAATATATGGAAATAAATGGCTTCAATCGCAATAATGGTAGGTGGTGCGCTCTTAAACGCATTTGCGTTCACCGGCAGCAACTTTCTATTCTCTAAACTACAAAACTCGAACGTGGATGAGGAGAGTACGCGTCACGATTTAGCTGTAGAACAATTCAATAGCGCAAAGGAAGCGTGGTCGGAAAAACAAACCGCCCATCTTGACTGGGTCAATGAAGAGCTTCGCCGCGAAAATCACGCCGCACAAACTTTTCAGAACGTTGAAGAAGCCAACCGCAAGTACGCGCTGGCATATCCGCAGAAAAGTCTCGCGCCGCTGGATCGCGAGCCCCAAATTTCAGATTTCTATGTACCGTCAGAGGCCCAAAAAGACCGCGAGATCGCGTTCATCGTCGTGGGAATGGGTGTGGTGGGTCTCGTCGGCTACTATATTCAATCGAGATTTTAAATTAATTATTTTAAATAACTTTTTTTATAAATATATATATAGAACGATGTCAGTTGACGAACTTTATTTTGCTATGATTGATGTAGGCTACACTGCCCTTAAACACCGCATAGCTGGTGCAAAGGGTATGATTCGTCTGGCCCGAGATTCTCTCGAGACGTGGCGGGAGGACGAAAAAGCGGCCACCCTTTTCGCAAAGCGGATGTTAGATTCCTCCACCAATCCTGGGGGATTAGATTTTCCCATTTCCTTCAGAACTTAACCCCCAATCGCGATTGCACTTCCAATAAAGGTTTATTATTATCGACGCAGTTACCGGACGATCTGGCGAGGGCATGTTGGAGATTGTCAGATATATTAGAATACATCGCATACGATGAACACGCGCAAACTTAATACCAAACTATCGGTTCGCCTAACGCGCAAGCTAGCGAACGTGTACTATAGCCCCCGCGGCTACTGGAAGGGACTCGCTGCCATCAAGAACATCGCGGCGGCGACCAAGGTTTCAGAAAACGCTGTCAAGGAATGGCTCAAGAAGCAGGCCATCTGGCAGATCTATTTACCCGCGCCTCACAAATATCCGCGCCCGAAATTCGACGTGCCGGTACCGAACCAAGTTCACCAAGCGGATCTCCTGTTTCTCCCTCACGATCGCGTCGGTCGTAAGACGTACAAGTACGCGCTGACAGTCGTTGACGTAGCGAGTCGTTATAAGGGGGCTGAGCCGTTGGCCACTAAAGAGTCTAAGGAGGTGGCCGAGGCTCTCTCCCGAATATATAAGAGGAGTCCTCTCAAATGGCCGAATCTTCTCCAGGTCGATCCCGGCCGCGAGTTCATGGGCGCGGTCTCTCATCTATTGTCTAAGCACGAAGTTTCTATCAGACGCGGCCGCGTCAACATCCACCGGGACCAGGGGATCGTGGAACGCTTCAATCGAACCCTGGCTGAGAGACTGTTCGGACACCAATACGCTAAAGAACTTGTAGACCCTCATTCGCGATCGACCGAGTGGGTGGCCAGACTGCCCGCCGTGGTCTCCGCACTGAACGGAGAGGTGACCAGATTGATAGGTAAGAAGCCCGTAGATGCCATCAAGTTTAAAAGGGTGACGAGCGAGCCCTCTGCCGTCTCGCGCGAGCGACCCGTTGGTTTAGAGGAGCAACGGCTTCCATCAGATATTGATGTCCGGTACCTCTATCAACCGGGAGAGCTCGAAGGTGGCAGCCGCCGCTCGACTGATCCCGTGTGGTCTCTCAATGTATATCATCTAGATCGATCTATTACCAAGCCCGATGAGCCCGTGCTCTACTATTTGGATGATGGGCCATCTCGAGGGTTTGTTCGCGAAGAACTTCTCGCGGTGCCTTCTGACACCCAGCTGCCCCCGGATCATCAGAGTCTTTAGATCGCTAATTTTCTTAATTTTTTTCAAAATTATTAAATAAATCATTAGAGAGGTTCTGTATGTATTCCGTCTGGTAACACACGTCTTTTATCGTAGTATGCCGAGAGTCCTAATTTTTGTTGACAGTACGTTTTCATAACACCGTCTTTCATTTTAAATCCCCTATTTTGTGCTACATCTATAATGTGTTTTCCATCTTCTGTAGTTTCGGTTAGTACTCGTTTATATCTATCCCAATTTAAATTGTTAGTTCTCTTGGACATTCCTTTCGCAGAGTTTTTATTAATAGAATTAAATTTTTCTACAAAATAACACTTACTAGATAACGCTATCAAATTCGTCGCTATCATTTCTTTTTTCTTTTTCAAACCCGTCTAGTAAGTTAGGTCTAATCAATTCCTCTATCGTTTTTCCACTAACTCCTATATACATACTATCCGTATCCATCTGTATTAATTCAAAGTCTTCTCTTTTTACGTATTTGTCAAGAAAATTCGTAGTAAAATTCCAACATTCTCAATTTAGCTAGTTGATAAACCGCTATTCCACAATGGAATGGTCTCTTTACCGCACACCTGGGTTTTCTTGAAGATATTTCGTATGCATCTCCTATCTCTTCCAAATCATCAAAATACGCGGATCTTAATGCTTTGTCAACACAGGTTTCGTTTTGTGTATATGTCGTATTTAAATGTCTCTCCGTTGCCTCTATCATTTTTCCACAACACGAGTTTCCTAATAATTTCATTATGTCGGCTATTGGTTTCTTATTTGGTTCTACATCACCCGTTCGTCTTGCGGCTGTAACTTCTTTTGCGAACCATTCGAATGGTTTTCCGCTAATATAATCTATAACACGATGAACTCCAGTTAATTCTAGGCCGTGTTTTAAATACCATTTCAACAGTGGCGCGTACAGCAATACTTTAGTGGCTGTCATAGATCCCACCAATTTTTTTCCATCTCCTCTTGTTCGGCCAGTATCTTTTAAATATTTTAACATGTGTGTGGGAACTTCATCAAACCTCTACTTCTCTGTTTTATAAATATTGGGGACATTTCAGAAAACTTATCTTTTAAGTTGTGGTGGAACTTCTATATCCACCTCCGCAAACCCAAACCAATCTCCGGATAAAACTCTTTTACAAAACTTTTTAATAAATTTAGGGTTATGTGGGGTATCTATATGGTGTATAGTTTCTCTCCCACACGGCATCTCTTTATTTAACGTAGATAAATATAACGCGTTTGCGTCGTACCTCAAAACAGCCTTGCAAGGTTTGGAACCCACTCTAATATTTGAAACACCAGCTTCTGCATATCGTGTAAATACTATTGATGGACCGCCAACTAGAGCGTCCTTCATCATTTCGTATGTTTCTTCTTTTGGTGCATATAGAGCATCCTCCGGTATAATCGTCTTTGAAGATTTTTGTTCTTTAATGGTTCCTCTCAATAAATATTGTATAGCTACTCCAGGTAGTGTTACCGCATCTTTGAAAATATCCACACCTCTGTGTTTATAAAATTCACACATTTTTTCCACCGCTTCTAGGAACGGTGCTACATCTAAATCGTTATAATATTTCAACCAATCTCTGAAAGTTTTCATATTATTTTCTTCGAAAATTCTACGACATTTACTTAATTCTGTTTCATCTATTAACATTTTCCCAGATAGTTTGGAATACCAATTCTCTATATCCGGTAGTCCTGGGTAATCCAGTTTGTCTGGAGAATCGAACCACTCATAAGGAAAGAAAGATTTCTGTCCTTTGCATTCGTAGGCTTTTATCCAACTATCGTAACTTCTTACCGGGTCCTAGATAAAGTATTACATCAAGAAATCTAAACTCTGGAGTAAATAGAAATATTGTTGCGTTTGCACGTTTTCCGACCATTACTTTCTTTGTTGTTGATACCAGTTCGCCTACTAGGTATTTCTTTATTAAGTTTATATCGTACTTACTGCTGTTAAAACCTATAACCGGTACTTGCTCTATCCACTGTTCGATCTTGGCGATTTGGTTTTTACGTAAATGTTCTGTATTAAACCCATATCTTGACCACACTTCTTCTCTTATAGCTTTTCCCCTGACTTTCAAATCTTCTACGAATTTTTCTATAAGTTTTGCGGGATCTTTATCACAAATATGAGTTACTGTTCCTGAGAAATTATCTCCTATACTAACGCTTACCGGAACGTGCTCGGCTTCGTACTCTAGATTATTACCGAGAGTTTCAAATTCTGGGTTGAGATATGCCTCAAAATCGTATACTATCTGATATGGATAAGAGTAGTGTCGCAACCGATCTTTATGTCTTTACCAGTTCTTTGAAATTCGCATTCCCACATAACTACTAGGTTGAATTCTTTGCTTCTTCTAATAAGTGTATCTCTTCTCATAGTGGATGCGCGTTCTTCTTTTCTATGTTTTGCATGAATCTCACACCCGTGCCAGTAACAGCCGTGATATTGATATACGGTATTGGTTTCTGGACAGTATCCATCTACTGGAGCTCCTAAAATCCATCTTTCACCCCCGTGTCCACACTGTTCGTGGTGAATGTGAATTCCCTCGCGCTTTTCCACAGAGTACATCCAATCGATCGCCCCATAACTGTTAGAACTTTTTGGGTAGAACGCTTTCTCGAACGACGAACGCGGGCGCTCTAAATAATTACCATCACATACTACTTTTGTCTCACCTTTCATACATTTTGGTCCGTGTCTCTTCATATTACTCGCTTTCGTGAATTTCTGCTTGCAATTATCGCAGGCGTAAATTTTAGATAGGTTTTTAAGGTTTTTTATTATAAATGCGTGATTATTAAACAGTCCTATTGTCATTGGTTTATTACCTATTGCCTTATAGTGCGCTGGTACCTTTTTCAACCACCATACGTTACATTGGGTGGCTTGATATACTTCTATACCGATTTTAAAAAACTCTTCAACCTTTTTCAGATCTGAAAAAGGAATTGGTGAAACCACATTACTACCAAAATATTGATTACTAAGTTCTTTCGCCTTTTCTGTACATCTGTCGGGTCTTTTATCTGTCATATGCATAGCTAGACACCTGAACAGACAAAGGTCGTCATTATACTTATCTAAAGAATACATACCTTTTTTTATTCTTCAGCCATTCTGGAAGTTCTCCTCCTGCCGCTTCTTTGGATTGTAGTCCCAAATCTTTTCCCCTACTACCCTGTATTAGCTTTACGAAAACCTCTACCCATCTTACAAACTTCCACTTTGTATTCGGTCTGTCTATTTTATCGGACATTATTCGTGTTTGCTCCTTATCTGACAGCCATTTTTTAACGGTTTTCATTGATATAGTGGTTCGCTACCACCGAGATTTTTGTGCATTATTATAGTTACAGGTTTTCCATTTTTAATTTCCTCCATATGTTCTAGCTTGTAAGAATATGAATATCTCAAATAAAAATTGGTTGTTAGATACGGAGCGAGTTTCTCGGACATGCGTTCAGACTCGTTAATGTTAATGTTTTTACGAAAGGATAATGTAACTACCCGTCTTCCATTTTCTAACTTTTCCAATGTTTCATCGTGAGCCCCCAATATTTCTTCACCTTTTTCCACTATCGCGCGAACGAGAGATCTTTTATTTTGTATTGGGCCGCCTGTGTGTCTAATTTGGGACAAATTATTGGTGCTTGAAGGTTTTATTACACTAGCCCTTAACTCCGCAATACTTTCTTTTTGAATTCTGTTACCAACTTCATCCGCTAGTGAGATGTTTGTAAATGCCCCTCTTTTATAGGCGCGGATAAACCGCTTCATAAACGCCTCATTCTTTGTGGCATTTATCAGCTTTGTCAACCCCCTAACTCTCAACCGTGTACTATAAGTAATCCCTAGAGATTCGGCTTCTCTTCTCAAACTTTCTATTTCTGCTCTAGTTTCTGGCGTTATCATATTTTCTGTATTATACTTTTGTATAACCTATAAAATTTATCTGTTCAATTGGACGTCAAAAATTTACATAATGTTTTTTTGACGTCCAATTGAACAGATAAATTTTATATACATATATAATGAAGTGTGAGACTTGTTGTAAGACGTTTACGTGTAAAGACTATCTACGAAGGCATCTAGCGAGACGTAGAAAGTTTCCTTGTGTCCCCCCACAATTTCAATGCCCTAGATGCCCTTGTAAATTCGTTAGTGCCCAAACTCTTTGTAGACATAAGCAACTACGCTGTCAGGTGGCTAAAGGTGAACGTGGTAGAATAGAGCTGGTAGAATTAGTTGCTGATCTGCGAAATAAATTAGCTATATCGGAGAAGAAAAATGAGGAATATAAACTATTGTACTTGCATGAATGATTTCGACTTTTTTCAAAAGTCAATTACCAATATAATTGGGACTCCCTCTTCTCAAAATTATTTTCTCCAAAAATTCATAAATTTGCTGTCGGGAGACCCAATTTTCCTCGTTAACCAATTTTTTGATTTTCGGGGGTGGTAGGGGTATTATAGAGGGTTATAAACGATACCACGGTAGGTGGTATCATTTTGACTCCCTTACTACTACTTTCGTTAGTTTTACCATCTTTATATTTGCTTATCAAGGCCCTAGATAATATGCATTATTACCTTTTCGGGTGTCATTGCAACCACAAGTCTGATTGGTATGGAACTGCATGTGCTTTTTCAGCACATCTCATTTCATTCTATAGCCCACCCATGCCTAAAGGGCCAAATTTGTAATTTTAGCCAGTCCAGGCAGCATTTAGATGCGTCTCTTGGCTATTTCACACTTGTTTTCACGTTAAGTGTTCTTGTTCAAAATTCAAGTGATTTTATAATTATTTTCAAGGTTGGCCACTCGCACCTCTGGAGGCCTTGAGAATGCCAGCCGTTCAGCAGTGTAGCCACATTTTCTTACGGGGATTCACACCTGACACCAAGTGATATGGTGTACCAAAGATGCCTGACAGTGCTGAACATCTGTACATATTTCCATGCTTGCGCTGACAGTTAATGGTGCTGACAGTTAATGGTTGATGGTTGTTTTAATCCTGCATTATTTCAATCATCAATACATTCTGGAGCCAATGTATTAGATATTTATTCATCTGTACAGATTTCAATGCTTGTGCTGACAGTTAATGGTTGATGGTTGTTTTAATCCTGCATTATTTCAATCGTCAATACATTCTGGAGCAATCAGTAATATTGATATTAAAACAACCATCAACCATTAACTGTCAGTACCCTCTGGTGGTTTGTTTCTGCTAATTTTTGTCGTTGATTGTATGTTATGCGAATATTATGTGAAAAGCATCAAAATTGTGATATGTTTCTCACATATGTTTCTCACAGGGGGGGGGGGGGGGGGGGGGGGGGGGGGGGGGGGGGGGGGGGGGGGGGGGGATTTCCCCCCCCCCCCTCCACTGGTTTGTTTCTGCTACTTTTTGTCGTTCATTGTATGTTATGTGAATATTATGTGAAAAGCATCAAAATTGCATCAACATTGTGATATGTTTCTCACAAGGGGGGGGGGGGGAATTCCCCCACCACCCCCCCCCCCCTC
Organism: Conchocele bisecta; assembly: GCA_029237695.1. Classification (NCBI taxonomy): domain Eukaryota; kingdom Metazoa; phylum Mollusca; class Bivalvia; order Lucinida; family Thyasiridae; genus Conchocele; species Conchocele bisecta. The sequence continues at coordinate 131,209 of CM055265.1, read as the reverse complement.
CAACTGTTTGTCGTTGTTTGTATACTATGTGAATATTATGTTAAAAGCATCAACATTGCGATATGTTTCTCACATATGTTTCTCACAGGGGGGGAAATTACCCCCCCCCCCCCTCCTCCACTGGTTGGTTTCTGCTACTTTTTGTCGTTGATTGTGTGTTATGTGAATATTATGTGAAAAGCATCACAGTTGCATCAAATTTGTGATACGTCTCTCACCTCCACTGTTTGGTTTCTGCTACTTTTTGTCATTGATTGTATGTATATTATGTGAACATTTGATATTTCGTGTTTGCAGCTACTATTTTCAACATACGTTTTAATCGACCTTGTAGCAATAGAGCATATGGTATTATATTGTTTAAACATCGTTTAGATGAACACATAATCCATAAACGATACAGCTGCATGTATATTAAAAATTCACAGAACAACTTTAGACAACCCCTAAAATCACTGCGGACATACTCGTTTCCTACGGAAATATTCGTGCCTTAGACCCTCGCGAATATGTCCGCGGACATTTTCGTTCGTGCGGACATATTCGTACCTTTCATGTGTGTGAATTGTGATGGATCACTAAATATTTGGCGGCTATATCAATGGGTCGTGTTTACTCGCTCAATACAACTTCTGAGACGAGCCATGTGATTTTCTACCTCAGGGCATGTGCCATTTGTCATGTGAAATATTCACAGCAACTGTGATATTTTCTGTAAATGACGTCAAAAGTTGACGAAATTTTCATAGCAAATGCGGCATTTACTCTAAACATTTCGTGAACTTTCCACGTCATTTACAGAAAATATCATAAATGTTGTCAATATGTTTCATGAGATGTCGCACATCTATCTAGGTATAAAATCACATGGCATGTCTGCGTGTATAATTTAACTTGAATACAGCCGGGTTTCTGCCAACTAATAAAATATAATTCGACCACGTTGTCCTGGCGTTGTTTACATGCATTTATTTGGATGGGTTGAGGCCTAGGGGTTAGCACACCTGATTTCCATTCCGGAGGTTGTGGGTTCAAACCTCTCCATAGACGTGAACAATACTAACATAGTATTTGCATCCCACTGGTCTGTCGGATGAGACTTGAAACTGTGGTCCCGTTTCTATATGTCCTTAGCTGTTGCTGGGACATTAAACCAATTCACATTCACTTTCACTTTTGAAATGCCTTTGGTTTACAAAATCTGTTATAAATAATAAAGGGACTTGAACACCTGCTGTCACTGAATAAATCGTCCCAGGTTCGAATCTCACAACTGACAAAAATATTTTGGGAAAAAATAGATATATTGTTACTGTTTTAGTCACATGTGTCCGTTCGTCTGTTCGTTTGTCCGTCTGTGCATCCGTCCGTCACGTTGCTTGTACATGTAAGACGTAAAACTTAGTAAACCGTAATTGCTGGAGACTAGATATTTGGCATGTGAATTCCTTATGAGTTATGAAGTAAAACACAAATGATATGTAAAATTGGACACGTAGCTAAATGTTGGAATGAATTTCAAGATTATGTTGCTTTATAGTAATCCAAATTTCAAAGAGCCTGCAATGTTTATGCCCCCTATGCGATAGCAAGGGGGTGGCATACCGGGTGGATATACAGACATATAGCGAGCAGGTGTTTGCAAGCAGTCTAGATCCAGATGAGCTGGCTGTAACGAGCCATCTCTTCATGATTTGCGCTTTTCGCAAGTATGTTTTTTTAGAGCAAAAACATCCCCTTTGTATAAATAAAGACACAAATCATGATCCAAAAACTAAAATGCCGAAATTATTAAATGGGGGTTGGACCAATAGTGTCCCGTCGTTTCTACAAACAATGGTGTAAGTTTCTGTTTGGTTTCATTCTTGGAACCTGTGATCACTTGTATATACATGTATAAGCCAAATCATAGGTTGCTGATGCATTCAGTGGTTAAATAAGGAATGTTCTGAACCCTGTCATCCCTACATAATCTTGACATGGTATTTTTCCGACCAATCTACTCGTCACAACATAATTTAAGACTAGTCCATTTATGAAATGGGATGTTTTTTCCTTAAAAATATGAAAATTACTTGCAAAACGTGCATATCCTGATGATATGGCTAATTACGAGTCCGCTCATCTGGATTGACACTGGATTTACACTGCTTGCAAACACAGGTATATAGGTACGTAGTGTCAATAAGTCTATACAAGTTTCATTATCATCATATTACGTCAATACTAGTATGTGAACACTTCATACGAGTCCATACTTTGCATCTATTAATGGAATCATAAGCTTTTCGAAAATCGATAAATGCACAAAATGTTGACAACTATAGTTTCCTTCTTGTTTCAACAATATTTGTTAAACATGCTACATGATCTATTGTAATACGCCTCTTCCTGAAACCTGAATTTGGGTTTAGCAAAGTACGGAAATCCGTTTCCCATTTAGCATGTTTAGACAGGATGTCGCACACTTTATTTGAAGTGCCGTCGTTATCAATAATATCTTCCATAACGATGTCCATAAATCCGTCTGATATATACCGTATACTTCGTCTAATATATATGTCTGCATTATATACCAATAACACCTTTTCGCGCGCTGGACCTCTCGGTCGGTCCAAGCTTTTTCTCACACCACAGTAATCAGCCTTTACATGTACATAGTGATTATCTAGTGATCGCAGTATATGTAGGTATGTCTATCATATAATTACCGCGTTGTAACGCCGTTCGTCCGTGCGCTCAGCGTTCGTTTGAAGACGGTGTCCGTCCGTCCGTCCGTCCGGTCCGTCCGTCGTCCGTCCGTCCGTCCGTCCGTCCGTCCTTGCGTCCGCAAAATATATGTGATTAGCGAAAATGAGTGGCGAACAGCGTAGGTCATAATGGCGAGCAGGGTAGCCCCTTAACAAACATCAGATCAGACTGCGCGGACGCGAGCGACGGGGATGAAAATAAACGTTGTTTTAGAAATCGGTGAACACTTGGTAAGAATGCTATTTTTTGGGGTTTAAAATAGTAGCCGTTACAAACAGGTTTTATTTTAGAGAGGTGACCGTTGTAGAGAGATGTATATCATGAGGAGGTTATCCGTTTGGGGGTTGTTGTAGAAAGTTGACCGTTGTGAGATATGGATCTTGTACGGAGATTAATATATAGGCAATTATCGGTTGGGGTATAACATAATGGCCGCTAGAGAGAGGGGGTTGTTGTAGAGAGGTGGCCGTTGTGAGAGATGTTGTAAGACGATTAACCTTTTCAACAATACATATGCCTCTTTATCAGTGTTTTCAATCAGTGCAGGTCCAGATGAGCCGGTTTGTAACGAGCCGTCTCTTCAAGTATTCATATTGTGTGGAGAAAAATCACCCCGTTCTTAAAAATGGATTAGTCTGAAAATCCTTTTGTGACGGTTGGACAGTCCATTCCATTTGTTTATGGTTGCTACAGAGAGGGGGTTGTTGTAGAGAGGCGACCTTTTACTCACAATTCATCCCTAAATAATATTGATATGGTAACTTTCCGACTAATCCACTCGTCACAACATGCTTTTAAGACTAGTCCATTTATGAAATGGGGTCGTTTTTTCCCCTAAAAATATGAAAATTACTTGCAAAACGTGCATATCCTGATGAGATGGCCCATCACGAACCAGCTCATCTGGATCTACACTGGATCTACACTGCTTACAAACACAGCTATATAATGGTATGTACTGTCAATAAGTGTACAAGTTGCATTATCATCATATTACTGTAATATCACGGATTGTTTCAATATTAGTACGTGAACACTTCATACATGTGAGCATTTGGAACAAACTCATACCATTAACATGATATTTACCCTTTTGGCTTGACTGAGCCAAAGGCTAAAGTGAGCTATTGTTACCGCTTTTCGTGCATCGTCCGTCCGTACACAATTGCTTCTTCACAGAGATGGATTTTTCACGAAGTAGTAACCGCGTGGGTGGTTGGTCGGGCGAACGCGAAGGCGTAAATTAACGGTAGGAGTTCCTCCTTATAGGAATCACGATTTGCCTGGTTTGGCCCTCTGGTACGTTTTTATCGTTGGCTCTTTTGTTACCGGGAAGTTGAATTGGGTTATTACCCATTATAAAAGTAGTAAGATTATTACTGATCCTGCTGCTTTTGGGAGGGGGCCAATTGATTCTAGTGTGGCGAGGACCTGGCGTCAGATCAGGATTATTCTGATTTCAGGGCTATATATAGAGCTTTTTTATTGTAAATATTCAGTTCTGATTTTGGGATATCCCCCCCCCCCCCTAACCCCATTTGTACAGACCCAGCCGATGACCATAGATGTTGATAGGCCGTTAAACCCTAACAAACAAACAAACAAGCAGTAGTTACGCGTAAGTAACGAAATGGCTGTCAGTGGGAGCATGCGTGCACGCATGGACACATTTCTCGTGTTACCTCCAACCATAATCTTGTTATGTCCCCTTGACGAAAAGTCGTTCACCCATGATGTTTAGAGTTCATTTTCCACTTTCCACTAGCTACAATACTTCGCCTCTGATATGTTACGGCTACAATTTGACCCATTCAAAAAATGTGAGCAACCGAAGTGCATACACAAACATGTTGCATGTAGGTCAAAGTTTAGTAAACTGTATATTTTATACCTTTAAACAAATAATCTTTGATGTAGAACTAGTAAATTGCTAAATTTAATAGAACAGGGAAATCATTTTCCCATGGAAGCCATCTTTTCTCTTGTTGTTGTTCAACATTCAACATAACGAAATGAAGCTTTCATATTTACAAGATATTCATGTAAATGTCAGATAAACATATTGACACGGTAAAATAACACATATTTCTGCATGTGTATTTTCTTTATTAATAATTATAAGATTGACAGTTTAATATCGCTAACATATTAAACACGCAGGATAACCGGTTGCAAAAATCACTCTTCCGTGTGTAACATTAAAGAGATTGGATTAAATTGCTACCCTCGCGAGAGGTATGGAGCTGGGTAGCAATTTTGTGTCTAATTTCCCACTAGCATTGAAGTAGCATGTAAAGATATTTAGATGGATAGAATATGACATATGAAAGCAAATCTAAACAATTCCATATAGAACATAATAGTGAGCAATTTGGGATACTTGACAAAAATGCAAGGCTTGTTTACCTACCATAATTGCTTGGTTCAGAAAAACGATAGAAATCTACAAAAACACGTGTTCATGACAGCGTGTGGCACATACTAGTATCTAAGATCCGGGGACTTTATATTAACCTATGGAATGAGGGAACTGTAATTATATCATGTCATCCTTTTAAATGAAAACATTGTTTGACGGCACATTAGAATCATTTCCTATGGAAGAGTAAAATGGAAATTAAAATTAACAGCAAACAACACATTTTTAAATTAAGTTGAGCATTGAAAGAGATGACGGTGAAAAGAAATATATGCAGTGCAAAGTTTGTTAATACTTGTATAAACGGTGGATCATTTTACAATTATTGGGATCCCAGCGCTATATTGAAAGGTACATGCCCAATCAGTAGGCACAACATGTTCTTTATAGGAATTAAATAAGTGTATAATTGTGTCCCTATTCCACCAGTTCTATGAATTACGGGTGCCCGCTATACAGATATAATCATTTAGTAATATTTATTCTACTGATTATGTCGCGCGGTGGTATCAGGTTATTTTCATATGCAAATGAGGCATGATATTTTTAAATTATTTATACTACTTAAATGCGTCATCTGAAAAAATATAAATACAGAGAATAAATATATTGTCCGTTAACATTTTAAGGAAACACGGTTATCCACCTGATATCGGTGTGGAATTTTACGTCCGATATAAATGTATAATAATACCGATCAATGCGTGGGGTAATTGTGAATGAATGTTTATTTTGCCAGAAAATATCTCAGATGTCTCTGATATAAAGAACAGTAATATTCACAATTCCCTAGGAATATAATAGTACACGATAATGTTAAAGGTACATGCCCATGCAGGCACAATATGTTATTTATAGGAATTAAATAAGTGTATAATTGTGTAACTATTCCACCAGTTCGAAAGATTACGAGTGCCCACTATACAGATATAATAATTTAGTAATGTTTATTTTACTGATAGTGACTCGCGGTGGTATCAGGCTATTTTCATCATACGCAAATGAGGCATACTATTTTTTAATTATGTATACTAGTTAAGTGCGTCACCTGAATAAATAATATTTTAGATAAATTATAAAGTATGATCATTTCACATCAAAAAATAAATACAGAGAATAAATAATACAATTTTAAGGAAACCGTTGATATCAGTGTGGACATTTACGTCTGAGATAAAATGTATAGTAATTCCAAGCAATACGTGGGGTAATGGAGAATGAATGTTTATTTGCCATAAAATGTCTTAGCTGATGTCTCTGATATAAAGTACAGTTTGTGCCTACTGAGTGGGCATATTACGGAGCCCCGCAGGGGACATGGATTTTTTTTTTATTAATTCGTTCCCACGAAATAACAATTCGTTCCCTCAATTGAACAATTCGTTCCATCGAATTAACAATTCGTTCCTACGATATAACAATTTCTTCCCTCGAATTAACAATTCGTTCCCACGAAATGACAATTCGTTCCCTCGAATTAACAGTTCGTTCCCACGATATATCAATTTGTTCCCACGAATTAACAATTAGTTCCCGTGGGAACGAATTGTTGTTTCGTGGAACGAATTGTTAAATTGAGGGAACGAATTGTTAAATTGACGAATTGTTAATTCGTGGGAACGAATTGTTGTCAGTATCGCCCTTGATATGTGTGTACAACTTATAACAGCCAGCGTCTTTTCGTGAAAGCTTGGGCGTGGCCGGGGTGCATCGATTAGTATCTAAATATAGGCACAAACTGTTTTTTATAAGTGTATAATTGTGTAACCGTGTTTTAAAAAATACGATATAATCATTTAGAAATATTTAATTTACTGATAGTGATACGCATTTGTATCGGGCTTGTTTGATATGCAAATGAGGCAGGACATGGCCGTTTATCAAATAATTATAAAGTATGATCATTAAATAAATAGTTGTTTCTATAAATCTTTTCAGGAAATAAGGTTATCGCCCCTGATATCAAGTGTGGCAATTTAGGTTTGATATACAAGCTATAATAATGCAAAAAATTAACACGTAAATGAATATTTATTTTCAAGTAAAAAGTAAAAAAAGAAAGCAAACGACTGGATGAAAAGATACGTCTATATTACCAACTGGGGTGTGGGAAAGGACGTTTAATGACATTGGGAATGACGCCATAACGCAATTTAGCGAAAAGTGTAGACTCTGATCAGTATGGCAGTCTGATCTGGGTACCCACGATATAGCATCTCGTTCACTCGAGATAATATCTCGTTGCCACGACATAGCATATCGTTCCCTCGAGATAACATACCGTTGCCACGACATAGCATCTCGTTCCCACGACATAGCATCTCGTTCCCTCGAGATAACATATCGTTTCCACGACATAGCATCTCCTTCCCACAACATATAGCATCTCGTTCCCTCGAGATAACATGTAGTTGACAACATCTCGTTCCCACGACATAGTATCTCGTTCGCTCGAGATAACATATCGTTCCCTCGAGATAACAAGCATCTCGTTCCCACGACATAACCAGCCAATCTAAATGTAATACCATTGTCATTCAAGATGGTGGAGGAATATCTGCTCTTATATTGGCTAATAATGTCGTTCGAACGAGATGATATGTCATGGGAGCGAGATAGCTAACTCGTGATAACGAGATCCTATCCCGTGGGAACGAGATGATATTTCGTCGGAACGAGATTGGTAAATAGTGGAAACGAGATCCTATCTAGTGGGAACGAGATCCTATTTTGTGTTTACGAGATGCTATGTCGTGGGAGCGAGATAGCTAACTCGTGGTAACGAGATCCTATCTCGTGGTAACGAGCTGACATGTCGTCGAGCTAGCTAAGGAAAAAGAATTGCGAATTGCACTTGTCCCTCTTAAAGGTACACGCCCACCCAGTAGGCACAAAATGTTCATTATAGGAATTAAATAAGTGTATAATTGTGTCACTATTCCACCAGTTCTAAAAATTACGAGTGCCCGCTGTACAGAGATAATAATTTAGCAATGTTTACTTTACCGATAGTGACGCGCGGTGATATCAGGCTATTTTCATATGCAAATGAGGCATGATATTTTTTAATTATTTATGCTAATTAAATGCGTTTCCTGAAAAAATAATATGTTCTAAAGTATGATCATTGCACATCAAACAATAAATACAGAGAATAAATAGCAATGTCCGTTAACATTTTAAGGAAACACGATTATCGCCCCTGATATCAGTGTGGAAATCTATGTCCGATATAAAATGTATAATAATTCAAATCAGTACGTGTGGTAATGGTGAATGAATGTTTATTTTGCCAGAAAATGTGATTTCTCTGATATAAATAACATTTTGTGTCTACTGAGTGGGCATGTACCGTTAAGCTGCCGTAGGATACCGTTGTCAAATTCAAGTTATTTAATGCATAAATTATGGCATATAATTGGTAATATGAACATCGACTTATTGATCCCATACAGTTGATTTCACCCGAATGCCATTATCACGGAGAAATACTTCCCAATCTAGTACAGTAGACTAGCTTAGCGCCTCTCTAAGCGAGAAACGTCTCTGTTCATGATTGAAAGTGACACATACATGGAGTGCTTAATTACAGTGGAAGCTCTCTAAACCGGATACCCTGGCCACCTCCACTGTATTGTCACTTCGATAATGTGTGTGTGTGGTGTGTGTGATCTGTTGTTTCTCTCCTTTATATATAAATGTCAACACAATGTTAACCTTTATAATGCTGAGCACGAACATTGTCGTCTGCTGTTGCTTTATAATTTGCCTTCTTTCTCAATAAAAACATGGTTTGACAGCACTTCAGAATCATTTGCATTGGAAATGATTCTTAAGTGCTGTCACATCATGTTTTGATGAAAACTGGAAGAGAGAACATAAACAGCAGACGACACAATTTAATTCAGCAGTGTGAGGTCCACGTCTTTCTTCCGTCTTATATTGTTACATGACTACCGTTGTTTGACACTGCTCACAGACGTGTTCAAACTAGTACGGGACCACGAACGCCTGTCGTACAAAAAACGAAATCGACCGGCCCTGGAATAATATACAGCTGGAATTTTGCTTATATCAAGTACATCCATTTGTCAACTCGAAACTCTCTTTCAAAGAAAAAAAAAGGCTCTAGCAAAAAGCCGTGACACGTCAATTTTAACGTACACACCTAAATATAAAACGTCATTTTGTATTCCACGTAGCAGAAAAAGTAAAGCTGATTCAACGTGTTCAATCGAACAATAAACGCATTTATCGTTTTTGTGTGGTATGTGGATATAACTATATGTTTAAATTATGAAATAATCCAGCGCATACGTCATTGACGTCAATTTTAATTGTGTGTCACGTACGTGCCTGTAATTGCTGATTATTAGTCATATTTGGTCAGAAATACATTCACATCATGTCGTCGCAGTTGTAAAATATGAAATGATGTATAAATACCCATTAACCACGGTGATGTGGTTCCCTGAAAACGACAGATTTTTGGCGTCAATGGTGTGAATATAATAAATGCAACTTTGGAGATCGTATATAGCCAGATATACGAAGTCGACAACAAAGTGGAAGATATGCGTATTTTATTATGATCGTATGACACATTGAATACTTCTATTTTTCAAGTATGCTCATTAAACAATTGGGCTGTCTCGATTTCCAGTTTAACATTCCGAAAATGAGGCCCCAAAAGGATAAAAATTGTGGGGTTTTTTATCACAAATTATTTAAATATTTTTAAGGAGCCTCATGAGCTTCACACTCTGACAGGAGCTTCACACTCTGAGTGGAAAATGGAAATTAATAAGATGTGGTTATATGTGGCTGTAAATGGCGAAATTGGGCTTATGATATTTGTGACCAGTGTAGCTCCTGATCAAATAGTACAGTCCCGTAGCCTGATAACGATCCATGTTGTTTGTTAGAAGCATAGCGGGTGTTTGATTGATGTAATGTAGACAGGGCAGCTCTTGATCAGACTAAACGGATGCACAGGTTGATCTGGCCATACACTGGTCGTAAAAACACATAAGTCCCATTTCTCCAGCAACATTTCTCCAGTAGACCGTTTAAATATTCAACACCGTTTTATATCTAGTATTATTTTACAATACTTGAACAATGCTCTGGAATTATCTCCCTTATCCTTTCGTCTTTGTTGCCATTTTGTATGTGACAGTTGAATCTGGTTATGTCTCTTATGTGAGTATTACGGTTATTCGTAATCCTATTTCAGGGGAAGGGGCCAAGTGACTTGGTGTGGTATGGACCTGGCACCAGGTCAGGTTATTCTATGGCTGATTCATATTCATGGCTGATTATATTTTTTCTTGTTGTAAATAGTCCGTTCTGATTTTGGATTTCCCCCAATGCAGCAGGCTAAAATGCGATCGAACCTGTTGGCCCGTCCTTACATGACCTTATCTGTTGATAGGCCGTTAAATACCAATATACAAACAAACAAACAAAATCCTTTTCCTTTCGTTGATTTTTTTTGAAAATCAGTCCTACTTTCCCTACATGACTATAACCTTTTCAACAATACTTACCTCTATTGATATGTTTTCACACTACATTTTATATTGATCCAATCATCATAAAATAATTTTTAGACTAGTCTATTTATGAAAAGGGGGTGTTTTTGTTCTCAAACATATGAAAATTACTTGCAAAAAAGGTGCAGATCCTGATGAGACGGCTCGTCACGATCTACACTTTTTGCCAGTACAGTGGAACGTCTCCAAACCGGACACCCTGGGAGGTCCCCAGGGTGCCCGGATTGGAGATTTTCCACTGTAAATCAGACATGTGAGTACTTCATGGCACATTGTAGTGTTTTGCAGTCATGAATATTCATTGTAATCAGAGATACATAACAGCGAGATACATTAAATGTACATAACCCACTCAGCAGCTCAGTAGGCACAAACCGTTCTTTACATCAGAGAAATCAGCTGATACATTTTCTGACAAAATAAACATGCATTCATCATTGCCCCATGTATTGATTGGCATGTTTTTATGCATCTTATATCAGACATAAATTTTCAGACTGATATCAGGGGCGATAACCGTGTTTCATTAAAATGTTAAAAGACATTGCTATTTATTCAGTCTCTGTATTTACTTTTTGATGTGCAATGATCATACTTTATAATCTGTCGAAAATATTATTTTTTCAGGTTTCACATTTAATTAGTATAAATAATTAAAACATATCATGTCTCATTTGCGTATGAAAATAGCCTGATACCACCGCGAGTCACTATCAGTAACATAAATATTATTGAATGATTATATCTGTATAGCGGGCACTCGTAATCAGTTCCCGGGCGTCAGTATTTCTGGGATACTTTGTATTTCCTGCTCTAGTAGTCCTTTCGGTCCCGTGTATCAGCTTTGAAGGAGAGTCTGGGCACGTTAAAGAACCAGAGGGGACTATTCTAATAAGTGCTAGACCCCCTGGGGCCGGTTTCCTCTATATCCGCCTCCTTCCTTTCTCCCCTTCTTGGGAGACGACATGCAAGGTCATCGAGCCTGTGTCGTCGTTAAATCCAAGAATTTACATTTGCACTCGTAATCTTTAGAACTGGTGGAATAGTGACACAATTATGCACTTATTTAATTCCTATAAAGAACCTTTTGTGACTCCTGAGTGGGCATTTTCCTTGAAGGTAAACATCTATATTTGCGCGAGTGTCCGGTTTAGAGGGGTTCTACTATACTAGTGGTGTTGGAAGGGTTAAATCATCGTGTACTGGCAATGTGTGCTGGTTGTATCGTACGGAGCCCCGCAGGGGACATAGATTTTTTTTTCCTAATTCGTTCCCACGAAATAACAATTCGTTCCCTCAATTTAACAATTCGTTTTCTCGAATTAACAATTCGTTCCCATGATATAATAATTCGTTCCCTTAATTTAACAATGCGTTCCCTCGAATTAACAATTCGTTCCCAATATAAAACAAGTCGTTCCCACGAATTAACAATTCGTTCCCGTGGGTAGGAATTGTTCAATTGAGGGAACGAATTGTTAATTCGTGGGAACGAATTAATAAAAAAAAGAATTCTACGTCCTCTGCGGTGCTCCGTACTTTTTGTATGTGCAGTATTTGATATTTAATAAATCCAGAGACATATATATAATATCGCCTGCCTCTATTGGTTAATCCAGAGACAGATGTACTCTGAAGATTTTGTCAACTTTTGACTCAATTTATGAAAAGTATTGTAAATTTTGTAAACGTATTTAATGAAATTACACAGATGTCCGAAGGTACAATTAAAATCCCATGGCGTGTCTCATATTACAACTCTAAATCCTGTGTTACTTACAGTATACATGTATGCCCATATATGTTATTTTTGCACGAACGACGATTATATTAGATACAAGAGAATATGAAAAGAAAGAAGAAATGGATATATGTAATGGTAAATACAATCAGTATAATAATTTTGCATACTTTCAATCATCAAATATATGCAGTCGTTAGTTCTATATGAAATAATGCATTTCGGGAAAAATAAATGATTACTCCCTCGAGGTATACATAGCTATATACGTATGTTTAGCTATGGTGGTGAAATAGGCAACTGGTGTCGCTTTACCAAGCCATGATCCTGTGGCATTAATCGGAAATTAGTCGCGTTCATTAGTTTCAACTGTATACAGGTATACGTTCGAATAGTACGGAGCCCCGCAGGGGACATGGATTTTGTTGATTAATTCGTTCCCACGAAATAACAATCGGATTAACAATTCGTTCCCACGATATAACAATTCGTTCCCACGAATTAAAAATTCGTTCCCGTGGGACAGAATTGTTATTTCGTGGGAACGAATTTTTAAACTGAGGTAACGAATTGTTATTTCATGGGAACAAATAAATAAAAAAATAATTCTACGTCCCCTGCGGGTGGGTGGTGGTCGGGCGAACGAGACGGCGTAAATTAACGGTAGGGGTTCTATAGGAATCACGATTTGCCTGGTTTGGCCCTCAGGTACGTTTTTATATTTGGCTCTTTTGTTACCTGGGAGTTGAATTGGGTTATTGCCCATTATAAAAGTAATAAGATTATTACTGATCCTACTACTTTTGTGAGGAGCCAAGTGATTATGATGTGGCGAGAACCTGGCATCAGATCGGGATTATTCTGATTTCAGGGCTGAATAATTATACTGTTTTATTATTATAAATATTCAGTTCTTATTTTGGGATTTTCCCCCCATTTGTATGTACTTGAACATGTACATGTACTTGTACAGGTAATCTATGGGAATTAGTACTAAACCAATTGACCCGGCCTTAAATTATCTTAGCTGTTGATAGGCCGTTAAACCCCAACAAACAAACAAACAAACAAACAAACAAACAAACAAATGAAAAGTCATGCAGAGCATGATGTTATTAGCCGATGAAATCAGGGTTCAATATATATCCACATTTTAGTAGTTACGGAATCTCAGGGAAAAGTGAGAGAAGTGTTGATTTCCTCCCCAACCAAATTCTCCCAGTTATATTTAGTAAATTACTATGGATTTGCCATTTACTTGGCGGCCATTTTGAGTTTTCTGACAATGGAGTATATTAACTGCAATATTATACCAGTTGAAAGAATTCACCTTTGAATATAGGTGAATGCGCTTAGCATTACACACATATGTAGCAAGTCAACCGAAATCTCATAAATACCCGATTGTTGGCGGCCATCTTGAAAATATGATAATAATATACTGAATATTTAGTAGTGTAGTTTACATAAATTCTTTAATATATCCATCTGAAATGTTTTTGAACAACTTACACCAATTTCCAAGTTAAGGACCTACCTATTGGCTCATATATTGGCAATTTTCGACTTCCGTCAAGCATAAAGTTAAATGACCTTGAAATGACCTTGAACTTGGTTTAAAAAAATGGCACCCGGATTTTTTGGAAACCTTATGCATTCAAGTTTATAAAAACACCGGGTGCCATAAATTAACACGAGGTGCCGGAATCTTATATATATACCTATTGCCCAGACTGTAGAAAAATGCCAGAATTTAAGAAAAACAAGCGTGTAAAAAGGTGATTAATGTGGTGTGCAAGTACTGTATGTGAACTTCAATGTATATATTGCCAATGCAGATATACTGTCTGTATAATCGAGACGCACCATGTGATTTTGTACCTACAAACAGGTGCGCAATTTCATGAAATATGCTGAAAGTTGATGAAATTCTCGAAGCAAATGCGGAAAAGAATTCTGCATTTGGTCTGAAAATTTCGACAACCTTCGGTGTCATTCCAGGAAAATATCGTAAATTTTGCAAATTTTTTATGAAATTACGCTCATTTTTGTAGGTACAAAATCACATGGCGCATCTTAATTATCATTATTACACTGATGCTGCACTCTGCGCCGGTGGAAAATGCAAGACAATCCACTTGAAAAATACAATATGCGCCATTATAAAATGTTTCTAGATGAGTGTTAAAAAGTCAATAAAATTACTACTCTTCTTGAAACATTTTTTTACAATTAATGGCGCCTATTGTATCTTTCAAGTTATTTTTCTTGAAATATTTCCATCGGCACGGAGTGCAGCACCAATGAAGTAAGTGGACTGTTTCTCTAACGGCGCATCACAAATATAGAAAAGTATATGTGACCGTGGCTTGAGAAAAATGCCTTATGGTGTTTGATCAATCTGGATATTAATCTGCTAGCACACTCCTGTATGTGAATGTGCAGGCTGATTTGTGCCTACACTGGTCATATTACCATTGAAAGGAAGTAATATCATGCTCACTAGGAGTGTTTATACTTTATTATTACATGCATTATGTGATAATCCTGATAATCGAATAACTTATAAAGCATACATGTTTAGCTTCTATTACAAATGGTTTTGAATTGGGATATGTATATGATTTTAATTTCAAAAGGTGCCAGCAAATCTGATGAAGAAATTCCACACCCCTGGCCCAGGAATACCAATCCAGCGATTTCGGTCGGCTGCCAGCATGGTACAGATAAACAGGTCGGCTGTCGGTCGGTATAATCGACTATGCCGACCGACAGACAACCTGTTTACCGGTACCATGCTGGCAGCCGAACGAAATCGCAGAATCGCTATTTCCTTGCAATCAATAGAAAAGTAAATGTTTGATGGCGAAATAAGTGAATCAGAAAAAGAAGATTTCCGTATTTACAAAACGACACGAAGGAGGGCAAGGACCAGTGTAGATCAATTTGGTTCAGTTAAAATCAACAATTGAGTCACACAAATTTACTAGTCCACACGAAACGGTAACAATTTTGTCAGTGACCGTCTTAACAAACTTTTCCTTGTTCATGAGACAATTAATGGCAAGACAACCGTTCAATATAGTATATGTCTGTCGAACTGAACCAATTACCCGTTCCACATGTATTCTTGAGTGGGCAAGTTTACGCATTGATTCCACGTCCAGAGGGGATAGCTGATCACGACCTTTCGCAAATGCTGGAATATTCATTTCTGCAGCTACCGAGCCAACACTGTCCTTGACATCAAATCCTCTGTCCGCCAACACTAAATCCCCAGGTAATAACTTGGACAGGAAGTCACTGTTCTCTGTCACAAACTTGTCACTCATACGACCACCCCATGCTTTCGATATGAAGGACACACTGCCCTGAGGAGTAATTCCAATTAGAAATTTCACAGTGTGGTGGTGTTTGTATGAAGATCAGGTTTCTGCTCTGGCTTTCAAACCACTTGGTTTCTCAATAAATACCTCAAAACAACAATCAATTATTACTGCACACCTGTGGCCGAAGTACCTCCTAAATTCCATTGGCATGGTTTTTCTCAATGTCTCTCGCTCTGGCCATCTTATGAGTTTCTTTAGCCGCTTGTACATACAGTCAATTGTCCGTGCAAAAAGTCTAGATATTGTTGATTGAGTAGTGTCAAATTCATACGCAAGAGAGCGATTTGGCAAAATTAGTCGCAATTTCACTAATGTCAATATCATTACCTTGAATTTGGGCATGATCAGACTGGATGGCAGGTGAGGCTCCAGAAAATAAAACAATATATATACAACTGTGAATGATGGTAATCCTGTTAAATGTTTCACCTTCTCATCACTACCCTTAAAATAACTTGCAGTGAATTTAGTTTCCAAATGGGCCACTTTTTCCTTCAGCTCCCCATTCTCTGTACGCAGTTCCTGCAGCTCCAGCGACTAAGCCACCATGAGTGGACCATCAACATCAGTATGTGACTGAAAACCGTCTTCATCAACGCTGTCACCCATATCCATATCCGTCTCAGTGTGATCAGGTCCAACAATAGTTGTGGATTCAGCTGGCTTCCTTATCTTCTTTTGCTTCTGCCGATCATATCTTGATGTAGATGATGCTCGCTTTTGTCCGCCCAGATTAACTGATGGTGTCCAGTTTGGGTTAAGATGGTCATACATCTCTGCCTTCTTTCCTGAAACATATACATGATATGTATTAACAAGAGGGCCATGATGGCCCTAATTCGCTCACCTGACTCCATGAACACCAGAGGAGAATGTGACATTGAGTTAATATGTGTTTAAAACAAATTGTGCTATTTTTGATGGCGGTCATCTTGGATTAAGCAATGACCAAATATGAAAATGCTTCACCCAAGGATCTTAACTTACTATGAAGTTTGGCCAGCATCGGTCCTGTGGTTCCTGAGAAAAAGACGTTCAAAATCTCGAATAAATGGACATTTGGCGACCATCATGGAAGACATAATCATCCGATTCCGATAAGTATTGCACCAAAGCAATCGCCTCATCGATACATTCAATTTGATATATGACATCAGCATATTCGGACAAAAATAAAATTTGACCCCGGGGTCACCATTTTAACATTTGAAAGGGCATTGTACATCGATCATTCGTACAAAGTTTTGTCGAAATCCGGTTGGCGGTTTTTGATAAGAAGATTTTTGAAGAATTTGTGCTATTTTTAGACGGCGGCCATCTTGGATTACGTAATGACGTCATTTTAACAATTTTGTAACAACCCCTACCTAAGGACCATGACCAAGGAGTCCGCTGGCGATCACCACTTTCGCAATTGGCGATACAAATAAACAATTCGCGATAAAAAATTACAATTTTTTGAAGTGGCGATGTTATTTTTTATTTTCTCCAGCGAAATCCCTTCATAACCATGACGTTTGGTGACTATAGGCCCAATGGTTACCGAGGAGAAGACGTTTGAAAATGTTCACGGACAGACGGGCGACGGACGGACACATTGCAGTAACAATAGCTCACATGATCTTCGCTCAGGTGAGCTAAAAACAAATAAATACATGTGTACTTGTCGGATATTGTAACTTTGCACATTTAGTTACAATGTAATAACTTATTTTTATTATTTCTTCTCCGAAGTATATGTTGCATACACCATTTGAACGTTCTTACTGAGACGGTTCAGATGAGTGGTCACAACATTTACAAGCACTTTTGACGATAAATAAAAAAGAAAAGGTGTACTCTTATGAAATATCACTGAAATATTGACAATTTATGACAAAGTTTAAACATATGACATGCGCCATGTGATTTTGCATGTACAAACATGTGCGCACTTTGATGAAAAATATTTACAAAATTTACAATATCTTTCAATAACATTGAATGGTGACAACATGGTGACATTCCGCATTTGCTCTGAGAATGTCATCAACCTTTGGCATGATTTACAGAAAATATCGCAAAATCTGTAAACATTTTTCATGAAATTCCACACAAACTGCAATTTTGTATTGCCTGAGGTCCATCAAAATACACCATCTCGCATGTCTTAAGCATGTTAAGTACAGTAACAGCACGTGTGTCAAACATTATAATGCAGTGGGTGGCCGCAGGGCTCCAGATAAGGAATTAGTAATTGAGTATTGTTACTCCATCAGTTCTGAAGCAATTGGGTATTTAAACATTTTAATTGGGTAAAATTAAATCACACTACTGTTTACACATCAACATACAGCAATTATTGAATAGTTTGTTTCGAAATGAAAACATATCTTGGCATTTCATTAGAATTGTCTCCTTGGATGTGTTTTCATGGACAAATAGGCTATATTGTGGTCTGTTTATTGTTTTCTGCAGCATGATAAAGGTACCACAATTGTTCTCATTGCTTTTTGATACTCACTACTTTTGATTTCAATTGGGTTTTTTGCAATTTTAATTGGGTATTTACGCAAATACGCAGCTTATCTGGAGATCTGCGTGGGGGGTGAGGTTCACAAACAATATAATGATTACACCAGCTTACATTGTCTCACCAGCTGACAAATATAACTATCGGAGTATTTATAATATCAAGGACTTACCATTGACAAAATGCGCCGAATACACCCGAACATTTTGGATATTCTTGTGCCCAAATTATTGTCCTGTTCTAGCCAGCCATTCACGACAATCACGTTTCCAATCCGAACTCAGTTTCTCGCATTACACACCTTGATTTTTGACTACTTCAGGCAATCTGTAAGTAGTATAGAAGGAGTCAAAATGATACCCGCAATCATTGTGCTGTTATTGAGAGGTGTTGTAGCTCCCACCACCAACAAAAAGTTGGTGGTGGTATTGAATGAGAAAGTGGTCTTGTAGTCCCAATTATATTGGAGATTGTGATATTTTATATTCCAACACCGCATTTTCCTCCTCCAATATAGCTAATTTATTCCGTAGATCAGCAACTAATTCTACCAACTCTAGTCTACCACGTTCACCTTTAGCCACCTGGCAGCGCAGTTGCCTATGTCTACAAAGAGTTTGGGCACTAACGAATTTACAAGGGCATCTGGGGCATTGGAATTGTGGGGCGGCACAAGGAAATGTTCTACGTCTCGATATATGCCTTCGTAGATAGTCTTTACACGCAAAAGTCTTACAACAAGTCACACACTCCATTATATATGTATATATATGTTTATGTTCAATTGGACGTGACAATTTACATAACGTTTTTTTTTCACGTCCAATTGAACAGATACATTTCATAGGTTATATCATACCAAAGTATATATACCAAAATATACTGATATAAAAAAATGCCTACCACAATTAATCAGGTTCAGATTGAAACGTTGAGAGCCGAGGCTAAATCTCTAGGTATTGTCTATAGCAACCGTCTGCGCGTTCATGGGTTAAATAAGCTGATAAACGCCACAAAGAATGAGGCGTTTACACGTCGAGTAGGTAGGGCATACTCCAGAGGTGCCTTCACAAATGCCGTCTTGGGGTCTCAGGAGTTAACCACTCAAATAGGAAAACGACTACAAGTAGAGAGTATAATTGAACTGAGAACGGCCGCCCTGCCGGCTTCCCCCGCCGTAGTTAAACCAAAGCGTAAACTTAAAACCGCCCTCTACACGCGATAGCCGACGAGGGCGAGGCTATTCTAGGGGTTAGAGACGAAGAGATGGAGAAAGTCGAGCAGGGTAGACACACGTTCACGTTCTCATTTAGGAAACACGTAGAAAAGGAAATACCTGATAGGATAGTAGAGAAATTAACTTCTCATCTGACAACAAACTTCCACCTAAGATATTCATACTCCTACAAACTACAACACATTGAGGAAAAAGATCGCGCGAAGACGATAATATTTAATAAGAATCTTGGGGGGAGTAGGTGGATGGACTCCTTAGGTGAAGTAGAGAAGTGGGCGAAAGATAACGAGAAAAAGAGGATGGATATAGATAAAGTCGAGAGGCCCAACACGAAATGGACGTTCGTAAGGTGGGAGCAGGTTTATATAAAACTAGTGCAGGGAACACGAGGAGTAGATCTCGGGTTGACTTCCAAACACGCGGCTGGTGGACCTCTCCCAGACTGGCTGAGGAATAAGAAAGGTATGTACTCGTTAGATAAATACAACGATGAGCTGTGTCTATTCAGGTGCCTGGCCATTCACGGCGGGGCGCGATCAGACAAATGTACCGCCCAAGCCAGAGAGATGAGTGCTAAGTATTTCGGTAAGAGAGAGCCTGGGCCTATTCCGCTAGACGAGCTGAAAAAGGTTGAGGAGAAGTTTAAGGAAGGTGGGTATAGAAGTATATCAGCCAACCGAGAGTGAAATATGGTGGTTGAAGAAGGCACCAGCACACTATGAGGAGGGAGGTACGAAGCATATGACGATAGGCATCTACAAAAACCACGCGTTCCTGATAACCAACCTAAAAAGTCTGTCGAAAACGTACGCCTGCGACACTTGCAAACAGAGGTTCACGAAGGCTAGTAACGTTATTCGGCACGGACCCAAGTGCATGAAGGGCGAGACACACGCCGTATGCGAAGGGAAAGTTATCGAGCGCCCTCGCTCCGCGTTCGAGAAGGCCTTCTACCCAAAGAGTGCTGGCAGCCCAGGGGCACTTGCTTGGATGTACTCCGTGGAAGAGAAGGAGGGAATTCACATTCACCACAAACAGTGCGGACACGGTGGTGAAAGGTGAATCTGTGGAGCTCCAGTAGATGGATACTGCAAGGAAAATAACACAGTGTACCAGTATCACGGGTGTTTCTGGCACGGCTGCCAGAAACATCACCCGGCGAGATGGCACGAGTTTCGCACCAGCAACAAGCGGGATAAAGAGATCCGTGAAGCAGGAGTTAACCTAGTGATAATGTGGGAGTGTAAGTATAACAGATCCGGCGCTAAGATTAAGACAGGATGTCCCACCACACTGTACCCGTACCAGATAGTATACGATTTTGAAGCGTATCTGAGTAAGGAAGGGAGGACCGACCAAACACCAGACCTATCGTACGAGACAGAGCACGTGCCCGTAAGCGTTAGCATAGGGGACAGCCTGTCAGGAACCGTATCTCACATCTGTGACACGGAACTGGTAAGTAAGTTCATAGAAGATCTGCAGGAGAGGGGTAGGGACATTCGCGAAGAAGTGGGTCGCCGGTACAGGTTCGAGGACACGGAGCACCTCAGGCCTCGCCAAGTGGATGAGATAAACAGGTGGATAGATCAGGTCCCAGTGTTGGGTTTCAACTGCAGTAGGTATGACATCAACCTCATCAAGAAACATCTTGTGGGTAGGCTGGCAGACACGACCACGAAAGTTATGGTAGGCAAGCGGACTAACGACACCATATTCCTATTCACTCCGGAATTCAGATTCATGGACGTTCTCCTATATCTTGGTCCGGGAGTCAGTTACGATAAGTGGATTAAGGCATAGGACTGCTCATCTGAAAAGTCTTTCTTCCCGTATGAGTGGTTCGATTCTGTAGACAAGCTGGAATATCAAGGGCTCCCTGACAATAGAGCACTGGTATTCTAAACTCAGATGTGAGATGCTGGTAACCGAGGAGCAGCTGGAGGAGTGCATGAGAATTTTCGAGGAGAAAGGAATGAGACCATTTAAGGACTGGGTGAGATACTACAACGATCTCGACGTATCACCTTTTCTAGAGGCAGTAGGTAAGATGTGTGACTTTTACAAACATAGAGGAGTAGATATATTCAAAGACGCCGTTACCCTGCCAGGAGTAGCCATCCAATATCTGATGCGAGGAACGGCGTCGGCAAGTGCTGATATCCCGGGAAAGGCTGGATCCGGACCGAAGACTGGCCAGCTGTATGCCCCAGAGAAAGAGACGTACGAGATGTTACAGGGAGCTCTAGTCGGAGGACCGTCTATCGTGTTCACCAGATACGCCGAGGTAGGCGTTTCTAAGATACGCCCAAACAGTAAGGGTGAAGGGAAACCGTGTCAGGCAGTCCTCGGGTACGACGTTAACGCCCTGTATCTGGCGACACTCAAAAAAGAGATGCCGTGCGGTAAGGAAACTATATACCACAATAAGACACCCCACAACCAAAAGATCATAGACAAGTTCTGCCAGCGGGTACACAGGGGAAGTGATTACTGGTTCGGGTTCACCGAGGTGGATATAGAAGTCCCAAAAATCCTGAGAGAAAAGTTTGAAGAGATGTCTCCGCTCTTCCTAAACAGGGTAGTTGAAGAGGAGGAGGTTCCGAAGCACATGCTCCAGTATCTGAAAAACACAGGCAGGAATCGAGGAGACGGAAAAAAATTAGTGGGCACGCTGTCGGCAAAAAAGATGCTGCTGTACGCCCCGCTGTTGAAGTGGTATCTAGAGCACGGGCTAGTGATAACAGGCCTCCGCAGGATCCTAGACTACGAAGCTGGAAAACCCTTCGCGTGGTTTGTCGAAGAGGTTACTGCGGCTAGGAGGACCGGAGACGTAGATGAGTCGAAGAAGCCGGTAGCTGAAATAATGCAGTTGGTTGGTAATTCGTGTTGTGGTAAGATGATTGAGGCACCAGAGAGACACCTTAACACTACGTACACTAAAAATGAGAGATGTGTGGATAAAGCACTACGCTCAGCGTTCTTCGAAGATCTGGAAGAGATCGGAGACGTGTATGAGATATCTAGTAGGAAGGCTAAGTGTGCTGTTAAGAGACCGTTTCACTGTGGGATAGCCGTGTACCAACTAGCCAAGCTGAGAATGTTAGAGTTCTATTACGACTTCCTAGACAAGTACGTATCGAGAAAGGACTTTGAACTAATTCAGATGGATACGGACAGTATGTACATAGGTGTGACTGTTAAACCTGATAGTACAGCTAACGATGAAAGCCTAGACGCGCTGGTGAAGCCTAGACAACGTGTGGCATATGAGAAAGATAAGCGCAACTGGCTCGCATGGGATAAATGGAGTAACAGGGAACCTGGGCTATTCAAGATGGAGTTTCAAGGAGATAGAGCTATAGCGCTATCCAGTAAGTGTTACTTCGTAGAAAAGCTGGCTGAGAGCGAAGACTCCAAGTGGCATCCGGCCAGGCACCAACGACGCGCGCTGGCCACACAACCAACTCCAATCGAGATTGGAATTGAAACCCCGGGCGTATTGAAGCATTCCTCTAAGGGAATGAGTAAGAGAACCAACAGCGTGAGTTGGAATAAATATAAGAACGCGTTGGAAGGCCATAGAGACGTGGCTAAAAATATAGGGTTCCGTATGAACGGTGGAGTAATGAAAACATACACCCAGAGTAAACTAGGGTTGTCGGCGTACTACGACAAGAGGAGAGTGATGGAAGACGGGGTACACACCGAGCCTCTAACATAGGTAAAAAAAAAAAAAGGACTCTAAAAAAGGGGAGAATACTAAAGACTCTGACGATCCGGGGGTAGCTGGGTGTCAGAAGGTACCATAAGAAGTTCTTCACGAACAAACCCGCGAGATGGACCATCAGCCAAATAGTAGAGCACGGGCTCATCAGGTTTGGTAATAGATCGATCTAGATGATATACATTGAGAGACCACACGGGATCAGTCGCGCGGCGGCGACCACCTTCGAGCTCTCCCGGTTGATAGAGGTACCTGACGTCAACATCCGATGGAAGTCGTTGCTCCTCTAAACCAACGGGTCGCCCGCGCGAGACGGCAGAGGGTTTGCTCGTCACCCTTTTAAACTTGATGGCATCTATAGGCTTCTTACCTATCAATCTGGTCACCTCTCCGTTCAGTGCGGAGACCACGGCGGGCAGTCTGGCCACCCACTCGGTCGATCGCGAATGAGTGTCTACGAGCTCTTTGGCGTATTGGTGACCGAACAGTCTCTCAGCCAGGGTTCGATTGAAGCGCTCCACGATTCCCTGGTCTCGGTGGATGTTGACGCGGCCGCGTCTGACAGAAACTTTGTGTTTAGACAATAGATGAGATACCGCGCCCATGAACTCGCGGCCGGGATCGACCTGGAGAAGATTTGGCCAATTGAGAGGACTCCTCTTATATATTCGGGAAAGAGCCTCGGCCACCTCCTTAGACTCTTTAGTGGCCAACGGCTCAGCCCCCTTATACCGACTCGCTATGTCAACGATTGTCAGTGCGTACTTGTATGTCTTGCGACCGACGCGATCGTGAGGGAGAAATAGGAGATCCGCTTGGTGGACTTCGTTCGGCACCGGCACGTCGAATTTCGTGCGCGGAATATTGTGAGGCGCGGGCAAATAGATCTGCCAGATGGCCTGCTTCTTAAGCCATTCCTTGGCTGCGTTTTCGGAAACCTTGGTCGCCGCCGCGAGGTTCTTGATGGCCGCGAGCCCCTTCCAGTAGCCGCGGGGGCTGTAGTATGTGTTCGCTAACTTGCGCGCTAGGCGAACCGATAGTTTGGTATTAAGTTTGCGCGTGTCCATCGTATGCGAGGTATTATAATATATCGGACAATCTCCAACATGCCATCACCAGGTCGTCCGGTAACTGCGTCGTAGATACTAAACCTTTGTTGGATGTCCAATCGCGATTGGGTTGGAACAGGAGAGGGAATTCTGGGGAATTTAACTCTAACATCCGCTTTGCGAAAAGGGTGGCCGCTTTTTCGTCCTCACGTCACTTCTCGAGAGAATCTCGGGCCAGACGAATCATACTCTTTGCACCAGGTAAACGATGTTTAAGGGCCGTGTAGCCTACATCAATCATAGCAAAATAAAGTTCGTCAACTAACATCGTTCTATATATATATTTATAAAAAATTGTTTTTAAAATTAATTATTGCTTATTGCTTATTTCAATCTCGATTGAATATAGTAGCTGACGAGACCCACCACAACCATTCCCACGACGATGAACGCGATCTCGCGGTCTTTTTGGGCATCTGATGGTACATAGAAATCTGAAAGCTGGGGCTCGGGATCCAGCGGTGCGAGACTTTTCTGCGGATATGCCGGCGCATACTCGTGGATGGCGTCGTCAACGTTCCGGAAAGTTTGCACGGCGTGATTCTCGCGAAGAAGATCTTCGTTGATCCAGTCCAGACGGGCGGTTCGTTTTTGAGACCATGCTTCCTTTGCGCTATTAAGTTGTTCTACAGCTAAATCGTGACGTTTGCGCTCCTCATCCGCGTCCGAGCTTTTCAGTTTCGAGAAGAAAAAGTTGCTACCGCTGAACGACAATGCGTTCGCCACCGCACCACCTATCATCATTGCGATCGCACTAGCCATTTTATTTCCATATATTAACGGGTAGAATTCCCGCTTTAATTAGATAATCTCTGGTCCAAACTGCGACCGCTACATCTAAGGTCACGAGCCCTACGTCTCTCACGGTAAAGTCCAATTTGAGGGCGGACCCTCCTAAAACCATCTTTCCTAGTCGAGCATACCCGATACTGAAACCCGATATCACCACGGCGTGATAAAGCGCATTCACTATCATTTTACCATCTTTTTCAGCCATTATTGATAACTATAATTATTGCATATAAAAGGGATCGCGATTAATGTTTAAATGGGGCGCAATCGGTTTCGTAACTTTCTTCGGAACCGCCTCCAACAGTGTTGGGGGTTGTCTCGAAATATATTTCCACACACACACGGTGCCCACAACTGCCAGACCACCACAAACAACCCACGGGATGATTTTCCATTCAGGTTCAACAATGTTGAGGTAATAGGGGGTAGGAGCTACACCAATCGGGGATTGCCTCTTCCAAACTGGAGCATGTTAGGGGAGAAACAGCTGCCTTCGGATGTGGAACCACCGGGTGTTTTGCTGTTTCAACAGCAGGAACAAATAACGACCGTTTGGCCTCTCGAAGCTCGGCGAGTATTTGATCTTGTTTAGCTTTTTCGGGTGGCAGCCGCTGCCCGCCCAGCTGCCTGTCTTTTTGGGCTTTTGTGTGCAACGGGCTGCTCCGAGCTTGCTCCTGTGGAGCTTGCTCCTGTGGAGCTTGCTCCTGTGGAGCTTGTTCATGTGGAGCTTGCTCCCCCAACGCCGTTGGAAGTGCTGCAATCGGGTTCAACAGTGTTGAGGGCTGTTCCGTCACTCTCGCATGTGTGTCTTGTGTCATCATCATTTATAATATCAATATTAGGGCTTATAGTTCATGGGCATATATGTCCAAATTAACAGTGTTTACCCGTCAACGCGGTTGTCAGCGGAGCTAAGTACATTCCAAACTTGTGATAAATTGAGCAGCATGCTGTTCTAAGAGTGTGTCCTATAAAAGGATCAGTCTCTAAATCACTAATCAACCCCGCGATGTCAGATATAGGGAGAATTGCACTGACAGCCGTAGCGTAAAATGAATAGCCGCCGCCCCAAGAGTTTTCGTCATCTCTGCCCCCAATTTAGATTCGTATCGTGCATACATTTTATCAACCTCCGCATCTGACATCTACGGCAAGATGGATCGCATAGACGAAATCGTAAACTATTTATGTTTCAAGATATATCCAAAACGTTTTGACAAATGCGAATGGAAAAGAAGAAATTTCAGGAGAGACTGTCGAAATTACCGGATGGATGGAGACGTTCTTTACAAGAAGTGCAAAAGACGAGACAAGCGGGTTATTGACGAAAATATGTTCGCGAGAGTATTCAAGGACACCCACACGGCGCCACACGGCGGACACTTAGGTGTCAACAAAACGTGAGTATGGTGGCTATGCCTATGGTCCGATTGGTATGCTCCTAATTACAATGCCAAACAACCACCCTACCTCGATGGAACACCAAATGAACATACATTCGAGTATACATTGCTCGCTCTAAATCTCGTCTAGTATGAGTGCCATCAGTTGCCAAACATATACTTACGAGGGTTGTTAAAAAATAACTTGGACTTTTGCTCTCAGACGTTTATTACTGAACGGAACATCATACAAGGTATATTTTTTTAATATGTTTCCACCATATATGTAGCAGAAATGGCTGCATTCCGTCTACTGGATGAAAAGTTGCATCAGTTTACAAACGGTCACTTCAGCAGATGCACGGCATCAGCGTATCACTACGTCGGCGACGTAAGCGACGTTGTTCGCGGGCAACGTTGATTTTCGGATTCCGGCCCGACCACTGCATAATCTCACATTACGCAAAAATATGTTTTTACGGAAATTAAAGGGATATCTAATTTTGTCATCATCCCACACGTTACCAACATCAAAAGCGACCGTTTTTTACACAATGATACCTAGTTTCTGACTACTATGCAGGGAGTCACGCGCGTTACTGTGAGTACAGCGGAGAAATGGTGACTTTAAAATATTTGAATTATTCAAATAAAATACGGATATGGAAATAATTATGAATCATATCGATATTTTATAAAGTATCAATATAGCACACCAGAAAATGTATTGTGCGAATGAATATTGAATTCCTTTGAATAAATATCGATGTTTGTTAATATTTTGAGACAAATGTGCGTATTTCCCCCCCCCCCCCCCGCCCCCCCCTGTACGGACAGTGACAATGCACAGTAGTGAGGAATTAGGTAATATTGTGGAAAACGGACGCCTTTGACGTTGGAAACGTGTGGAATGCTTACAAAATTAGGTATCCGTTTAATTTCCGTAAAAATATATGTTTGTGTAAAGTGAGGTTATGCATGGTTAAAGTCACTATTGCCCGTCTGCAACCATATTGTTTAACTTAAAAACGAGTGTTCTTCTGACAGAAGTCTTGTGTGGTGTCTTCTGAATCATCGTATACGTTGCCGTTGGTGTCTTCCCGAGATCCTAACATAATGTAAAGTCTGCTCTAGCTTCCGTCTGTCGAGAGGTTGTCATACTTAAGAAGTTGCTTCGCGCTACAAACCGAAAATGTTGTTTACTTCCGGTTATAATGCCAGAATGACGCCAACTTCAGTGATGACGTCACTATAACTTTACTTCAAACATTTGATGCATTTTCTCGTGTATTGGTTCACAAGGTTAGATAATTAATTAAGTAACAGTTTATTACTTTTGAGTGAAAAAATACCGTGTCTCCGGGTATTCGTTACTATAGTAATTAAAACGTTCGTCAGTTTAAGCGTAATGAGGCGACACAAACTTGCTTTGTTTGCTGCAGACGGATAGGTTTCAGGCATGTAACTATCATTCATCTTATGCAAATAACAAACGAATGAGAGCAAATTTCTATGTTATTTTTGAACAACCCTCGTATGTAGGTCGCAGATAATCAATTCCCAGCTAGCGTCGCGTGTGTAATAACAAACGAATGAGAGCAAATGTCTATGTTATTTTTGAACAACCCTCGTATGTAGGTCGCAGATAATCAATTCCCAGCTAGCGTCGCGGGTGTCGTTAGGTCCAAACGTGTTGACGTTGTTACATTATCGGAGCTCACACATGTTGCATTCTCGGACCTTGGATGTTGAAAAATAAGAACAAAAATAGAACAACCTATGTATTTCAATTCAAAGCCCATTTTATGACATTATCTCACTAAAATCACAGGTTGAAGGAACGGTTCTAGGCCTATAAATACATTAAATATACCTAAAATCATCCATAATAAATGATACATATTTATTGAAGTTTTATGGTGGCCAATTTTTTTCTTCACTTATGGATGTTTTTGGGTATATCTAATGTATAGTTAGTGTATTTATAGGCCTATACTAGGTCCGTTCCTCCAAAAGGCTGTGACTAAAATGGCCTCAGAATTGAAATAAATATATTTCCCCATTTTCCAACATCCAAGGGTCCGGGAATGCAACTTGTGGGAGCCCCGTGTAAAGTCAATCGGGATTAAACATAACAAATATTCTATATGCGCGTTTCAAGTATCTGCGTATAATTATACTGCCAGCCTTGAAACGAGAAATACTGCGGGAAAGTTGTGAACTTGTTTATATTAAACACAAATTGATGGCCAACTCATGTATACACACTGTTTACTGTTTACACAAGGGTGTATATAGTAAGGGGGGGGTGTATAAATGAAAATGGTCACATGTGTTTATTATTTCTACACTTTGAAGCAATCTGTGTATTTTTATGCTAGCGGGACAAGCGACACTATATAACATCATTTAAATTTCGAAAATAACAGTTCGATATCTTCAGTGCACATGAATACACCCGTTTTA
>CM055265.1:0-101629 GCA_029237695.1 Conchocele bisecta | reverse complement strand
CCGGTCTCCGTGAAACTTCACATGTGCAATAATATTTACGGTACATGGTTTGGCCCTCATTTACATGTCTCCCCCCCCCCTGTACTGGAGAGCTAAATCCTGTTACACTCCATTACGAAGTGATAAGCTTATATATAGCTAATACAATTAATATGGGGCAGCAATACGTGACTCTGGTGTGCCTGGGCAGGGGCGGATCCAGGGGGGGGGGTCGTGGTGGTCCCGACGCCCCCCCCCCCCCCTCTGCTCTCGACGACCAACGATTTTCGAATGGGGATTTCAGAGCGATTTCAGGGCATTATATTTAATGCCGTATCCAGTGGTCTAAGTGGCGGGACATCGTGTATATGCCGATCTATATCTATATATGCCGATCTATCATCGACAATCCAAAATGGCCGCCGTGGAATAGTAGGTCAAATTCTTTAAAAAATCTTCTCACGAACCGGATGTGAGAATTTCTAACCAACTGACAAGTTGGCTCATATACATACACCCTACCCTTATACACTACGTCTGTGAGCTATGGTATACCAATTATCTGGTATATTGAAAAGGTCTAAAAACTGATGCATTTGACCACAGGGTATATTTTCAACGTTGATAATTGACCCGGGTCAGTTTTAACTGAGGGTCAATATTTCACGCGTGGTGTCACCATTTAACACCTTAGTGACCCGGGGTCCGTTTTCAACATTGAATATTGATCAAAATCCGTTGAGAAATTACCCGGCGGGTCATTTTTCAACGAGGGTCAAAATTTAATGTTACACCGGCAGTCGTGCTGACAGGTGTTCCTACAGTTTCAGTCGTGTCGGCAGTCGGAACGACTGTTTCTTCCATTAGCTGATCGAGAAGTTCGTTGCAGTTCATCATTTTATTTTTAATAATTAGTACTATTCTGACTAGTCTCATAAGTCTAACATAAAAATGAAATAATTAATTATAAGTAACAGCATCAATCCAATCGCGATTGGAAGAATTGAAGTTGCGAATAATTCAGTAATATTTACTAGATTATTTAGTAAATAATTCAGTAATTCAGTAATAATTCAGTACTAATTCAGGAATATTTAATAGATATTAGTAGATATTAGTAGATATTAGTAAATATTAGTAGATATTAGTAAATATTAGTAGATATTAGTAGATATTAGTAGATATTCAGTAATTAATTGATAACTTCGTAAGCAGTTGGTTGATCAGTCTTTAACAAAAGCTTGGCGTGCTTAGATTCGGAAAACATCTGTCGAACCTCCAGGCGCTCCTCGCGGGTTGGAATAACGTCATTCTCTCGAAGACAGTCGTCGAATGAGTCTCGGTCATTGCAGTGAAAGAGGGCGACCCATTTCGTTTGCTCGCGCAGATCCTTGAGGACGGCGTTGTACTTTTGAGTGGAGATCCATACGCTTTGTCTAGCATGGCGGCCAGAAAATGCGAGCTCCGAGAGCATGTCCTTCTTTTTGGTCATCGCCGCCTTGGCCGAGCAATCGTCAATCACGTATAGGGTGGGCTCACCCTGGAATCTTTGGTACAAACCACGCAACCAATCGTGAAGCCTGTCGCCTGGGTCAATGACGTATACCTTAGGGTCGGTCCATATCCACGGGCGCCGCTGATAAGTCTCGTTGTGCCGCACAGTAGGACACATGATCACAATGTGACGAAAGGTATCGTGGTAGGACTCCTCGAGCAAGTCGAGGATGAAAACCGTTTTTCCACATCCTGTCTGCCCACATATTATGGCAGAGTGGGCATCTCCAATCGTGAATTGGTATTGATTGCTCATTTTCTTAATTTTTTCAAAATTATTAATTAATAAATCGTTAGATTTGGTAGAGTGCTGAGACGTATCGGCCATCTTCGATGTTGAGTTGTGTGTCTGTAATTATATATAAGTACACGTTCAATGGCCCGGCTCCGTCCGCCTCTTTGGTTATCTGGATCGTCACACCCTCACTAGCGTTCTCAACTTGGCGTCCGCTACCGTGTATTTGGTCATCGTCGCTGGCTCGCATGTCTAGCCATAACGCGTATTTGATATTCAGGAACTCCGCGAGGGAGACGGCCGAGAGATGCAGGTCTTTGGCAACTGCTGCAACCTCCGGAGAGCGCTTAGAGCCGGCAGCAAACTGCTTTCTTACTTCATCCCACTGCTGGTGCGCACGAAGACCCGCGCTGTAGAGTTGATTGATTCTCCCTCGATCGTCACCTCTACCTTCGTGATTTTGGGGTTATAGAATTTGTCGGTTTTTCTAGCACCGAGCGCGAACAGAGCATCCTCGAACAACATCAGTATACCTTTCATCGAGCGGGCGGGTACGTTGACATTAATATTCCACAATGTGTCGCTTTTGTCTTTCCTCATCTTGAGGTGGCGAAGAACTCGGTCGTAAAGTATGGCAACGCGCCCGGCGTACTGGGTTCTGATCAATCGCGCGAGTTCGGGCATCGTGACCATGTCGTACTCCAGCGACACATTGTCGATCGTATACGTCGATGCCATGTCGGTGGCTATGATAACTCGGCCGTAGTCGTTGAACGTTAGTTTGTATTCGAGGCGGTCAGCCAAAGCACTCTGATAGTAGGGCATGTGACTCCCCAGCAACTCGAAGTCGAGCGGGATGTAGAAGCGGTTGCCGTAAGCGCACGCGACCGCGTTGTCGCTCGCGTTGTTATCTGCCTTGTTACCAGCCCCGATTCTAAGTTTGGTTACGTTCTTATTTTTGCTGGTGTCAATACCCTGATAGACAGCGTTTTCGCGCTCTTGCGCCGTCTTCCACAGGTCCTGGTAACAATGAAATAGTGAAAGCGAGGCGAACAGTCCCCGGCACAATGACGTCGCTAGCTCCGAGGTTGGGGAAGCGGACTAACAGCTGCTGGTTCTGGTCGATCGTCAATGGGTTGTTCGTAATAACGACACTCTGTCTCACGCCTTTCGCCTCGAGGGGCTCACGCAGTCTGCGGTATGGATTGAGTTTGCGACCGTATTGACTCGAAGACATATTTTCAGTGAAACTAAATATCTCTATTAAACCCGTATGGTTTTGTCTTTAATACGTAAATAATTAAAAGATGGCTGATTGTGACATGGACGCATTCGGCAGAGACGATGTCCGAAATGATGACATCGATGATGATGACATGGATGATGATAACGAAACGACCTTCATGGAGACGCCAGCCGGCGAGGAAATAGGTGGCGCTACCAGCACGACTAGTCAACGTCGGGAACTACTCGAGGGAGCTGTAAACGACTACTACAACAGTTTGGCAAAAAACGGTGTGATCCCATCTGCCGGCCGCGACTACTCCAAGTTCGAATTGGATCTGCGTGGTAGGTTGCGACTAAAAGCAGCACCAAATGCCCAAAACATGAATACCGGAAAACCCCTATCGCTGAACACAATTGCTGGAACCCGGGGCGGTGGCGAAATCATAAAGAACGAACTAGGATTCGTAGATTGGGCGCGTGGTAAAACAATTATGCCGGCCCGCGCTGTAGAGACTCTACAGTCTACCGACGAAACCATGGAGAAGACGGCCACCGCGATAGAAACGGTAGAGCTCAGCGAGGTCCCTCAAATAGCCACCGACGTTATTAACACGATGGAGACCACGTTCAGCGAGTTAGACAGCATGATGGATGAACCCCCGTTACCTCTTCGCGAACTCCGGGGACTCGATAAGGCTATGCAAACGATCCGGGGCGAACTGGTCCATAACATCGCCAAACTCACGGAACTGGATAAACATATCACGCTAGAAGAAAGGAAACTGGAGGAAGCCCGTGGCGATAGAGAATCTACCGAGCGAATCACCGAACGCCTGCGGTCGTTGCGGGATGAAAGAGCAGCTCGTTTGGAGGCTGCCTCGACTAACCGTGAGGCTCTCCGCACCCAAACAAGTCGGATCCACGAAACATTCTCGAGGGTTCTGCACGAGGACACGACACTCGGTGAGCGTCTTCGCACTCTGTTCAGAGAGGAGGGCATCACGATAGCAAGCATCCTCGCGGCTCTCGGTATGACTATATCTACTATAGTTCTAGTTTTCACTGGCGGTGCGACTGCACCCACTCCACCATCCGCGCCAGCACCCGCGCCATC
The DNA here is from genome assembly GCA_029237695.1 of Conchocele bisecta. Lineage (NCBI taxonomy): Eukaryota > Metazoa > Mollusca > Bivalvia > Lucinida > Thyasiridae > Conchocele > Conchocele bisecta. The sequence goes on along the minus strand of CM055265.1, from coordinate 97,520 downwards.
CGGTGGAGCCAAGGAGTGGGTGAAAAAGCATCTAAAAGCACTGGCCAGTCTCCTCGCTAAATTAGCCGGAAAGGCGGCTGTCGCGCTGCCTGGGTTGATCGGGGGTCTCGTCTCCTTCTTGCTATCTATATTATCAAAAACGGCCGGATGGCTCGCCAAAAATACTTGGGCCTTAATCGTGGCGATCGCCGGTCTCCTACTATTCTCCGCCCGAGAGTTCCTAAAACCAAAGCGCGAATAGTCTGATCGCCACGAGGGCGACGACGAGCGCTAATTTCTCCTCCTCGTGGGTTGTAGTTCCGAAGGAACTTGCTGGTGCATCAAGTCCTATTGCAGCCGTTGGAACAACGGTGGAACTTGCTGTCACACTAGTTCCCGCTCCTATTCCAATTCGTTAATTGGGGGAACTTGATGAGGTACTTTGTGTTTGGGTGGGTGCTTGCTGTTTTATGAAATCAGTTTCATGCGCGGTGCGCTTGATGATATCCGCGTTCACGTTCCCGTTATGGCCGATCTTTTGTTTGACGGTGGCGATTACGATCTGATTATTGTAACCCTCAACCCGGTCGTCTCGTAGTATCATATTGCTCGGCGCCATATACACACCTATTCCAAATACATAGTCTACTGGGGTGCCGGCATACTGCAAAACGTTTTGATACCGCTGGATCGCATCCGGGAGGTCCACCGGTTTGTTTATTGCGTCCTCGACATTTGCCAAGAACTGTTTTTGCGCGTCAAACGCCGTCCCGGCTCCTAGTATAGAACTGCGCGCTTGCGCCTGTGCGCAGAGGATGGCCCAGACGTACGTGCGAATGGAATCGTTGAGGCGAGTAACTCCGGCCTGCGTGAACCCCAAACCCTTATCGAACATAAATGTACCCCACGCGTCCTGGACCTCAGCAGCCTGCTGTATGTAATCGACGTGAGCTCGTTTCGGAGGTAGCCACTCGCATGATGAGACGCCGCAGTGCCGACCTCCTGACACTTCCGGACCGAAGGTTATCGTCGCGGGGTCAAAATTCCCGGCGTTCCGACTGACGATGTGGTCACCGGAGTGATCGTGTCTAAAATCAGTCTGCTTCCAATTCCCGGACTGACCCCGAATGAGAACGTCCCCGAGGCCAGTGCTGCTAGGAAATGCTTTCTGGTGCCAGTCCGTGTCTTTTGGGGCCCTAAATTCGTTACAAATTCTTTCGAACGCCCTACGGTCGTATGCGTTGGAAATGGGATTCCAGCCGTCGTCCTGCGGCAGAGAGATTTTCTGTTCTTTGAGAATCCTCCTAATAGTGCAATACGCGTGAAAGTTGTAAACGGCCCTCAAGAAGGGATCCTCCGCGGCCAGATGGTCCTGAGAGGAAACCCCGCATCCGGCTGTTACGCACCATACGGCGAAGTTGAGCTGATTCTGCCAAAACTGCATCGGTGTTGCTTTCCACCCGTGCACGGCCTCCATGGTAGTAATCTTGGGCAGCCTATATTGTTCAAAGATGTCGGGAAAGTTGGTTTGAAAGCCTCTTCCACCACTAACTTGGATAGTGGGGTGCAGCAGCCGGGGAGCCTTAGTGTCATATACCCCACCGACCGCGTACTTTGCATTTCAATTAAAGCTAAATGCCTTGGTATCCATTGAAAGATATTATTATGTTTGCTACTATCACTAATGTTCAAACAGAGAGTTGTGAACTTCAGAAGTCAATCAACAACTGCTGCGGAAAACGCCGGGTGGGCCTCAGATCAATCACCTTCACGGTTGGATGGCAGAATGTGGGAAAGAGTGAAGGGTTTTACTATGTGAAGAATGAACAACATTTCCGTGTAAATCTGCCTCACGGACTGTGGGGAACAAGATAGCTCAAAGATTTTGTCAACTCAGAGCTTGACGGTATAATCAACCTCACAGTATCGAAGGCTACCGGGCTCGCAACAATGACCATCAGCCCTGATAATAAGGTAGTGGTCTCCCCGGGGTTGGGTATTCAACTCGGTTTTAGAGAGACATACTCCGCAAATAAAGGAGTGTTTACCCCGGGTGAGTACGTCGGTGATAACCCGGTGGACTTCGCCTTCACGAAATCTCTCAGGGTGCACCTGGATCGGGTGAACACATCGTACAACACGGTAGACGGATCCCCCAGCACATTACTGAAAACCGTGCAAGCCAGCGACTGTTTCTTTGGGGATACGGTGACCTTAGACTTCCCATGCCCCGAGATGAAAGTTTTGGAATCGGGACATATCCACGAATTTACGGTCTCTATTCTCGATGATCAAGCGAGAAAGTTGAATAACTATTACCCGATTTCGGTCGTTCTCGAAATTTCCAATTAATTAAACGCATGTTCGTAATAGAATTATCAATATTATTGAAAATGAGTATATACGGACCAGGCAGTTCTTCCAATTCCAATCGGGATTGGGTGACAGATTCAAAGAATTTGGAACCATCAGAAGGGGGATTCGTCCCGACAGAGAGTGACTTTTTAACTACCGGAAGAACCAAGGCCCTGATCAATAAAACTATATCGAAGACCACAAACGGGATTCGCAGGAGTATAGCAGATGTTAGAGTAGAAGTGCTAACGGCGACTGCACAAGTTGGGGAAGAGGCCCGGGCGAAAATTGAGAGAGTCCGAACGGGTATTGAGAAAGCCCGAGAAGACCACCATGCGGCCCTTACGGCGGCGTATAGGGTGTTGCGATCAGAGGACTCTCCCAACAGAGAAGCAGCACTTACTGAACTAGGTGAACAAATAACCAAATTTCGAAAAGAGGCCCGGTTGGGGATTGAGGGAATCCGAACGGATATTGAGAAAGCCCGAGAAGACCACCATGCGGCCCTTACGGAGGCGCCTAGGGTGTTGCGCTCAGAGGACTCTCTCATCAGAGAAGCAGCACTTACTAAACTAGACGAAAAAATAACAGAATTTCAAAAAGAGGCCCGGTTGGGTGTTGAGGGACTCAAAGAAGACCACCAGGCGGCCCTTATGGAGGCTTATAGAGTGTTTCGCTTAGAAGACTCTCTCAACAGAGAAGCAGCACTTACTGAACTAGACGAAACAATAACCGAATTTCGAAAGGAGGCCGGGTTGGGGGTTGAGGGGGTCCGAACGGGTATTGATAAAGTCTGAGAAGACCACAAGGTGGCCCTTACGGAGGCTTATGAGGTGTTGCGCTTAGAGGACTCTCTCATCAGAGAAGTGGCGGTTGCTGAACTAGACGGAAAAATAACTGAATTTCAAAAAGAGGCCCGGTTGGGTGTTGAAAAAGCCCTGGAAGACCACCAGGCGACCATTACGGAGGCTTATGAGGTGTTGCGCTCAGAGGACTCTCTCATCAGTGAAGCGGCACTTACTGAACTAGACGGAAAAATAACCGAAGCTTCCGATAAACTGAAACGTGATCGTAGAGCTGCGAACAAAGCGCTTGAGGAGACCACTGAAAAGGTTCGTGCTGAGGCCCATGCCTCCATCGGGGGCCTTGCCGGATTGTTGAAAACAATGAAAACGCAAAAACGTGTCATAACAGTTTGGGCTGAGAAGCGGGGCCCATTGGTTGAGGGGCTCTCTGAATATTCGTTCGGTGCCAAAGCGAGTAATAAATGTGGGGGATACGCCATGACAGCTCCAGGTACACTTCTCCGAATGGCGGTCTGCTCGGTTAATGCTAGTGGTAAACCTGTGGGCGCGGTCACGATAAATCTCGTAGTAGAGGGGGAAGAACGGGGGATTGGAGTCACTAAACTCGCTGGAGATATTTCATCGGTGGTTTTGTTCTCAGGTGATGATCTAATTAGACTTTCCGAAGGTAGTGTTATTAACTTTGTTACGAAAATCTCTGACTCAGCGAGTTCTTCCACTATCGTCTCATTGTTAATTGAACTTAATTTGTAAATACTAATATATTGAAAATCATGAACGAATCACCGCTTCCTTTTTGTCAATACCACTCCATCAACACTGTATCCAATTGTCAATACCAATCCATCGACACTGTATCCAATTCGTGAAAGATGTTTAGATTTTAGGTTGGATAATATCGTCGTTATGCAGGATAGTTTAGTTAGCGAATGTAAAAATAGAAAAAGAATCGCTAAAAAATATGAGCGCGTTGCAAATTTAGCAGAGGCATCTAGTACGGTTCTGTCAAGTTTATCTGTAATGAGTGGTGCGGGGACTGCCGTAACGCTATCTACAATTGTAACAGTTCCAATTGCTGGGGTTTTGAGTGGAATTACAGTTGTATCTGGAATACTTTGTATGTTAATTAGGGTGACTGGTCGAAAACTCGAGAAAAAATGTAGAAAACATGATAGAATATCCGTTCTCGCTAGGTCTAAGAAAAATAGCATCGACGTTATAGTGTCCAAAGCGTTGGCCGATAATGAAATATCAAATTTAGAGTTTGAATCCGTTGTGGAAGAAATCCGAAATAGAGACTGAAGAATTAAAAAATGATATTAGAATCAAAGCGCGCGCCACCATGCCCAAGATTGAGAGTACTGATTGGGATAAATTGAGGGTAAAACTTGGAGATAAAGTCGGAGGAAATGTTACAGCACCACCATCTTGGAAATTGTGATATTTTAGTAAATAATTTTTAAAAAATAATTTAATTTTTTTTTTTAGTTAATGATATTGGTGCTGTAAACAATTTATTAATTAATTTTATGAAAATTATTAACAATTCAAAAAAAAAAAAAAGAAAAAAAGTTTTAGGTCCCACCGAGGCTCGAACCCGCGCCAGCAAAACCCTTCTGGGCCCATCCCACTAAGCCTTCGCTTTAAATCTCTTCTCTCCCCTTTTTTAGGCTTAGTGGGATGTGTCACGCTCACATCTCCTCCACCCCATCATTGGACCGATACCGCAGACCTCTCCTCTTCATTACCTTCATCCGCTATAATGTGTAGAGCGGCCAGAGTGAAGTCGACGTTATAGTGTCCAAAGCGTTGGCCGATAATGAAATATCAAATTTAGAGTTTGAATCCGTTGTGGAAGAAATGAGGAGATATGAAGAATTAAAAAATGATATTAGAATCAAAGCGCGCGCCACCATGCCCAAGATTGAGAGTACTGATTGGGATAAATTGAGGGTAAAACTTGGAGATAAAGTCGGAGGAAATGTTACAGCACCACCATCTTGGAAATTGTGATATTTTAGTAAATAATTTTTAAAAAATAATTTAATTTTTTTTTTTAAATTAATGATATTGGTGCTGTAAACAATTTATTAATTAATTTTATGAAAATTATTAACAATTTAAAAAAAAGAAAAAGAAAAAAAAGTTTTAGGTCCCACCGAGGCTCGAACCCGCGCCAGCAAAACCCTTCTGGGCCCATCCCACTAAGCCTTCGCTTCAAATCTCTTCTCTCCCCTTTTTTAGGCTTAATGGGATGTGTTACGCTCACATCTTCTCCACCCCATCATTGGACCGATACCGCAGACCTCTCCTCTTCATTACCTTCATCCGCTATAATGTGTAGAGCGGCCAGAGTGAAGTACATGTGGCGAAACTTGTCTCAGCGCTGAGATATTATTGCCGGCGTCCCGACAATGAACTGTGTTTATTTCTCGTATATAAACATAACTTTTGTTGGTGGAAATGTATGGTATAAGAGAGACAACTCTGACAAGGACGACCCGTTTTAGAAGTACACAGTTGTCTAACTTAGCTCTGTATTCTGTAGGTGGTCCGCACTTTTGGTCTATTCAGTTTATGCACAAATTCGAGGGGTGTGGGACTGTATATGGAGCGTAGGGGTGGTTTGTAGGTTAGTGGTATCATTTTAACTCCCTCTATATTATTTTTCAAAAAATCCCAATCTCCGATCTAATTGGGACTACAAGACCACTTTCTCATTCAATACCACCACCAACTTTTTGTTGGTGGTGGGAGCAACAACACCTCTCAATAACAGCACAATGATTGCGGGTATCATTTTGACTCCTTCTATACTACTCTATACTATTTCAGTGTCCTTTCGCGATCTTTACGATGACTGCATCCGTATATATACACTTCACAACCATTATGCGTCTAACTAACTGAATTCGACGTGTTTTGTTTTGTGTATCGAGATATTGGAACATGGCTGAGCTTCCGGTTTGTGACGTCAAAACGTTTATTTATAGCCAAATTGCAAACCGCCTAGCTCTTGTAGTTAAAACGTTTATTTATATCCAAATTGTGTTATTTCGCTATATTTAAAGGTTTAAACAGAGATAATGGCCAAAAATGGAAAACTATCCGGTTGATGTAGTTTGGAAGTGATACAACAAATTTCGCGTTTGTAGATTACCGAATATAGGAGAAAAGGGTGGTTACAAACTTTTTCACAAACCGATGGATAACCAATATATAGCCGATCTATAAATAGATCGGCTAATAACAAACAAACGTCCCTTGCGGGGCTCCGTAATTTTTGTATGTGCAGTATTTGATATTTAATTGATCCAGAGACATATAGATAATATAGCCTGCCTCTATTGGTTATTCCAGTGACAGATTTACTCCGAAGATTTTGTCAACTTTTGACTCAATTTATGAAAAATATTGTAAATTTTGTAAACGTATTTAATGAAATTACGCAGATGTCCAAAGGTACAAAATCCCATGGCGTTTCTCATATTACAACCCTAAATCTTGTGTTAGTTACATTATATGCCCATACATGTTATTTTTGCACGAATAACGATTATGTTAGAGACAAGAAAATACAGAAACGAAAGAAATAATTGATAAATGTATTAAGTATAATAATTCTGCCTATATATACTTTTAATCATCAAATACTAGTATATGTAGTCGTTAGTTCTATATGAACTATTGCATTTCGGGAAAAATAAATGATTACTCCCTCGAGGTATACTTAGTTAGATAAGTATGCTTTGCTATGATGGTGAAATGGACTACTGGTGTGGCTTTGCCAAGCCATGATCCTGTGGCATTAATCAGAAATTAGTCGCGTTCAATAGTTTCAACTGTATACGTTGGAATAGTACGTACGGAGCCCCACACGGGGCATGGCTTTTTTTTTATAACAATTCGTTCCCTCAACTTAACAATTCCTTCCCTCAAATTAACAATTCGTTGACACGATATAACAATCCGTTTCCTCGAATTAATAATTCGTTCCGTAGGAAGGAATTGTTATTTCATGGGAACGAATTGTTAAATGAAGGGAATGAATTGTTATTTCGTGGGAACGAATTAATAAAACAAATAATCCTACGTCCCGGCGGGGCTCCGTAACATTAAAGATACATGCCCACTCAGTAGGTACATACTGTTCTTTATATCAAAGATCATGATCATCTGAGGCAATTTCCGCACTGATATCAGGGGTGATAACAGTGTTTCCTTAAAATGTTAACGGACATTATTATTTATTCTCTGTATATATTTTTAGATATGCAATGATCATACTTTATAATCTGTCGAAAATATTACTTTTGTCAGGTGATGCATTTTATTAGTATATATCAGTGCCGTAGCCACGTTGAGGCCAGACGAGGCCATGGCCTCGTCCGTTTTTTCACGATTTTTTATTTATTTTTATTTTTTTATTCCAATATAGGAAAAATGGGAGTCATAGTATGTGCTCAGACTTTGCTGAGAATGCAGGAAATGGCGTTTCAGACCACTTTGATTTCAAAATTTTCAGGGTGGGCATGCCCCCGGACCCGCCTAGCAAACTCGGGCCCTTCGGGCCCTCCACACTTGCACCCCCAATAATTATCGTCTTCCGCCGCTTATGTTGGCCTCGGCTATTTCGAACCTCTGGCTACGGCACTGTATATAATTAAAAAATGGCATGCCTCATTTGTATATGAACATAGCCTGATACCACCGCGAGTCACAATTAGTAAAATAAATATCATTAAATGGTTATATCTGTATAGCGGGCACTCGTAATTGTTAGAACTGCTGGAATAGTGACACAATCATACGCTTATTTAATTCCTATAAAGAACAATGTGTGCTTACTGAGTGGGCATGTACCTTTAAATGCAGGACTCGTCGATACCTGCATATGTAGTTATCCTGCATCATTTTACAGGCCAATGTGAACATGGGAATTTGTCGCGTGACACGTGCATTCTTGTACATTCCGGATTTCCGTATAATTGTATATTTGTGATGTGTGGTACTGTGTTGTATGGTTGTGCGTACTATTGATTTCACATACCTGTGATTCCACATACCTGTGATTTCACACACCTGTGATTTGTACATACCTGTGATTTAGCATGTACATTTGCCATGTACAATGTGCGTGTAATAACGGGGCTTATGTTGTATTGGTGGAAATACGTTTAGGCGTGTCCTTTTTGCGGATTTAAATACACGTCCATTTTATGGGCAATGTTTCACTGATGTCACGCCATATTTGCCACAGACTATGCATGTGTGTGGTAGAGAACTCGTTGACTGCGTGTGCTGGTTTCGCTAGTGAAAAGACCCCTTTTGGTATTACGGACTTCCACTATCCATGCGCGGCCGAGTTTGTCCGCGTGTCAGTTGTTCACCAGATAAGGGACCTTCTGTAGATGAAGCCAGTATATAGCGCAGACCATACCATGGTCTGCCCTGTTATGCCCTGTTACGGGTTAGTGTTTCAGCATAGCCTGGCACTGGCTACACGGATATATCCGATCCCATACTGGTGATGCTTTGTGTCGTGATATTTCCGTAAATGACCACGATATTTGAGTTTAGTATGTGCTACACTCTCATCTGAGTGTACAGCCCGTAGTACCGATATTGTAACGTCCCTATGTCGTATTCGTCTTCTGCAATACGGTATAAATCAGATATTTCCTGTTCACGCAAGGGAATGATAGCGGGCCCTCGTAAATCGGGGTAGGGAAATTTAACGACTATATCTACTGGGCAATGAAAAGACGACAGTGACGAGATTTTAGTAACATCTGATATTTTTGATAATAGTTCTAACATGCAGTATTACTCAACGTGTACAATTAAAGAGTGGTGACAAACTATAATAACAACGATGAGGGTGATCTGATTATGGACAGATAATGACTAATATGAGATGTACACATGGCAAGATACAAAAACACAACAGGCGACTGTGGGAGTAAGCAGACTCAAGAAAAGATATTAGCGCATGTAAACACGGACTAGATTTATGCTAAACTCTGGCGGAAAATCACACTAACGCAAACCCAAGTCATGGTGGGGAATCACGAACCTGGAGTTGGGAAATAATGCTGGGTGGGGGAGTCACACAGCAGGGATCACGAAGCTGGGGGTGGGAAATAATGCTGGGTGGGGAAGTCACACAGCGGGGATCACGAAGCTGAGGTGGAATAATGCTGGGTGGGGGAGTCACACAGCGGGAATACGAACTGGGGGTGGGAAATAAGCTGGGGTGGGAGAGTCACACAGGGATACGAAGCTGGGGGTGGGAAATATTGCTGGGTGGGGGAATCACACAGCGGGAATCACGAAGCTGGAGGTGGGAACTAATGCTGGTGGGGGAGTCACACAGCGGGGATCACGAAGCTGGGGGTGGGAATAATGCTGGGTGGGGGAGTCACCAGCGGGGTCACGAAGCTGGGGGTGGGAATAATGCTGGGTGGGGAGTCACACAGCGGGAATCACGAAGCTGGGGGTGGGAAATAATGCTGGGTGGGGGAATCACACAGCGGGAATCACTAAGCTGGGGTGGGAAATAATGCTGGGTGGGGGAGTCACACAGCGGGGATCACGAAGCTGGGGGTGGAAATAATGCTGGGTGGGGGAATCACACAGCGGGAATCACGAAGCTGGGGTGGGAAATAATGCTGGTTGGGGATTCACACAGCGGGGATCACGAAGCTGGGGGTGGGAATAATGTTGGGTTGGGAGTCACACAGCGGGGATCACGAAGCTGGGTGGGAAATAATGCTGGGTGGGAGTCACACAGCGGGATCACGAAGCTGGGGGTGGGAATAATTGCTGGGTGGGGGACTGAGTCACACAGCGGGGATTACGAAGCTGGGGGTGGGAATAATGCTGGGTGGGGGAGTCACACAGCGGGGATCACGAAGCTGGGGGTGGGAAATATTGCTGGGTGGGAGAGTCACACAGCGGGGATCACGAAGCTGGGGGTGGGAAATAATGCTGGGTGGGGGAGTCACACAGCGGGAATCACGAAGCTGGGGGTGGTAAATAATGCTGGGTGGGGGAGTCACACAGCGGGGATCACGAAGCTAGTCACACAGCGGGAATCACGAAGCTGGGGGTGGGAATAATGATGGGTGGGGAAGTCACACAGCGGGGATCACAAAGCGGGGGTGGGAATAATGCTGGGTGGGGGAGTCACACAGCGGGAGGTAAAATTGGGAATCGTATCGCAATGGGGAAAAAGTGGGTGGGGTAATGGGATATTGGCATTATTATGGTTCCAGCCAATATTAATCAATAATGCCAGACTGACGTTCAAATCATCACATCTCAAGACTAACGGACCATTGGTAACATCGTCGGTGAGTAATGTTTAAGGGGGGGGAGTGATATTTGGGCCTTGGGAGTTCTGAGACGCGAGTTGCGTCTCGAGTTGCGTCGCTCGGGACAAAGTCGCCAACTGACAGATTTCACTCCTATTTATAGGTGTTGTAAGGCCGAGTTGGGCAAGTTCCGTGACTTACGGAACTTGTCCAACCTCCCACATAGTGATTGGCTAGATTGTATGGATGGAATATTTCGATCAGACACGAGCCAAAACAAGCACAGCCAGTAAACATGGCGGCTGCATTCAACACACACAGGAAATGCCAACAAACTATTGTGAATTACAAGGAACTAAACAAGTTTCCTGCTGTGTGAAGACGACAATCATAAACTATTGACAAGTGTGAACATTCAGGCATGCATCTGAGATCGTGGTAAGTTGTGTGCACAAAATGACAGACGTGTTTTGTTGTCCAAAATGTGTGATAAATTCGAAGCGAGGAATACGCAATACACAAGCGTGTATAGCAATGCTTCGCTGGCTGGGTCGCTTCAATATGGACGGGTTTGGCTGGGCCAAATAGCGACCTTCGCATGTCGAGACCAGTCGAGTCCATTTCGCATTATGAGATCTGGGTCTATAGTGTGCAGATTTATGGTAGTGTGTGATATACCATGTTGGATGGTATTTATTCCACGAGGGCTGTACACTAGTTTGGTTGAATTTATGGCGTGGGAACATATATTTACGCCAAATATAACCCACGGGTGAAATGGCAAAAGCCATGGTTTTGTAATATTTATGTGAGATGTCGAACGAGGGATAGGCATATTCATTATTCCGTGCGTGGTTTCGCTGGTGTGTATATAAGCGATGTCTCGCAATGTGTTGTTGGGACACATATTTCTGGTAGCAGAAGGATAGTACTGTATTCACCATTGACACTGAGGATTTTGGTATGTACCTACAACATTTTATTTCAGCTGTGATTTGCCGTTGTTCGATTCCCGTTTTAGTCCGTTGTGCATCCTGTCTGTCCGTCTGTGCGTATTTGTCCAGTAATTGGAGGCTCATTTCATTTTGTAGCCTCTTGAGATCGCTCCAGCGAGCCACATTGGACGTTTTGGTTCACTCGTTGAGGGCAGACCCCAGTCAGTGCAGAGTACCAGGTCGTCCGAGTGTCCGTACGTCTGTCTGGCGCAGTGTGTGTAGCAGCTCCGGGTACAGGCCTGTATGGAGCAGTGTGTGATTGCTACATCGCGTTCAGCAGACAGTCACAGCCATAGATTAGTGAAGTGAAACACCATACACATATATCATATTATTATACTACCACCGAGTTGAATGTCACCTAAGTGAAACTTTTCCCGGCGTCTTAGCCAACGTGATAATCGCCATTTGCATTATATCGGAACTTTACATCCGGTCTACCACTTCCGGTATTACAATCAATTGATTCACCATGGATACTTTACATCCGGTCCACCACATCCGGGTTGCTACAGTCGAGTGATACCATAGGAACTTTACATCTGGTCCACCACTTCCGGAAATAATACTTCGCGACAGTCTACCTTTTGTAACTTTACTTCCGGTACCAGCTTCCGAAACATTATCATTATTGACTATCATGTGATGTAACCACATCCGGCTTTGACTTTGACATTCAGACTTTGGAAATACATTGCATAGGCAATACATATGTATACTTTGATAGTGTATGGTAATACTCCTATCATGGCATATCATGGCTAAAGGATTGTAGTAAGACTACATATATTGTTTATGGATTAATCCACTTGAAGTTGGATTATAGCCATATTGTTGACTAGACCTCATACTGCGGGTGAGACAGACCTTGGGACCTTGATACTCAGAGGTTACCACTATCTATTGAGATACGCCAGCACTGGGGTAGCTCAGATGATTGTCATTTGTCCCCCAAATTTCGTTCTGCCATGTTGTACTTGTATGTTATTTCACTTTGATTAGCGATCATCAAAGTACTTGTGCATTCATACTATTGTCCACTACGGGACCATTGAGATACCACATACTGGGTTTATTCGTCCATAGCTTTTAAACAAAACATAGAGACACCACATATACATGTATGTATGCATTGCATATGTATTACAAAAATGCCAACAAATATGCATGTCAGTATGTTGTATCTAGCATAGATCCAGACCACCTGTATGCATGTACATGTATCTAAACAAAAACAAAGAAATACCACATATACATATATGTATGTATTACAAATGTATTACAAACAAATACAAAAAATAAATAAAATTTGTATGTCCGTGTGTCGTATCCAGCATAGATCGAGACCACCCAGATGTAATGCCGGAAGCTGTACGGTTTTATAGTCGTACGACTGGTAATTACATTTTGCAGCGGGAAATTATATTTATTTATTTACATCCAGTTTGTAACCGCAACATTCCTTTATGTATCAGGTAATATGAAGTTCGTCTGTCTGTGCGAGGAGATAATTGGCGACTTTTATCCCTTACACAGCTGCATTAAATGTTCGCTTATTATTATACCTCAGTTTGGGGGTGGAAGATATCCGCGCCCCATTTCGACAGCAGCTTTCATTTCGTATATTTTTCTTTTGTTGCGTTTTACGTAAAATTGATGAAATTAGCAATATAAAGCGACACAAGCAGTTTAGGGAAAAAAAACATTTTTTCTTAAGGTGTCACGGGACAGTGGGCGTCTAGCTTTAAACGGGGGTGGACGATTTTCTATATACTTCACTACCTGCCTCGCCAGGGTGACACTGGGTTAGTTCATTGTTGTGTCGGAACACCAAGCACGTTCTGGAAAGAGACAACAAGGTATATAGCTACAATGATGATGTATTTACAAGTAATGATATACACAAATAAAGAATATTGAAGACAAAACGGACAACGTCCTCTCGATGGTTTACCAAGTCACCGTCACACAACCAAGGCACAGTCACGATTCTGGAACAGGTAAGTATCGTATAACAATGTTAATCAAGTTCAAGATCCGAACTTCAAGTTTCTGTTATTCAACTCAGGTTTCCGCCATGATGACGGTGACGTTTTATGACGTCGTTAAGTTACTTTTGTATAAAGACTACTTGGGCGGATGGGGCCAATATCACATGGGTGGACGTCCTTCGAGATTCATATCGTCATTGGACGGAATGACGTCACCGGAATAGTACCCCGTTCGTTACGCCCTGGTCCACGAGGAGCAGAGTCCCCGCTGGTACACTGTGTCGTGTTGAGGACCCCAGAATCGGTGCAGCGTACTGGTTCTACGCGAATACACCAGATGGACGTGCCTTCGCTGGTTGCTGGCTGGCTGGCTGACTGGCTGGGACTACCAAATACCAACGGTGTTGTTACCAGAATGTAACGTGTTATAGTCTCCATAATAGACACAGTAGTGCACATGAAATAATTATTATAATTGCATGGCAATACAAAACAACCTCGTAAATTACAATGATGAATCATGATAAGTTGCAATGTACACAAATATATTTTCACTAGTTAGAAGAAGGGGGCTGATGGAATTCATATGTCGGAGAATGCGATATAACACATTAATGAACAGCCACTATATCTAGTGTACCCGATGCAAGCCACTATATCTAGTGCACAGCCATATATGTGAATATCGACGTCATTCACAGTTATTTACCGTTAATAAACAAACATGTAATTGCGACTATCCTTGCCCTGATCAGGCCGCGCTAATTTAATAAAGAGCAACTATGCCAAGTATTTTCCTGTGCAGACTCACAGTATTACATTACGAATGATGAACACTGTAGACTCTAATCAGACTGCAGGATTCCACAGGCTGACCTAAAGCATCAGTGATTGAAATAAATTATACTTCACATCATGTCCTTATTACAGCTTACTGACGTATAAATCAGTGCGTGTAGAGTAGAACTGTCTGATCTGGTATATCCTGGTCGCAATAGCATTTTCACTATTTACAATTCACTGTGAACGTACATGACTTAATAAAATGAATGTACAGACTACTTGGAATGGAGTTTTACATCTGTACACATAGAGTGAATGAAAGTCATCCAGAAAATTAACGTTACATTTGTTGCAGGTTAAAATTGGCAATATGCTCATGTATTGTGCAGGGCGCATGACTGATATTGGACTGAATCGTAATATAAAATTCATAGCTAAATTTAAGTAAACATTTCAATCGTGTTCGCACTTCGTTTAAAAATATAATAAATTGCTACTGCAAGTAGTCGGAGTGACATGCAAAATAAACACATGAGAATAATATGTCATTACAATACTCACGGAATGCTACCACATGCGAGACATGTAATCGTTATAATTTACACGTAATCACGAATTATTAATGATTCAGTTCGAATTGATCAAGGGAGATAATCTACACCAGCGGATGCATGCCATACGGCTTTTATTGACCAAGTATTTGGTCGAAATGGGTTCAAATATCTCAGGTAAACGAAATGGGTCAGTATTATTGAGGATGCGATAATAATGCGGTGAATTTCCGGTCTTGGTATGAGTCAGACATTATTTGCAGCATTTGAAATTAAATAATAAACATATGTACTTACCAGTTCCCACAGTTCCCAGTGCATGCTTGTGACACAAAATGTTCATAAGAATGGTTGAATGTCCATCTGCTAAAATATGGTTATGATAGTTTATATACATATACAACATTAGGCTTACAATTCTGCGTAAGTGAACTAATGTTCTAACAGTCAGTCTAGCTCATGAGATATCTGGCGAATTAATCCGAAATAATTCAGTCATCAGTAGATATGACCTACTCTGTAATTCAGGCTAGCATCAAAGTCTGCATAAACAGTGTAAATCACCAAGATATAACCGGTGCAAAATCCAATACTGGTGGTCCGTGCACGGTTTCCGACAAAGCGCTATTCTCTCCAACGGTGTATTACACGGGACCTATTCGATAGTCGTTACCAGGCTATTCGATTATTGTGCTCTAGACTAGTATTGTGTAACCCGTGTTACAAATAATGGATGATAAAGAAGATAGTCGACTACAATTCGTGACAATACTCCCCCCTAAATAAAAGTGTTAAACACTTAGCGGTAATCACGAGTTGTACCGACACTTTTCACCTATATACATATATATGTATACCTATACCTATATTCGGACTTAGATCCTGCTCAAATAATCTGCACCCACATTGTCTGAGCCCCTGCTGGCTCTGATCATCATGCGATAGGGTTGCAACAACAGCGCCCATCTCATCAGCCTGGAGTTTGCAACTTTTGCCTTATTCAGGTACGTAACTAAGTGGTTGATGATCTGTCTCTAGTACGAACTATTTACCGGAAATATACTAGTGGAATTTCCCCACACCCCAGACTACTGCTAAACACTCTTTTTCTACGACTGAGTAGTTTTGTTCCCTTGGAAGAAGTTTTTTGCTAGCGTACGCAATTGGTAGTTGTGCCCCGTTTTGTTCCTGTAACAAAATGGCCCCTAATCCTACGTCGGATGCGTCTGTTCTCAAAAGGAACGGCTTGTCTAGCTCTGTGAGTTTGAGGATGGGATCGTTAGTCAGCGCTCTTTTCAGGCTGTTGAAAGCCTTGTCTTGGGAGTCTCTCCATTTAATCTTGTTCGGTTGACCCCTTTTCGTGAGATCTCTTAGTGGGACAGCTATTTCTGCAAAATTGGGGATGAATTGACGGTAGAACCCCGCTAACCCCAAACATGCCCTCACTCCTTTCTTAGTTTCGTGGACATTGACTTCCTGTATATCTGTAACCTTCTCTGGGTGAGCTCTGAGCTCTTTCTTGCCGCTTTTGGTATGGCCTAAACACGCTAGTTCGCTGAAGCCAATGCTGCACTTCGATGGTTTCACGGTCAGATTAGCACTGGATAATCGGGACAAAATCTGCCTCAGGGCCCTAACATGATCATCCCAGGTGATGGTGAAAATGAGGATATCATCCACGAAGCTGTCTGCATTCGAGACACCGTTTCCTCATAAGCCTACAGAAGGTAGCATGTGTCGTCACCATTCCGAAGGGCATGACGACTTTGAATTGGAAAAGGCCTTGTGGTGCTTTAAAAGCAGAATACGGCTTAGCGTTCTCTGAGAGTAGGACCTGCCAATACCCCTTACTTAAGTCCAGTTTCGAGAAATACGTATATTTCGCTAATTTTTAGAACATTTCCTCAATTTCAGGCATCGGCTCAGCGTCAAAAATAGTGACTTTGTTAACCTGACGAAAATCTATACAAAAACGGAGTCCTCCGTCCTTTTTCCTGACCAGAATGACTGGTGATGAGTATGGGGACCTAGAAGGTTCGATAACTCCTAACTTCAACATTTCTTCGACCTCATCTTTTACTAAGTCGTGAACTTTGTACGGGATAGGATAACCTTTTATCCGTAATGGGTCTGAGGTGGACAATTTAATGTCATGAATCTCTACGCGCCCAGGTCAATCAGTCAGTACGTGCTCAAATTCCTTAAGCACCCTTTGTACTTCTACTTTTTGGTCCTTGGACAACCCTGGGGCTAAGTCCACCCTGTCAATCGATTGCTGTGTCCCCATAGGACACGTCATGTGCTCATCGGCACTACACTCCCCTGTACCCGAGTTCCCGTCAATTATGTCGTCAATTACCGCCGTCTTTATGACGGCTAATATCCCCTTCCCTGGGCTTTAAGGCGTACGCTCTTCATAACGCTTCAACATGTTGACATGGAATGTTTCCCGTTCATGTCGATCCTATAATCCCAGTCATTTAGTACGTCCACTATAGGATATGGACCTTTCCATTGGAGTAACAATTTGTTCCTATGAGTGGGGAGTAGTACTAATACCCGGTCACTCTCCTTATACCTCCGGTCACGTGCTTTCCTGTCATAGTACTTCGCGTACCGCTTGTTCGATTTCTTGAGATTTTCTCTCGCGATTTCACAAGTTTGCTCGAGTTTCTGTCTGAGATCCAGTACGTACTGGTATGTAGTTTTCGTTAGGACATCTGACTGTTCTCCCATAGAGTAGTTCGAATGGGGAGAATGCTAGGCTCTCCTGTGGAACCTCACTATACGCGAATAACAACGCGTTAATGTACTTATCGCAATCTTTGGGGCACTCGCTCGCCATGCGTTTTAGCATCTGCTTCAATGTACCGTTGAATCTCTCTACCAACCCGTTGCACATAGGATGGTAGGGAGTAGTAGTAAGTTGTCTCAGTGATAATAGCCTACTGACCTCCTGCATTACGTTCGACGTAAATTGAGATCCGCAATCAGTCAATAATTCCTCAGGAATTCCTAATCGACTGAACATGTCTACGAATGCCTCAGCTACTCGTTCTGCCTCGATATTCGGTAATGGTACTGCCTCTGGATATCGTGTGGCGTAATCTACCAGCGTTAGGATATACCGATTTGTATTATCCGTTGCTGGATAAATCGGTCCTACGATGTCTACGGCTACGCGTTTGAATGGCATGTCAATCCGTGGCATTTTTTCACCTGCGCATATCATAGTGATTTCATCGTCATCTTTGGTCTGGTTGTCCTCTACAATACAAAAATTACCCTGATATATAGGTGGTGAAAAGGGGCGCCATCTGCCTCTTCCACGGTGGTGATAGCGCCCTCTGCCCCTGCTCCTGCCTATACTACTGCCTCTGTGTATTGCATCCTCATGCTCTGGTTCGTCCCCTGTGCCTGCAAAACTTACCTTATTTTGCCCATAGGCACCAGTATCACTTTCCACAAGGGCTGCAGCCCGATGCATGTGACCTCTTCTTGCGCATTCTGGAGCTACATGACCTTGACCTCCACAATGGTAACATGTAATGGTACGTCTGTCACTGTCTCTGTACCTTTCCTTACTCCTATCTCTACTTCTCTCGCCACTTATCTCTCTACCATAGTCACGAGATCTGTCATAATCTTGATATCTCTCACATTGATCTCTCACCTTCGTCTCATAACCTGCGTTACGATTCTCACTTTTCGCTCTAATGTCTCGGTTCTCTCTTTGTACTACATACCTTGTACCGCCTCTGGCTTCCGCAAAGAAGTCAGCTTGCACTGCCATCTCATGTACTTTGCTAACGATCTTGTCCTTAAGAAAAACGTACAAGTCACGACTGCAAGTGCTTAGTAACTGATCCATGAGCAAGAAATCGTTCACGCCTTCATAAGTGCGTTCAACTTTGTCTAGTTCAAACCACATATCAAGATAACTCTTAGCCCTGTTGATATATTGAACAAATGTCTCCCCCTGTTCTGGCTTACCGTTCTTAAATTGCTTTCTGAACCCTTCTACGGTTAAGTCAAACCTTTTGAGCAAGGCTGTCTTCAATGTGTCATAATCAAGAGCATCTTCCAACGATAAACGGGAGTAAACATCTAGAGCTTTGCCCCTTAATAATGTGCTAAGGTGTAATGACCACTGACCTTTCGGCCAACCTTGCATTTCCGAGTAACGTTCAAACCGTGTCAGATAACTATCCATATTGTCCTTATCTTGATCAAAATACGGTAACTTCGGACCTTGTGGCACCTTATGTTCAACTACCTGACTATAATTATCCGATATTCCCATCTCTGCCTTCGCTATTTCAACTTTCTGTGTTGTCTCTAACTCACGCATTTTACATTCGTACTCCAATCTAACTTTTGTCATTTGCAAATCTATTCTTATCTTTTCCATTTCTCGTTCCTCCATTAATCTGTCTGCCTCAAGCTTATCTTTCTCAGTCTGTCTTTCTACCTATTTGGCTAGTCTGTCAGAATCAAGCCTATCTTTCTCAGTCTGTCGTTCTACCTCTCTTGCTAGTCTGTCAGCCTCAAACCTATCTTTCTCAGCCTGTCTTTCAGCCTCAAGCCTATCTTTCTCAGTCAATCTCTCTAACTCTTCTGCTAGTCTCTCAGTATCAAGCCTGTCTTACTAGTCTATTCTCTCTCTTCTTTCACAAAGGACCTTAACTCATTCCCAGTTAAGCATAATTCCCTGCCTACGTCCATTAACTATTTTGCCATTGCCTTTTCTTGTCTCAAAAAATTAGTCACTTAGTCACGAGGTGGAGTGTACTATGTACAACTCTTTGGAATACGGGGTCTCAGCACTACTGTCACGAGGACTGTGCAAGTCTCAACCCGATTTACGCCTTATTGGGTAATGTCAAATCCGGTATGTATTGTGTTCCTTCCCACCCGACTAATCATAGTCCAACACGTATTTACACTGGTGGGGAATTTAAGTTATATGTCACCTTCTTATGTCATATTGCGTCCCATATTGTGAGGAATTTTGGGATATGCGTCACCTTCCCACTCGACTAGTATTTACAATTACGGGAAATTTCCCATACATGAAAAACACATTACATGGTCAGTTGTGCTAGAGTCGTAAAGCGATTAACCACACACCAACAAAATGGACCCTGTGTGTAATTTTATAACCCGCAAATTAGTCTCAGATCAAACCCAACCAAATAGAACGACCCCTATTTTTAGGGATACGCGTTGTGCCTCATCACTGACAGATTACAGTGTTGATAATGTTTGGCCACACGAAATGGTTAAAGAGACTTACCCATATCTGACACCAATGTCACGCCAGGGTGACATATTGGGTTACTTCATTGTTGTGTCGGAACACCAAGCACGTTGTGGAAATAACAACAAGGTATATAGCTACAATGATGATGTATTTACAAATAATGATATACACAAATAATGAATAGTCAAAGACAGTACGGACAACGTGCTCTCGATGGTTTACCAAAGCACAGTCACACAACCAAGGCACAGTCACGATTCTGGAACAGGTAAATATCGTATAACAATTGTCATCAAGTTCAAGATCCGAACTTAGAGTTTCTGTTATTCAACTCAGGTTTCCGCCATGATGACGATGACGTTTTATGACGTCGTTAAGTTACTTTGAACTATTGTATAAATACTACTTGGGCGGATGGGGCCAATATCACATGGGTGGACGTCCTTCGAGATTCATATCGTCCTTGGACGGAATGACGTCGCCGGAATAATACCCCGTTCGTTACGCCCTGGTCCACGAGGAGCAGAGTCCCCGCTGATACACGGTGTCGTGTTGTGGACCCCAGAATAGTATCGGTGCAGCGCACTGGTTCTATGCGAATACACCAGCTGGACGTGCCTTCGCTGGTTACTGGCTGGTTGGCTGACTAGCTGGGACTAGAAAACACCAACGGTGTTGTTACCAGAATGTAACGTGTTATCGTCTCCATAATAGTCACAGTAGTGCACATGAACTCATTATTATGAGTGCATGGCAATACTAAACAACCTAGTAAATTACGATGATGAATCATGATAAATTGCAATGTACACAAAGATATTTTCACTAGTTGGAAGAAGGGGGCTGATGGAATTCATATGTCGGATAATGCAATATAACACATTAATGAACAGCCACTATATCTAGTGTACCCAACGATTTATTTATCCCGTCAACACAGTGCGTATGTGCCGTGAAACACGGTGCCATGAAACATTTTAGATATCCTGTCAATACGACCTATTCACTGCGTATGAATATATGCGGTGACTGGGGTTACTTTTTTTGCATTTTAAAGGTGTTGTAGGTGTTGACGGGATAAATAGAATAGTAGGTTAGTGCTGTGAATGGGAAAAATATCTGGCGCGGCACGGAAACGGGATGTGCTCGGCAGAGCCTCGCCCATCCTGTTTTTTCTCATTCACGGCACTAACCTACTATTCTCTATATATTCACAGCCATACATGTGAATATCGACGCCATTCACAGTTACTTAACATTAGTAAACAAACATTTAATTGCGACTGGCCTTACCGTGATCAGACTGCCCATGGCCAACTGCGCTAATTTAATAAAGAGCAACTATGCCAAGTATTTTCCTGTGCAGACTCACAGTATTACATTACGAATGATAAACACTGTATACTCTAATCAGACCGCAGGATTCCACAGGCTGACATAAAGGATCAATGATTGAAATAAATTATACTTCACATCATGTCCTTATTACAGCTTACTAACGTATAAATCAGTGCATTTATAGCAGAACTGTCTGATCCGGTCTATCCTGTTCGCAACAACATTTTCACTATACATGACTTAATAAAATGAATGTGTAGACGATTTGGATTGGAGTTTTACATCTGTCCACAGAGTGAATGAAAGTCATCCAGAAAATTCACGTTACAATTGTTACAGGTTAAAATTGGCAATATTCTCATGTATTGTACAGGGCGCAGGACTGATATTGGACTGAATCGTAATATAAAATGAATAGCTAAATTTTAGTAAACATTTCCATCGTGTTCGCCCTTCGTTTACAAATAGAATAAATTGCTACTGCAAATAGTGACATGCAAAATAAACACATGCAAATAATATGCCATTACAATACTCACGGAATGCTCCCACATACGAGACCTGTATTCGTTATAATTTACACTTAAACACGAATTATTAATGATTCAATTCGATTTGACCAAGGGATATAATCTACACCAGCGGATACATGCCATACGGCTTTTGTTGACCAAGCACTTGGTCGAAATGGGTTCAAATATCTCAGGTAAACGAAATGGGTCAATATTATTGAGGATGCGATAATAATGCGGTGAATTGCCGGTCTTGGCATGAGTCAGACGTTATTTGCAGCATTTGAAAGTAAATAATAAACATATGTACTTACCAGTTCCCAGTGACTGCTTGTGACACAAAATGTTCACAAGAATGTTTGAATGTCCGACTGCTAGAATATGGCTATGATAGTTTATATACATACTCTATCGCGCAAGTTTCCTGCGTTTGTCCGCCTGTCAATATTAAAACTCCGTACCAATATTAGGCTTACAATTCTGCGTAAGTGGACTAATGTTCTAACAGTCAGTCTAGCTCATGAGATATCTGTCGAATTACTCTGAAATAGTTCAGTCATCAGTAGATATGACCTACTCGGTAATTCAGGCTAGCATCAAAGTCTGCATAAACAGTGTAAATCACCCAGACTGTATATATTGTCTTCGGCCCGGCTGTAATTGTTGCTGACTGTTCTAAGGTTCTTACGTACTGTGATCCAGATCTCCCTGTACATCCGCACAGTCAGATCAGGGTCTACACTGTTTGAGAACTGGTATTTTCCCCTGTTTTGAAAATTAAAATATGACATGTGCTGCGCGATGAGGGTCTACAATATTCAAATGATTCAAATAACCTCCATATATCAAATGTTAGCTTGCAACCGATCTCGGATTATTTGGATAGATAATAAAACAATTCCTCAACAAAATATTTTGCCAAAGTATGTAATGGGTAAATAATTATCATGTTAAACTCATTATTGCATTTTTAAATCATTTCGGTATATCATTTTTGTTTTAGGTAATGTTTGCATGTTTTTATTTTTATTGTGTTTGTACATCGTAATACTTAAATAGCCCTTTTAGTGAAGGTTTGAAGTGAACAAACTATATTTGTGTTTTTCTGTACTAAATTACGAAAAATTCACATTTGTGAAATGTCAAGTTTACCAATTGAGGATATTACATCAATATTACTTTGCTTTTGGATGATTTCAGAAAATTGGCTTTACAAATAGACTTCCACTCAGTATGTATGCGCGGGGAGTGTATTTGCAGCTGACTCTGAACAGAAATGTGCGACACAGAGTATCTATTTTGTCTCACCTGTACAAACCGTAGCGTGTTTTCGCGAAACACCGTATCATTCCTTTTATACAATTTCTTACGGAAACTCTACACCATAACAGGCGGTACAAACCATAGCGAGATAAATCAGAATTTGCGATAATAACACGTGCGTGTTAGCCAGAAATTGGCACTTTCACTACGGTCTCTCGATTCAAAATTCGTGTACAAATGTACAAAAAGTTGTCATTTTGCAATCGAATTATTCAGAAAATACGTTGTCATTGGTATTGTAAACTTGATCATCTGACATCTTATTCATTTCTGCGTTTGAACATACCAGATACGTTGCTGATAATGCCATGTAAGCTGTACAATATTTAATTAAACTGACACGTACCTGCTGTCGTACCGCGATTCCATCTTGGTGACATGTATATACCCATTCTGCACCGTATCACGGACACTCTCCACCATATCACAATAGCAACAGTGATGTATCAAGTAGTATTAAAGGTATATGATGATGAAGAAACTGGTACAAACGTTTTGACGTAAAAAAATGGCTAATTGTTTTCGCAAAAATTGTGAAGGTAAAACAGGTCAAGGTCATGTTAATGGCGGCATGAGTATGTTCCAAATGCAAAGGTGCGATTTATTTATATACATGTATATCATATTGGATATCTCAGTCATCGGAGATGCGCCAATTATTGGGGTGGGGAGGGGTGGGGGAGTATTGAGGGTCCAAAGGGCCCGATGTTGCTAGGGGGTCTGGGGTCATGCTCTCCAGTGAAATATTTGAGATCTGAGAGGCGGTGAACGCCATTTCCCGTTGTTGTTAGGGGTCCAGGTGCATGTTCCCTCTGAACCTTTTGATGAAGGGGGGTGGGGGCCACTTCCGCTGCCCCTAGGTACATGCCCACTCAGTAGGCACAAACTGTTCATTATAGGAATTAAATAAGTGTATAATTGTGTCACTGTTCCACCAGTTCTAACAATTACGATTGCACGCTAAACAGATATAATCATTTAGTAATATTTATTTTGCTGATAGTGACGCGCGGTGGTATCAGGCTATTTTACATATGCACTAATGCATGATATCAAATTTATGTCTGATATAACATGTATAATAATGCAAATCTATACGTGGAGTAATGGTGAATGAATGTTTATTTTGCCAGGATGATGTCTCTGATATAAGAACACTTTATGCTTACTGAGTTGGCATGCACCTTTAAACCTCGAATCAAATATCTTCCTAGTTGTCGAACTATGTGCCACGCGATTCACTGTAAATTTCATGAGAAAACGGTCTTAATTGTCTTTGCAGACAGCGTTGTTGCAATTCTATCTGCGTCAGCGCAGACAGGACCCGGCTATATAGACAGAGATGACGTGTCGGCGACTCAGTCGGGGACAAATATCGGCTAATAATGAATATGATTTCCGCCGTGTTTGAAAAAATGTGAGTACATGTATTCTGTTATTTTCATCATGAAATTAGAAAATCGTCGATGCTGAGCTGAGCTGTGCACAGCCTCGGCACAAACGAAATAATACGAATTTGGAGAATGCGCTGAGAAAAATGTATGGCGCCTGCGCCCAGATGGCTCTATATCAAAACAACGAATACTGTGGACACTGATCAGATTGCGCAGATGTGCAGGCCGGGTTGGTTAAGCAGTGATTGCAAGCGGAGTAAGCCGGTTTTGTCATGTCGTGAACCAACACGTGATAGCAAGACATTGAGTGTATTCAGCGAGGTAACCAATGGGAGTGTCTGGAATTAAATGTTATTGTATTTGTATAAAACGCAGAACAAACTCTACCAAATATATCATATTTATCTCAGGTTTCCGCCGTATCCTTGCAATAAATTAGTTAGATAATGTCTTCTCGTTGAATATGGTGCATAGTTAACAGCGCGTGGGGGGATTTTAAACGGCCCCCTACATGTCCCCCATGCACTATTATCGAACCATATTCGACATGTTTTATTTAACTTCTTACACTTACAGCTTAGCGACCAACACAGACACAACATTGCAGTGCGCGGCATTGTGGATACTTACATACAGCTTTATACGCGGTGAATAAATTGGAAAACGTACCAGAACATCGTCGTTGTAACTATGGAAGTTTCTGGAAAGAGGGCACCAGCTGGTAAAGTTGATGGAGGAAAGGAGGATAAACTGACGACCCCGTGCCCCACCCACCCTGACAAGGTCACGGAGTACTACTGTAGGTCACACAAAAAAACGGCATGTACCGCGTGCATTATGGAGGACCACAGAGTCTGTGAAGGGGTCAAGTACATTCCTGGAATTTCTAAAGGGGTCGCCGACTCGACGGAATACAGGGACATAGAGCAGACGCTTACTGCGCTACTGGATACGATGAACAACGCTGGTATGCAGGCGTCCAACTCCCGTGACCACTTGATTCAATCGGGCGCTGAATACTTGCGTGATCTGAAGGCGTGTCGCCATAAGGTATTGGCCATCATTGACCGACTAGTGGACGACGCCGAGAAGAAGCATAAGGATTACGTGGACGCCACGACGCACCGACTAAACGACGTCAGCAAGCTAAGTCGTGACTACAGCGATCGTATCACGTCCGTACGGACGGACATCAGCGACAAAGCAAAGAAAGGCTGCGAGAAAAATCTCTTTCTATTGTTGAAGGAGGCTGAAACATTGATAGCCGAGTGCAAAATTTCATCTTCCGGTATTCAACATAAATGCAACGTGAAGCCATGCGTGTTTGTAGAAAATAAAACATTATTGGATCATTTACACAGTGTTGGTGCTATTGGACAATTAGTGACGGAAAGTGTTGGTGCTATTGAACAATTAGTGACGGAAACCTTGCCATGTCTGAGTGATGACATCAATATCCGTGGACCTACAGATGGTGGCACGTGTCACGTCACAGGTTTACTCGTGCTCGCCGACGGCCGGCTACTACTGTCGGACTGTAATAATAATAACATAAAGCTATTTGACGATAACCATACACTGGTGTCCCACGTTCCACTACAATCCCCTCCCTGGGACATTGCGGAGACAGCCGGCGGACAAGTAGCTGTATGTCTGCCACGCAACAGCACCATTCAGTTTGTGTCGGTGTCCGGCACCCTGACCCCCGGGCGGGTCATACAGACCGCAGTGCCATGCTGCAGTGTGACCAGATGTGGCGACAATCTGGCGGCGGTACATTATACATCACGAGACATTGTGGAGATTGACATGAGGGGTAGGAAGGTGACAACTGTATGGCCTTGTCCTGATGGCAACCTCGGGTATATAAGGCACAACGCCGGTGGTGAATTGATCACAACAGGCGGCGGCTGTGGGGTAACACGTGTGACCCGCGATGGCGTCGTCCTGGCCCGATACAAGGGAGACAACTTGGCGGCTCTACGCGGACTCATCGTCCACCCAGACGGAAGTATCTATGTCTGCGGCCGGGACTCTGGCAACATCCACCACATAACAGCGGATTGTACACGTATTGAAGTCTTCGGGGACGGACGGTTATCGCAGCCTTACAGGATCTGTTACAACACACACGACAATTCTCTGTATGTATCTCAGTATGGTGTTAATGACGGATTAAAAGTATTTCGTCTCGGATATTAAAGGCACTGGGTCTCAGATATACATAGACATGGATGAACCAGAATAGGAAAACATGGGTTGGTTGTAAATTTGTACCGTATTTTGTTATCCCAGTTATACCTATACGTCGCCTGGAAAAAAATCTGATAAATGATGTTGTTTTATAATGTTTTTAATATTGAAAAATAACTAGCGTTTTCAACGCTAGTTATTTTCCAGTATTATAAACATGTTTATTACAATTGTATTGTATTCAACACATTGTTGTCGTCTGCTGTTGCTTTTTATATGTTGCCTTATTTCTCAATAAAAACATGGTTACAACATGCTTCGACAGCACTTCAGAATCATTTCCATTGGAAACAGAATCATTTCCATTGGAAATGATTCTGAAGAGCTGTCGAAACATGTTGTAAATTATTCTAAAGTTGTCAAAACATGTTTTTGATGATAAAAATGGAAAATAAAAAATAAACAGCAAACGACAAAATAGTCTTGACATCATGACTGTCTTGATATTAAAGTGGCATTTTCCTGTGATAAAATATCAAATTTACATATTTTTAAATTAAATAACTTCTGGGTTATTTCAGTATGCATGTAAATAGTAGTTGTGAAATATTGTAAGCTTTTATTGTTGATAGAAATAAAAAAAAAAAACAATTATTGACAAAATTTGTGAATATTTTTTTGTGTAAAATATTGTATTGAAATTAACAATATAATGCTGGTGTATGTTTGTAGATGTAAACTAGGGTTCAATCCAAGTGTTTGTACAGTTAGATGCTGTATATGTTCAGTTTTATTGAAAAATATAAAATGCCAATAAATTATAGCAGCCATCACGACCCAACTTGATTGGGTCGGTGATGTTCTCGACTGACGACAACAAATTAAGACAGCGGTGTAAGGGTTAAATTAATTTCACTAGCGACTATAATGGAAACTTATTCCTGACTGTGGTTATATCGCATGATCATTTCACAACAAATAATAAATTTCACAATTTTGGTACATGTATATCGAAAATGCAAAATTATCTACCCTGTTTATTATAGTTTCTGATAGTATGTATTTGAATATAACCCATGTTAGTTCATCAAATAAAATGGTGCAATTGATTGACATATGAGATACACCATGTGATTTTGAACCTAAGAACATGTGCGATTTTTCATGAAAAATATTTACGATATTTTCCGTATGATTAGACGTCGAATGTTGGTAATTCGGCATTTCTTATGAAAATTTCTTCATCTTTCGACGACATTTACAGAAAATATCACAGTTCATGTAAAATTATTTCATGAACAATCGTGCATGTTTTTATGTGCAAAATCACAAAATCACACAGAGTGTTTCATATGTGGCTGTGACTGGAGAAATGGGGCTTATGGGATTTGTGACCAGTGTAACGCCTGATCACACTCTTGTAGCCCGATAACGATCTATATTGCTTGTTTGAAGCTTGACGGGTGTTTCATTGATTGAATGGCGAAAAGTTCAGATCTTGACCTGACCTACGGACGGTACGGGAATAGATTTCAAGAGTTACCTTCGCAACTAGACCTGGCGGCGGGTGACAGACTGATCTTGATTGACACTGGTCACAAACCCTTATCTTATAAGCCCCATTTCTCCAGTTACAGCCACGTGTCATTTACATTGCATGATGCAAACATTTATATATTGTATATCTGAGACACAGTCCCTTTAACCCAAATTCAAATGACATTATTCAGTATTAACTTTATGTAATAGGTATAGTTCACATATTGCGTTTTCAATAAATTACTTTATTAAAAATGCAAATATGAGAACTATAATGTCTTATTGGTTGCCCCGCCCCCATCACGCGCACCTGTCTATTAGAATGGAGCGCTGCCCATATAGGCGTGTTTTCAAATAACGGTACTATTACGTGATTGGCTGTTCGACACTGAATCGATCGTACACATGTTGAGCGTGGCAGTCACAGGGAATTACGTAGCTTAGAAAATTTCAGCTCTACTGATGTCTTTTATTATTTCATCTGTCTTTTATATTTTCTGTATCCGTGAGAGCTGAGACGATAATAGCGTAACATTTAGTCACACTAACAGCCCAATTTGCCCTGGAATTTTGCTACACATTCTGACGAGTGAGACGTTTAACACTTCACAGTCATGTTAAAAACATGCATAGACCAATACTACATATGTAGGTATACATAGTTTGACATTGGTTATCCTTTAATTCCCTAGCTAGCAATTACGTAAACAATGCGGGGCATGTGGTTTTAATTATAACGTTTCAGTTATTACAACACTTAATGATTAATTTAATATATATTGGTAAAAGCGTCGCAATATGCGATTAGTTGAGACGAAATATTCTACTTACTTGGTCGAGAAACTAGGGCAAATAATGAAAGAACGGCATTTCGTCTCTATTCATCGCATATTGCGACGCTTCTCCAAAATGTATATAAGTTAATCATTAAATGTTCAGCACTATATTTATAACTGATGTTATGCATTGTTGTCATCAGCAAACGTGCAGCTAGGATTATCTCCAGCTTTTCGACTTAGAATTTTCTAATTTTGGCTTGTAACTCGTAAACCTTTTACGCCTGACACTTGGTATGTAGCTTCCTTATGATGAGTAGATGCACAAAGTTTATTCTAGGTTTGATTCGACACCAGGCCCCTTTTATAACTAATGGATGTTAGATACTTAGGCTAACACTAGATGGCCGCGGCCTGCATGTCGCGCCTTGGGGCGGGGCTTGGATACTAAAAAAGAAATATGTTTGTATGTAGCTTCCTTATGATGAGTAGATGCGCAAAGTTTATTTTAATTTTTAATTCGGCCCCCGTGTCATGGATTAGCTCCCCCTTTTTTACTTAGAATTTGGTAACTTGTTAACCGTAATAGCTACAGACCTGAATCTTGGAATGTAGCTTCCTTACGATGAGCAGATACGCAAAAAATATTTTGATTTTTTATTCGATCGATCCCAGAGTCATGGCTTGTCTCCCCATTTGTTACTTAGAATTTAAAGAATTTGCCTTGTAACTCTTAAAACCTTTAAACGTTAATTGCTACAGACCTGAAACTTGATATGTAGCTTCCTTATGATGAGTAGATGCGCAAACTTTATTTCAAATTTTGATGCGATGTCCGGGTCATTGATTATCTCCCCTTTTTCAACTTAGAATTTGGCAAATTTGCCTTGTAACTCGTAAATCATTTAAACCATCATACATGTACCGGTAGCCACATACCTGAAACTTGGTATGGAATTTCTTTATGATGAGTAGATGCGCAATGTATATTTCGATTTTTGATTCGATCCCAGGCTGATGGATTATCTTCCCCTTTTCGACTTAGAAATCGACAGTTTTGCATTGATTTGTCCTGAGCCATGGATTATCTCCCCCTTTTTTACTTGGAATTTTGTCTTATTTACGATCAAAGCGGTATGCGAGCGAGGCATCCCTGTTCTATGAGCACATTTTCTAGTTAAAACTTGTTTTATACGAAATTGTTTAATGCAGTCCAAGGTCTGTAAATTGTTTATATATATTGTGATCTAAGATACGTTATTCCTTAACTTAGTCACAATGTCTTAAGCCATGTTCAGCTGTATTGACGTTGTGGAGTATATACCTGCCGTTGTCTAATCCAATGTTTCTGTCTGTAACGCAGGGCGACTTACACCAAACTGTAAAATATGTCTTATTTACGATCAAAGCGGTATGCGAGCGAGGCATCCCTGTTCTATGAGCACATTTTCTAGTTAAAACTTGTTTTATACGAAATTGTTTAATGCAGTCCAAGGTCTGTAAATTGTTTATATATATATTGTGATCTAAGATACGTTATTCCTTAACTTAGTCACAATGTCTTAAGCCATGTTCAGCTGTATTGACGTTGTGGAGTATATACCTGCCGTTGTCTAATCCAATGTTTCTGTCTGTAACGCAGGGCGACTTACACCAAGCTGTAAAATATGTCAGTTTTCGGGACGGGTTTGTGCCTGTGTTTTAACAACATGAACCACCATTATAGATAGCCTCATTGACAGACAATCGCACAGTGTATCTGGCAAACCACACAACACATACCATATATAGCCACTACTGTACTCTGTTATTAGCTACCAAATCCAGTGACATGTAAGCAGTTACCTGAGTGTATTGTCCCTGGTGTCTACTCACCTACTACTATGCGAGTAAATATGGCTTTAGCTATGGGCAACGTTTGAAAAGATTACACATCAAACTTTATTTTGTGATTGATGGGAGAATATTGTCAGATATCTCATCTTTCGCATAGTTTGCTGGCATACTATTTATAGCTTGCCGTTGTAATATATGTCTATTATGTATTGCACCAAATGTTATTTGGTTTACTTTCATAATTATTTGCTGTATGTGTAAACGCACGAAGTGGTAAAATTGTACAATGGCTTGTACAAACCATTAAATATAGCGGAGATGGCAACACAATGCTCCATATAGTATACAGTAACAAGACAATAGTCACATAGGTTTATTCATATATCACATCACTCTCACTCTTATAAGTCAAGTGTATCTATCTAATTGACACCACGGACACAGATGAGACCTTATTTATTTATATGACATAAGATACACACAACAATACTTAAACTAACACGCATATTTATATTGATAGTAAAACGATCTAACCATATACATCTTAAAGCCTTAATATGTACATGCCCACTCTGTAGGCACAAACTGTTCTTTTTAGGAATTAAAAAGTGTATAATTGTGTCACTACCCCACCAGTTCTAAAAGAATACCGGGTGCGAGTGCCCGCTATACAGATATAATCATTTAGTAATATTTATTTTACTGATAGTGACTCGCGGTGTATCAGGCTATTTTCATATGCAAATGAGGCATGGATATTTTAATTATTTATACTAAATAAATGTGTCACCTGCAAACATAATATTTTCAACAGAGTATAAAGTATGATCATTGCACATCAAAAAATAAATACAGAGCATAAATAGTAATGTCTGTTAACATTTTATGGAAACGCGTTTATCGCCTCTGATGTCAGTGTGTAAATTTACGTCCGATATAAAATGTATACTAATGCCAATCAATATGTGGGGTAATGGTGAATTAATATTTATTTTGCCAGAAGATGTCTCAATTGATGTCTCTGATATAAATAACATATTGTTCCTACTGAGTAGTCATGTACCTTTAACACTAGAATATATAGCTAATGTTTTATTTCAAATTATTACTAATGGATGTTTGATACTTATGCTAACAAAATGTGGTACATTGTATATTCAGCTGGATTACTTGCTTTTCACATTTGTCACATTTTCTATTTGTATTCATTACTAATAATTCAGTTTAATTTAATATACATGGATAGCCGGCTAGATATACTGATATGGTAAAATAATAATGCATGATTTATTGTCAATATGGAAGGTTCTGGTAACTACATGCTTATCAAGATCCTTGTACATGTATAAACTAGTTGTAGGTATATTACAGTACTTAACAAAGCGATGCGGAATTTCTATATCAACCTTTCTGATTCAACATTGTACCTTTTCTGTACAACAGCACATGTTTTTATTGTATTTAATTATCTAACGTTAATTATTTTATTGTATTTTTTAAATTTTATATATACATGTACTTTGGTCGGACACAACCTCGTATCATAACAAATTCCGCGATGTTATTAACGTTAATGTAAATATTTTAGTGGAAACTGCACATGTTCATTTGATAATTATTGTTATCTTGCCGAAATAGCAGTTAGAGCATAATTATGCAAAGAATATCGAATTACATCTGGTTATCCTAGGTCGGACATGACCTCGTATCAATGGGTGGCAGGTGGGAGAATGCGATGGGTAATTTAACGATCGGGGTTCATCCTTATCGGAATTCCGACTGGAGACCTGGTTTGGCTCTCACATATGTATTTGGCATTTTTTATGTGACAGTTGAATCTGGTTATACCCCTAATGTGAGTATTACGATTATTCGTAATCCTATTTTAGGGGAAGGGGCCAAGTGACTGGTGTAGTATGGACCTGGCACCAAGTCATGTTATTCTAATTTCAGGGCTGAATGTATTTTTTCTTGATGTAAATATTCCGTTCTGATTTTGGGAAAACGGGATCGAACCCGTTTGCCCGGCCTTATATGACCTTAGCTGTTGATAGGTCGTTAAGCACCAATAAACAAACAAACAAACGACCTCGTATCATAACAAATGAAATAATGTGTTTATGGCTCTAATGTCAATATTGTAGTGGAAAGTTCATATGATAATTTGAGAAGTATCGATATCCTGCAGAAATACATAGCATGCATAGGCAATTACAATTTTAAACATGTTATTGTTTTATGATACGAGGCCGTGTCCGACCAAAGTTATAAGCCTTGTTATTCATGTGGTTATACCGATGAAAGCCGAAACACGCTGAATTCCTGTGATGGCTTATGACTTCAGTATGGCTTATGACTACTATATACTTACTATGTATCGCATTACTTTGGCCATCTATTTTTAGACATATGTCTGGACAATCACCTGGGGCTATGTAGATTATCATAATTAAATATTACTGACTATCCGACTGATAGAGTAGGTGGTGGTCGGGCGAACGAGACGGCGTAAATTAACGGTAGGGGTTCCTCCTTATAGGAATCACGATTTGCCTGGTTTGGCCCTCATGTACGTTTTTATATTTGGCTCTTTTGTTACATGGGAGTTGAATTGGGTTATATATAAGTAGTAAGGTTATTACTGATCCTAATGCTTTTGGGATGGGCCAAATTATTTTGGTGTGGCGAGGACCTGGCATCAGATCAGGATTATTCTGATTTCAGGGCTGAATATATAGTTTTTTATTGTAAATATTCAGTTCTGATTTTGGGATTTTCCCCCCATTTGTACATGTACTTGAACATGCACATGTACTTGTACATGTACTATATGGGATTTCGAACTAAACCCACTGACCCGGCCTTAAATGACCTTATATTTTGATAGGCCGTTAAACCCCAACAAACAAACAAGACAAATCGACTGATATAACTTACTGGGGATATCATATTTTCACCACCACAGACTTATATAGTGTCATGGCAAACAGTGTAGATCCAGATGAACCGACTCATAACGAGCTATCTCATCAGGATCTGCACAATATGTATTTTACTGGTACATGTCCATGAATATCTAAAATGCAGAATTGTCTACCCTGTTTCTGGTAGTACATAACGCACATTTTTGGAAAGTTCATCAAATAAAATGGTGTGATTGATTTACATATGAGACACGCCATGTGATTTTGTACCTAAGAACATGTGCGATTTTTTATGAAAAATATTTACAAAATTTATATTTTCCGTATTAGACTTCGAAAGTTGACATTTCGACGTTATTTACAGAAAATATCAAAGTATAATTATGTAAATATATTTCATGAACAATCACACAGGTTATTATGTACAAAATCACACGGCGTGTCTCATATGTGGCTGTGACTGGCGAAATGGGCTTATGGGATGTGTGACCAGTGTCACTCCCGATCACACTCTTGTAGCCCGATAACTATATATATTGCTTGTTTGAAGCTTGCCTGGTGTTTCATTGACATAATGGCGAACAGTTCAGATCTTGACCTGACTGCGGGTGACAGGCTGATCTTGGTCGACACTGGTCGCAAAACCCATAAGCCCCATTTCTCCAGTTAGAGAGTCACATGTCATTTACATTGCATGATGGGAACATTTATATATTGTGTATCTGAGACACAGTTCCTTTACTACAAATTCAAATGACATTATTCAGTATGAACTTGAAGTAATAGTTATAGTTCACATATTGAATTTTTAATTATTAATTTCGAGTGAGCGTAGCGAGCGTATAAATTAGTTTATTAAACATTCAATATATGAACTAACTTATTGGTTGCCCGGCCCCATCGCGGGCACCTGTCTATTAGAATGGAGCGTTGCCCATAAACGTGTTTACAAATAACGATACTATTACGTGATTGGCGGTGCGACACTGAATTGATCGTACACATGTTGAGCGTCACAGTCACAGGGAATTGCGTAAACAAGGCGCGGCATGTGATCTAAATATAACTGTTCAGTTATTGCAACACTTAATTATTAATTTAATAGATATTGGCCAAGCGTCGCAATATGCGATTAATTGAGACGAAATATTCGACTTTAGGGCAATTATTATTGTTTACCATAGTTTTATGCGACCGTTTAAAAAAAAAAAGGTACGTATGTTTTACCGCTGGGCGGGCGGGCGGGCGGGCAAGCGGGCAAGCGGGCGGCTGACAGAAAAAGTGCATAGTTCGTGTACACAACTCCTCCGAAACCGTTCAGTCGATCGATCTGAAACTATACACACGTCTTCTACACATAGTAAAGATGTGAACCTTGGTTCTTTTTATGGCGAACGTTTTTAACTTAGCCATTTTTTCTACATTGTCTATACAATTCTATATAGGGTACAGAGTTTGTGTACACAACTCCTCCGAAACCGTTCAGTCGATCGTTCTGAAACTATACACACGTCTTCTACACATAGTGAAGATGTGCACCTTGGTGTTTTTATGCCGAAAAAATATTTTTTAACAAAAATATCACCTTTTTAACTTTTTCTACAATTGTGTATACAATTCTATATAGGGTACATAGTTTGTGCACACAACTCCTCTGAAACTGCTCAGTCGATCGACCTGAAACTATACACTCGTCTTCTACACATATTGAAGATGTGCACCTTGGTGTTTTTATGCCGGAAATATATTTTTTTAACAAAAATATAACCTTTTTAACTTTAGCCATTGTTCCTACATTTGTGTATCCAATTCGATATCATTTATACTTTACACATACATGTTTAGTACACCGAGATGAAGAAATAATGCTATAGAGTTTCAAATATTCTCATTAATGTTTCTTGCCTTGGTGGTAACAGTTTCACATTTCTACATCTTCGCTGTCTGGCCCATATTCGACGGGCGTACCAATACGATGTGTTTTCTATACGATATGCATATAATATAAACGTACGTTATGTTTGTACCGTACGTGTGAACCAATATCGTATAGATATACCATTCAAATCGTACGTTTATACGATTTTTATACATGTGCATAATTCTGGTACGTTTGTATCGTACAAATATACCATATTTGTGTACAATATTAGTATAGTACGTTTGTATAATGTAAACAAACTGTACTATACGATAATACGGTACAAACATACCAATATTATATGATCATACGATATGCTCATTCAATATACCAATACTATACGATCACGATATGTATACGATATTAGTATATACAAATAGGTAAGGAGCAGAAAAGTGCTACTGTACCTGATACTTGGTATGTAGCTTCCTTATTATAGCTTTTATTCGACCCTGGGTCATGGATTATCTCCCCCGTCTCGAATGTTGCCTTGTAACTAGTAAAACTTTTAAACCATAATAGCTACAGACCTGAAGCTTCCTTATGATGATTAGATGGGCAAAGTTTATTCTAGTTTTGATTCTACCCCTGGGTCATGGATTATCTCACCCTTTTCGACTTAGAATTTGCCAATATTGCCTTTTAACTTGTAAAACTTTTCAACCGTAATCGCTACCGACCTGAACCTTGGTATGTAGCTTCCTTGTGATGAGTAGATACGCAAACTTTAAATATATTTCGATTTTTGATTCGATCCCAGGCTCATGAATTATCTCCCCCTTTTCGACTTAGAAATCGACAATTTTGCCTGGTTGATTTCACACTGAGCCATGGATTATCTTCCCCTTTTGGACTTGGAATTTTGCCTTGTTTACTATCAAAGCGGTATGTGGGTATGCGGTATGTGCGGTATGTGTGGCATCGCTGTTTTATGAACACATTTTCTAGTTAAAACTTATTTTCTACGGAATTGTTCAATGCAGTCCGCAAATTGTTCATCTATATAGTGTGATCTAAGATACGTAAGTAACGTTATTCCTTAACTTAGTCACAATGTCTCAAGCCATGTACAGCTGTATTTACTTTCTGGAGTATAGTCCTGCCTTGCCTAACCCGAATGTCTGTCTCTAACGTAAGGCGACTTATACCTGCGTTACAGACAGAACATTCGGTTAGCCGTTCCCTTGTA
The DNA here is from genome assembly GCA_029237695.1 of Conchocele bisecta. NCBI lineage: Eukaryota > Metazoa > Mollusca > Bivalvia > Lucinida > Thyasiridae > Conchocele > Conchocele bisecta. Next base: position 60,536 of record CM055265.1, on the reverse strand, counting down.
TATAATTATGTTCGTGTTTACATTTATGACTTTATTGTGAATCTTGTTGTGTTATACACGATTTTACCATTGTTTGCATCTACATTGTAATTGCAAAAGTTGTCGACACAATTTACATAATACATAAGCTCAACACTATATATTGAAACTGTTGTATTGGTGCATTATGATTACACACCAAGGTATACGCTGTACTGCCTATTGTTGTGCAACTAAATACAATATATGTCAATACCACTTGCATCGCAAGTTACCAACCATATACTCTGGGTCTACATTACAATTGTTACAAAAACTTAGCTCGATAACAAAAAAGAAAACAAGCTCAATAAGAATACATCCATCAGTACATGAGATCCATCCACATTATTAAATGCATCAACGTTAATGAATGTATCAACCTAATCGATATGACACCACGACACAAATGACACCACATTGATTAAAATGACATAAGATACACACAACAATACTTAAACTAACACGCATATTATGTTGATAGTAAAATGACATAACCATATACATCTTAACCCTTACCCCGCTATCTTATTTTTTGTCGTCTGCTGTTTATCTTCTAATTTCCATTTTTATCATCAAAAACATGCTTTGACAGCACTTTAGAATATTTTTTATTGAGAAATAACACAAGATATAAAAGCAACAGCAGACGACAATTGTTGTTTGTAGCGGTCTAAGGGTTAACACTACCATATACATCTAGAATATACAGCTAGTATTTTATTGCAAATTATAAATAATGGATGTTAAATACTTATGCTAACAAAATGTGGTATATTCAGCCGGATTACATGCTTTTCTATTATAAATCATTACTAATAATTTGGTTTTATTTAAAGGTACATGCCCACTCGGTAGGCACACACTGTTCTTTATTTCAGAGACATCATCTGAGACATGTTCTGGCAAAATAAACATTAATTAACTATTACCTCACGTATTGATTGGCATTATTATACATTTTATAGCAGACATGAATTTTCACACTGATACAGAGTGGCCTGCGGTTCTCTTACCAGGCGAATTGCAATTCCTGGAGCGCAGGATTGCAATTCGCGTTCCCATTAATTGCAATTGGACCGCAATCGGACTGCAATCATGTGACTGCGGTCCAAAGAGTTGGTTGCGGAATTACAATACTTATAGCGCAGTTAGCGCTGCGCTCCGCTTTTAATTGCAGTTTACGCTCATTTTTTTCTTTAAACTGCGAAAGAATGACCGCTTTACGCTGCGCTCTGCGGTCAAACCAGCGGACCGCTCTGCTTGACCAATGCGGCAATAAAATCGGAATAGTTGATTTTTTCTGACGAAAAGATATATTTTCCTATCTGTATTTAGCCATTTAAAATCCAATAAAATATACATAAATAGTAGAATTAGGTGTATATATACGCGTAACGCTAAGTTTTTACAGCAAATTGCGAAAGAATGACCGCACAAACGGTATCGCGAAAGAATGACCGCACAAACTGGACCTCGAAAGAATGATTGCACAAACGGTATCGCGAAAGAATGACCGCAAAAACGGGACCGCGAAAGAATGACCGCACAAACTGGACCGCGAAAGAATGACCGCACAAACGGTATCGCGAAAGAATGACCGCAAAATCGGGACCGCGAATCGATATAAATAATTGAAAAATGTCATGCCTCATTTGCATATGAAAATAGCTTGATACCACCGCGCGTCACTATCAGTAAACTAAATATTACTAAATGATTATATCTGTATAGCGGGCACTCGTAATTTTTAGAACTGGTGGAATAGTGACACAATTATACACTTATCTAATTCCTATAAAGATTAGTTTGTGCCTCCTCAGTGGTCATGTACCTTTACATGAACATGATGGATAAACGGCTAGATATACTGATGTCAAATAATCATACATGATTTATTGTCAATATGGAATGTTCTGGTAACTACAATACCAATACATGCTTATCAAGATCATTGGACATGTATAAACTAGTTGAATGTATGTTACTTCAGAAAGTGAAGCAGAATTTCTATATCAACGTTTTTGATTCTACTTTGTACCTTTTCTGAATATTTATTCTGTTGATCATGTATCTATGATCTCAACCGTCGCACCCACAGAATAACACTTAGATAACCATTATGTCTTTCTAAGTTTTTTTTCACCAATGCATTGGTCTAAATACGAGATCGGCCCGTTGAACCTTAGATATTGTTTGGATGTTCAACACAAAGAAATCATATCAAATATGGTGTCTTATGCTACAAACATTGGCACGTGCTATGACAATTATAAGTTAACATGGAAATTATTCTGCATGACTCACTTAGTAACATCATGAATCCAAAATCCTATGATGAATGTTGTTATGTATGGTTTAAAGTTGTGATGCGACTTGACTCCAGTTGAAATCTTGTACAACAGCACATATTTCTGAAAACAAGAAATATTGTACAACAGCACATAATTCTGAATAAAATTAATTGTCTGAATATAATTTTCATTGTATTATCTAATATTACCCGTAGACTGCTACACACAACAATTGTCGTCCGCTGTTGCTTTTATATATTGCCTTATTTCTCAATAAAAACATGGTTTGACAGCACTTTAGATGATACTAATGAAATGGAAATGATTCTAAAGTGCTCTCAAACCATATTGTAAATTATTATAAAGTGCTGTCAAAGCATCATGATAAAAATGAAAAATAGAAAATAAACAGCAGACGACAAAAAAATAAGATAGTGGTTTAAGGGTTAACCATTTTATTGTATTTTTTTTAAATTTACATATACATTGATGCGATTCACAAATGTTTATCAATAAATGACTTCATTATGGCTGATAGCTTCAGTATGGCTTATAACTACTATATACTTACTATGTATCACATTACTTTGGCCATCTATTTTTAGACGTATTTCTGGACAATCACCTAGAGTTATATAGATAATCATAATGAAATATTGCTGACTATTCGACTGATATAACTTATTGGGGATGCAGATCTAGATAAGCCGGCTCATAACGAGCTATCTCATCAGGATCTGCACATTTTTTCCTTAATGGTACATGCATATCGAAAATGCAGAATTGTCTACCCTGTTTATGACAGTTTCTGGTAGTATGTACTTGACGCACGTTTTTGGAAAGTTCTTAAAATAACATGGTGCGATTGATTGACATATGAGACGCGCCATGTGATTTTGTACATGTACCTAAGAATATGTGCGATTTTTCATGAAAAATATTTACAAACTTTTTGATATTTTCCGTATTTTAGACTTCAAAAGTTGACAAAAAAAATTTCATTACAAATGTGGAATCGCATTTGCCATGAAAATTACTTCATCTTTCGACGTCATTTACAGAAACTATCACAGTTTATGTAAATATATTTTATGAACAATCGCACATGTTCTTATGTACAAAATCACACGGCATGTCTCGTATGTGGTTGTGACTGGAGAAATGGGGCTTATGGGATTTGTGACCAGTGCAACTCCTGATCACACTCTTGTAGCATGACAACGATCTTTATTGCTTGTTTGAAACTTGCCGGGTGTTTCAATGATGGAATAGTGAACAGTTCAGATTTTGACCAGACTGCGGGTGACGGGCTGATCTTGGTCGACACTAGTCGTAAAACCCATAAGCCCCATTTCTCCAGTTACAGTCACATGTAATTTACATTGCATGATGCGAACATTTATATATTGTATATCTGAGGCACAGTCCGTCCCTTTACGACAAATTCACCTGACATTGTTCAGTATGAACTTGATGATTTATTATGAAATAATAGGGAAAGTGTGAAACAAAAAATGTATAAATATTATGCCCCACCATGATAGTGGAGGGGGCATTTATTGTTACCCTTGTCCGTCCGTCCCGTCCGTCCGTCAAACCATACTAGCTACAGACATGAAAATGCGCAAAGTTTATTGATTTTACCCCCGGGTCATGCATTATCTCCCCCCATTTCGACTTAGTATTTGGCAATTTTGCCTTGTAGATCGAACAACTTTAAACCGTACTAGCTACACACCTAAAACTTGGTATGTAGCTTCCTTATCATGAGTAGATGCACAAAGTTTATTTTGACTTTTTTATTAGACTCCGGGGTCATGGGTTATCTCCCCATCTTTTCGACTTAGAATTTTCCAATTTTAGCTTGTACGTCGTAAAACCTTTAAACCGTAATAGCTACAGACCTGAAACTTGGAATGTTGCTTCCTCATGATGGGTAGATGCGGACAGTTTATTTCAATTTTTGATTCGATACCCGGGTCATGGATTATCTCCCCCTTTTGGACTTGGAATTTTGCCTCGTTTACTATCAAATCTTTATGTGAGGCATCCGTGTTTTATTTTTATTTTCATTCAAACTTAATTGTATAGGCCGATGTCTAAATTATTCGTCTATGTCATGTGATCTAAGATATTGTATTCCTCAACTTAGTCACAATGTCTCAAGCCATGTACAGCTGTATTTACATTGTGGATTATATTCCTGCCGTTGCCTAACCCGAATGTTCTGTATGTAACGCAAAGCAACTTATACTGTACTTGAACATGTACATGTACATGTACAGGTAATACATGGGATTTAGTACTAAACCCATTGACCCGCCTTAAATGACCTTAGCTGTTGATAGGCCGTTAAATCCCAACACACGAACAAAACCTGCGTTACAGACAGAACATTTGGGTTAGCCATTCCCTTGAATATAATTATGTTCCTGTTTAAATTTCTGGTATTCTTGTGAATCTTGTTGACATGTCAAACCTACAGAAGCATGGAGGGGACATGTGTTTTTGCTCTTTTTTGTCTCGTGGCCACGAGATAAATGAACATAACAGAACAAACCTTTATTGGATTAAATACATATCTGGCCATAACGTGGTGGCATAAGAAGTAAAATACAGGATGTATGCACAAATATGGCGTGACGTACAAGTATGGAGAGCATGGTGATTGCTAAATATATAAGATATATCTGTTCCAGTGATCAATGATAAGTGATGACAAAAACAGTATTATTGTGGTTAACAGCATAGTTCTGGACAGTTGTAATAACTCGAGTTGGTAAACAGAGCCTGTACTAAACAAAGTAATAAAGTCTCTACTTACCCACCCAGACACTTGTGTTTTGTTTGTCAGGTTGGATTGAGGCAGACACCACAAACGCACTGTCCACCGAGATCCACACTGACATTTGGTTACTATACATGAGAAGTATGTCTGTTATACTTCAATATTATTTTATTATTATACAAGACAATGGTATTGTATTAGCATTAAACATATAATATGCACCGTCAGGCGTGAGCACAAGTTTCACTGCCTACATTGTTCAAATAATCTGAAATACAATGTTGCTGAACACAGTAATATTATGCAAGAACATGTTGTTGCATGTATATAAGTATGGTTTATCAAACATTATGCGAGAGTATTTATCTACAACATGGAAGCTACAGTTGGTGATTCTCAACATGAACTAGGCGAAGAACATTGCACTCTGTAGTGGAGTTTACAAATATCGCCAAGCATACCTATCCTCCCAAGTACACTCCGAGGGAGGGAGAAGCCTCCAATTATGCATACAGTACATTAAAGGTACATGCCCACTCGGTAAGCACAAAATGTTCTTTATAGGATTAAATAAGTGTATAATTGTGTCACTATTCCAACAGTTCTAAACATTACAAGTGCTCGGAAAACAGATATAATCACAGATTATAAAGCATGATCATTGCACATCAAAAAAATAAATACAGAGAATAAATAATAATGTCCGTTAACATTTTAAGGAAACCCCCGATATCGGTGTGAAGATTTTCGTCTATAATAAAATGTATAATAATGCTAATTAATACGTGGGGTTATGGTGAATGAATGTTTATTTTGCCAGAAAATGTCATACGTACATAATATACAAAGGTATCTGTATCACTATATTATAACCTACTGCGTAGGCATGTACCTTTAATCACGTGATATTGTAATGGTTGCAATGTAATAATTCTGCATAATAATAATCACCAAACACAAACAGTCGCTAGTTCTGTATGAAATAATTCATTTCAATAATGTAAATAATGACTCCCTCCAAGTCCACTTATCCGGACAAGCATACCTAGCAGGGGCGGATCCAGCATTTGGGTAACAGAGGGGAGGGAGGAGGTTGTCCTATTTTCGGAGTGAAACGAGTATGCTAGGGGGTGCGGGTGCATGCCCCCCCCCCATACTGTAACGGAGGGGGGAGGGGGTGGAAGGTTATCCTATTTTCGAGCTCCACAGAGTATGCTAGGGGGGGGGGTGCATGCCCCCCCCCCCCCTTACCACCCTGTAAAGATTTTGAAATCTAGATGTCCGGAAAAGCACCTGTGTTTTACGGCATTTAAAGTAAATGCCCACTCAGTAGGCAGAAAATGTTCTATATATCAGAGACATAAGCGGAGACATTTTCGGGCATAAAAACATGTATTCACCATTGCCCCACGTAGTAATTGACATTATTATGCATTTTATATCAGACGTAACCTTCCACACTGATGTCAGGGGCCTTAAAATATTCAGGGACGTTACTATTTTTCTCTGAATTTATTTTTAGATATGCAATTGTTTTGTTACGAAAACTTTACACTTCATTATAAATTCTCTTTCCCTCAATGGAATGCTTTAATATTTCATAGGTGTATTTTTAACAACATCTCACATCATTCTACAGAAAGCCCATGGTGCTCACTAACCCCAGGGTTATTACAAGCTCCGTATGTACTATCAAACTGTGCCAGGCGGGACATTTTGCTCCGCGGAGCTCTTGTTATTTTAATTAGGTGTGTTTTTCTTTTATTTATGATGTGGCCACGAAATAATTTAGGTGTGTTTTTCTTTTGTTTATGTCGTGGCCACGAGATAATTTAGGTGTGTTTTTTCTTTTATTTATGTCGTGGTCAGGAGATAATTTAGGCGTGTTTTTAGCTCACCTGAGCGACGCTTATGTGAGCTATTGTTACCGCAATGTGTCCGTCTGTCGTCCGTCCGTCGTCCGTCCGTGAACATTTTCAAACGTCTTCTCCTCGGTAACCATTGGGCCTATAGTCAGCAAATTTCATGGTCCTTAGGTAGGGGGATTACAAAATTGTTAAAATGACGTCATTACGTAATCAAAAAGGCCACCGTCTAAAAATAGCACAAATTCTTAAAAAATCTTCTTCTCAAGAACCACCAACCGGATTTCGACAAAAGTTGGTACGAATGATTGATGTTCCGTACTCTTTCAAAGTTGGTAAAATGGGGACCCCGGGTCAAAAATAGGCGTGGCACGTGGGGTCAAATTGGGGTTAAATTTTATTTTTGACCGAATATGGTCATGTCATATATCAAATCGAAGGTATCAACGAGGCAATCACTCTGGTGCAATTTTTGTCGAAATCAGATAGTTATGTCATCCAAGATGGCCGCCGAAAGGTCAAAAGGTCGTTCTTTTATTAGAGATTTAAAATTCTTCTTTACATGAACCGCTTGGCCCATGGTGGCCAAATTTAAAAAGTATGGTCCATGGGTGAAGCCTTTTCAGATTTGTTAAAATGGATGGCCGCCGTCTAAAAATAGCACAAATTCTTCAAAAATCTTCTCAAGAACAGCCAACTGGATTTCAACAAAACTTGGTAGGAATGATCGATGTACAATGCTCTTTCAAATTTTTTAAAATGGTGACCCCAGGTTCAAAAATGGGCGTGGCCCGTGGGGTCAAATTTTATTTTTGACCGAATATGGTCATATATCAAATTGAAGGTATCAACGAGGCGATCACTGGTGCATTTTTTGTCGAAATCGGATGGTCATGTCATCCAAGATGGTCGCCGAAAGGTCAAAAGGTCGTTCTTTTATTAGAGATTTCAAAATTCTTCTTCACATGAACCACTTGGCCCATGGTAGCCAAACTTAAAAGTTAAGTTATGGTCCGATGGTCCGATATGGTCAGATTTGTTAAAATGGAGGTAATCGCTCATCCAAGATGGCCGCCGTCTAAAAATAGCATAAATTCTTAAAAAGTCGTCTTCTAGCCGGATTTCGGCGAAATTTGGTAGGAATGATCGATGTATGATGCTCTTTCCAAGTTGTTAAAATGGTGACCCCGGGGTAAAAAGTGGGCGTGGCCCGTGGGGTCAAATTGGGGTCCAGGATTATTCTGATTTCAGGGCTGAATATATAGTTTTGTTATTGTAAATATTCAGTTCTGATTTTGGGATTTTCCCTCCATTTGTACATGTACTTGAACATGTATATGTACTTGTACAGGTAATATATGGGATTTAGTACTAAACCCATTGACCCGCCCTTATATGATCTTAGCTGTTGATAGGCCGTTAAACCCCAACAAAAAAACAAACAAACAAATTGGGGTCAAATTTTGTTTTTGACCGAATATGGTCATGTCTATATCAAATCGTAGGTATCAAAGATGCGATCGCTCTGGTACATTTTTTGTCGAAATTGGATGGTCATGTCATCAAAGATGGCCGTCGAAAGGTCAAAAGGTCGTTCTTTTATTAGAGATTTCAAAATTCTTCTTCACATGAACCACTTGGCCCATGGTAGCCAAACTTAAAAGTTAAGTTATGGTCCGATGGTCCGATATGGTCAGATTTGTTAAAATGGAGGTAATCGCTCATCCAAGATGGCCGCCGTCTAAAAATAGCATAAATTCTTAAAAAGTCGTCTTCTAGCCGGATTTCGGCGAAATTTGGTAGGAATGATCGATGTATGATGCTCTTTCCAAGTTGTTAAAATGGTGACCCCGGGTGAAAAAGTGGGCGTGGCCCGTGGGGTCAAATTGGGGTCCAGGATTATTCTGATTTCAGGGCTGAATATATAGTTTTGTTATTGTAAATATTCAGTTCTGATTTTGGGATTTTCCCTCCATTTGTACATGTACTTGAACATGTATATGTACTTGTACAGGTAATATATGGGATTTAGTACTAAACCCATTGACCCGCCCTTATATGATCTTAGCTGTTGATAGGCCGTTAAACCCCAACAAAAAAACAAACAAACAAATTGGGGTCAAATTTTGTTTTTGACCGAATATGGTCATGTCTATATCAAATCGTAGGTATCAAAGATGCGATCGCTCTGGTACATTTTTTGTCGAAATTGGATGGTCATGTCATCAAAGATGGCCGTCGAAAGGTCAAAAGGTCGTTCTTTTATTAGAGATTTAAAAATCTTCTTCACACGAACCGCTAGGTCCATGGTGGCCAAACTTCACAGTTATGGTCCATGAGTGAAGCCTTTGCTCAAATGGAGGTCGTCGCTAATCCAAGATGGCCGCCGTCTAAAAATATCACAAATTCTTAAAAAATCTTCTTCTCATGAACCGCCAGCCGGATTTCGACGAAACATGGTAGGAATGATCGATGCACAATGCTCTTTCAAGGGTGTTAAAATGGTGACCCCGGGGTCAAAAATGGGCGTGGCCCGTGGGGTCAAATTTTATTTTTGAACGAATATGCTCATGTCATATATAAAATAAAAGGTATCGATAAGGCGATTGCTCTGGTGCAATATTTGTCGGAATCTGATGATTATGTCATCCATGATGGCCGCGAAAAGGTCCATTTATTTGAGATTTTGAACGTCTTTTTCTCAGGAACCACATGGCCGATGCTGGCCAAACTTCATAGTAAGCTAAGATCCTTGGGTGAAGCATTTTCAGATTTGGTAAAATGAGAGTCATCGCTTAATCCAAGATGACCGCCCTCTAAAAATAGCACAATTTTTTTAATATGAACTCATATGAACATATGAACTCAATGTCACATTCTCCTCTGGTGTTCATGGAGTCAGGTGAGCGAATTAGGCCCATCATGGCCCTCTTGTTTTTTTATTTTTATGTCGTGGTCACGAGATAATTTATGTTGTGTCCATGAGATAATTTAGTTGTGTTTTTTTTTTGTATTTATGTCGTGGCCACGAGATAAATTAGTTGCGTTTTAGTTGCGTGGCCACGAGGTAAATAAAAAAACACACCTGATTTATGTCGTGGCCACATGATATTTCGGTGTGTTTTGTTTTATGTAAGTCGTGACCACGAGATAAATAAGAAAACACATGTCCCCTCCATGCTTCCGTACAAACCTACCGGTTTGGTGTTTTCGGCCATGTTGAAGGCTCTCTCTATATATGTATATACTGCGATTGCTCTCTCTATGCATGTGATTTGACGGCTCTGTTGTGTTTAAATATAGTATATATGTGCAACTATAAATCATATTAACTTGAACCTTGCAATGCTTGTTTATCATCCTCCATACTTCCGTATATCTTCAACACATGCCGCCCGCATGTCCAAGGTCAAGGTCAAATAACTGGAAGGTTGATTAGCCTAACTAAACCGGCTAACTACGTATACTTTACTAATCTGTAGCGGATTTCTCCAAAATCTATTCCAGCTACGTGCACTTTGACGGAATAATTATTTATTATAAGTCATCGCCCTTTTTTTTTTTTGATGGCTAAGGTTATTTATGGTTCATGTAATGTATTTAATTCATGATCACAGCTATTATTTGATTAAAACTAGTTTATTTCATTACATAAAATAGTAATGTATGAATACGTTGAAAATTACCCCTATCAAATTGCAATTACCGAGATTAGAGATTGTGGGGAAATCCGCTACAGATATTCTCACCAGAGACAAAAGGAATGGACCCACATCACAATAGTGACCAGTGTAGACCCTAATCAAAGCACAATAGCAGTGACATCCGATACAGACAAATGCTTAGACATTGTGTTCACAATCAATCCATCAATTATGAAACAATCAGCCAGTCAATCAATCAGTCAATCAATCAGTCAGTCAGTCAGTCATATGACCCGTGTAGATCCTGATCATGCAGAACACTCCTGCTGGCCGATAGTAATCCCCATTGTTCGCTCGATGATCAACTGATGGCTCTCTAATTGAACGACGAACACTGTACACCCTGATCAGACTGCGCAATTGGGTTGGTCAGTTTGGTCAACACTGTTTAAACTGTCCAATCAATAGTGAAGGTGACCGACTTGATAATTAGTCATTTCAGCCCGGCTCTGGTCTAATCGTCCTTATCGCATCGTGCCATGAGCTTGCTATAAATGAATGTCTGCGAATCATGATTATCTCTGCCCGTGGCGACCATTATCATTAGTGTTATGTGCATTTGTACAGGTGTTGTTGTTGGATATGTTGATTGTCCCATAAGAACCCACGCTAAAGCAGAACACGTTGATACATCTGACACGTAGGCAGGCGGAGGCATGGACGCCCAGCTTTCAACATTATTTTTCTGAACAAAATTGTATTAAAATCAACTGAATTCAAACAAAATGTATTAAATTGAAAACTAAAAGTGTAAACCCATATATCATGCCGTACTAGCGAAATATATGTTCACGAACTACTACCTGCAAACCACAATACTCCTATGTTGTTCGGGTTACATATGGTACAACATGGTCTACCAAATTGGCATATTCTACGTTTTCACAAAATACATATAAATTTATAGAATTGTGCTATACATGGACAATGTAGACAACCCATTCACAAAAGATCGCCCGCAATTTTTACAAAATCGTGATTATTTCTGAATCTATGTTTGGGTGATTTTCTCAGATCCAGTGGCATATGCCATACTATTACCAGTGTTTTTTTTCTAATAAAACTGGCAACAAAATACAATGTATTTCTTCATATAATATACGACTACAATGCAACATAGTGCAGGATATTCGACCCCGGATTAAGATAATCCCAGTAGCCTATTTCTCCAAACTTGCAAAGTATACTTATATTGCTACATGTAAGTACACTTTGAGGGAGAAAGTTTCAATGTAATAATTTCAGTATAATAATGTTGCACACTTTTAATCATCAAAGATATGCAGTCGTTAGTCGATATGAAATAATTCATTTTGGGAAAAATAAATGATTACTCCCTCAAAGTATGCTTAGCAATGTTGATGAACTCCCGGACCACTCATCCTTCGTTTCGCTCTCTTGGCCATATTATTTTCCGAGCTTCAGCATTAAGCAGCGCCTGGCGACGTGCTTGCACATAATGTAGGCATTTATATTGTGTATAATGTCACAGTATCACATTTAATCGCGCCATTCTTTAATATCCTAAAGTTATAAATATCTGTATATTTAGTTTCAATATCACTTTGCAAATGAAAATAATTAATATTTTAAAATGATTGTGAATATTTACACCACAAGGATAAAACCGGGCGAATAGTCACGTGATCACCTATGAATTACTTGAAGGTCCGCTAATGGAAGGGAGCGCGTTCGTTGCCATTGTAGAGATTTACATAGCGTGCTAAAATTACCAACACCCGCTATTTCCGTTCTTTGTCAAACCCCGTAAGAGGTGAAACCGGCTGATGAATTTAACACACAAAGATAGCCCAGTTGGCCTCTCCATGTGTCATATAGGCTACAATAATGGGACAATGTTCACATAAATGTTATGCATATATCCCATGAGTTCTGAACTTCTTGTCAACTCTCGACGTCAGTTTTGAAAATATTGCATTTGTTTTTCAAATAAATATCGGTGAAAATCGACAATGCGATAAGAGAGGTAATTCCAGAGGCTGACTTATGCCATCGTTCATGTCATAAAATGCATTCCATGCATTTAATTACTACAAGATTAATTAAAGATATATGTTTGCAACTTGCTACAACTTCTACATACAGAGTGGAACCCTTCTAAACCGGACACCCTGGGAGGTTTCCAGTGTGTCCTGTTTGCCGTATATGAGCACCTCGGAACAATTGAGACACACCATGCGATTTTGTACCTTCGGGAATCTGCGTAATTTCATGAAAAACGTTTACAACATTTACAATATTTTCAGTATTATATCACCTTGTCACGCCTCTGTATATAAAAAACACGCCGTATTCCACCATTGATGTCGTTATTATTAAATTTGTGATTAGTCTAGACACAGGCCAGCCTGCGAATTATCGAAGTTTTATCAGGGTCTAGAATGTTCACGTAATTCATTTAATTCAAGCCCAGCCCGTCGCTGCAGGTTGGCAGTAAGTCATTCACTCTTCACGTAAAACGCCTATCAATCAGTCCACACCACCCCGCTACGTGCTTATATTAATTTCCATTGGTTTCATACCCGTTTGTCTCCCATGACATGTCTGTCCATGATAGCAAATCATACAAACATGCATTTGATTGGTCATGCGCATGGTTTACAGTGGAATATATATAAACCATTCTGTGATCATGTTCCAACATGTAAGGAAGCATTGCTGAACACTAAAATACGACGTAGATCCTGATCACGTCAATTTCACTCGAGGTTTGCCATCGCTGGGTTCATCAAGTGATTTACCAGTTAGGCAGCTCGCTATATTATCATTCGTCTAATGGAGACGATTCTCATGTACAGCCAAACATGTTTCTTTTAACAAATATGTTAATATATGAATCAGCACTATTCTTAGCAAATACCCCGTATCGTAATGCAAGACAAAGACTAATTCAAATGACCCGTATGTTTCGTAGTAGAGACGTAACACTTCAAATACATCGAACCATCCATAGATGACACGTAACACTACCAATACTTCCGTGTCGTTTGTGTCAGAATACGCAAGCGGACGACTAGACTGGACATGATTGAATGCAATAAGCCGATTTTCATGCTGATCTCCTGTTACACTGGTCGTAAACGTCGCAAGGTTGCTATTAACAGCTGAATGGGCACAGACGCCGTTTTGTCGTGAACTGAATCACAGGCCGGATGTTAAACAACGGATTGCTATGACGATTATATTTTCGCGCCATACTATTTTTGTGATCGACAGGATACGGTGTTCCGTTAAGGCCATCGTAATATCGCTATCGGGTCGATACTACGATAGTACGATGACGATAGTACGATACTACGATGACGATAGTACGATAGCACGATGACGATAGTACGATACCACGATGACGATAACTCGATACCATGATAGTACGATGACGATACTACGATATTATATCGTACTATCGTCATCGTAGTATCGTACTATCGTCATCGTACTATCGTACTATCGTACTATCGTTATCGTACTGTCGTGATCTCGTAGTACTGACCCGATAACGATATTACGATGGCCTTAACGGAACACTGTTTATCGTAGTATCGTAATATCATCATCGTGCTATCGTACTATCGTCATCGTAGTATCGTACTATTGTCATTGTAGTATCGTACTATCGTCATCGTAATATCGTACTATCGTCATCCTGCTATTGTACTATCGTCATCGTAGTATCGTACTATCGTCATCGTACTGTCGTGATCTCGTAGTACTGACCCGATAACGATATTACGATGGCCTTAACGGAACACTGTTTATCGTAGTATCGTAATATCATCATCGTGCTATCGTACTATCGTCATCGTAGTATCGTACTATTGTCATTGTAGTATCGTATTATCGTCATCGTAATATCGTACTATCGTCATCCTGCTATTGTACTATCGTCATCGTAGTATCGTATTATCGTCATCGTAGTATCGTAGTATGGTTTCCGAACGGCATGACGTCATGTTTTGTAGATATGTTTACAGTATATTCTTTGTGAAATTGATAAGTTATTGTAAAGAACTTTCGGAGCCCCCATAAAACACATATGCCATCGTATTTGGTGCGCTACATATCATCAAAATCCGTCCGTTTGTTAGGAATATTTTAATGAAAATCTACTGTAAAAATGACGTCACAGATTACGTCACGTCGGAAAATCGGGTTCGGAAACCACGTGATCACACACCTTGTTAATATCGCAAACAAGAATTTCGGCGCAAATTGCGCAAACGGCGCAAACAAGATTATTTTTTCAAATATCTATCTTAAATCAATCTAATGATGATTATATGTATCAAAATACCGGCGAATACCTCGTCATCCATTGTTTTGATGCGAATGCGCATACTACGATGACGATTGTACGATACTACGATGACGATAGTACGATACTACGATAGCACGATACTACGATGACAATAGTACGATAGCACGATGACGACAGTACGATACTACGATAAACAGTGTTCCGTTAAGGCCATCGTAATATCGCTATCGGGTCGATACTACGAGACCACGACAGTACGATGACGAAAGTACGATACTACGATGACGATAGTAGGATATACTATCGTAGTATCGTCATCTTACTATCGTGGTATCGCGTTATCGTCATCGTGGTATCGTACTATCGCCATCGTGGCATCGTAGTATCGTCATCGTACTATCGTACTATAGTAATCGTAGCATCGTATTATCGTCATCGTAGTATCGTACTATCGTCATCGTACTATCGTCATCGTACTATCGTACTATCGTGCTATCGTACTATCGTACTATCGTACTATCGTAATATCGATAGCGATATTACGATGGCCTTAACGGAACACCGTAACAGGCAGTAGTTTACGTGCATGTTACGTGTATGTTTCAACCGCTTTGTAGGATGGGCTACCAAAGGCCGTTCACACACATTATATTACAAAAATTTATCCAGGGTTTATAAACCACCGCCTGTGTTAATCTTGCCAATATATTATTGTTTGTGAACATATATTGGCAATCGCAACTCGCAACCAATCAGTTTGATTGGCTGAACCTGAGCTGCAGCACAGCTCAGGGTCAGCCAAGCAAGCTATTTGATTTCAAGCACAATAGTCAGGTATTTTGAAAGAAAAATAAATTCACATATGGGCAAGAATAGCACAGGCGGTCGTGTATCCCGAGTGCGGATAGCAAACTTTGCTTTCCAGTAGCATAGTCTACTGCAAATTATCAATATGGTTCACTTTTATTGTTTCCAGTTATAGCAGCAAATAACTATGTCCGTGTTTCATAAAATTGAATTAAATAATATTATATCAACACGAATGGTAAATTCTATTTATTGCATAAGCACATAATCTTACAGATTATGTAATCACATATAATGGTTTATGTAGTAGTGTCATTTGTATATGCACTACACTAGTGTATTATGATTCTTAATTTACATGTACGCTGCAAGTCCATTTAATGCAATAAACGATAATAAATAAATGTGTTAATACACGAGAACGGCCCATTTTATGCAACAAGACGATTATTTTCCATAGAATGAAAGCAGTTATTGCCAGTTGTATCATTGCAATTATGTGGTTCGTCATGCCCCGCAGTCTGCTCATCGCCTACACTGTTAGCTATTGACAGTGAAATGTCGTTGCCGGCTGGACGAGAGCGACAAAACCTGGCTTACTGACCAACAGTGTAGTCACATATCAACTCGCACATCCGTGAAGTCTGAGCATGGTATACAATGTAAACAACATAGTCTAAGATGCATAATACTGTTCCGAAAATTGTAGAGCTCTGTGTGTGCGAGCGTACGTTTGTGCGAGCGTACGTACGTACTTACATATTTATATATGGATGTTTTCCCATGAGTTGGAGTACAGGGTGTGCCGACTGCCGGATGTCGGACTGTAAACAGTTGATGACATGGGGAGCTTTATTCTACTTAATTAACGCGCGGTCGTGTACATTTAACGACCAATCTAACAACGGCTGTGGAAATAGAATTCCACGTATATTCAGTGCATGTTCATGTACATTAGGGCCACTTCACGGTTTTTTTATTTCCATTTATTCAAGATGTTTTCTTGAATTTTCAAGTTCTTTTCAAGAATTTTCAAGTTCTTTTCTTGAATTTTAGAGATATTTTCTTGAATTTTCAAGAATTCTGCATGTGCTCTGTATGCGAGAAAGTATCTTGAAAATTCAAGAAAATATCTCGAAAATTCAAGAAAGTATCTTTAAACTTCAAGAAATGATCTTGAAAATTCAAGAAAAGATCTTGAAAATTCGAGAAAAGAACTTGAAAATTTAAAAAAAACATCCTGAATAAATGGAAATAAAAAATAAGTGAAGTGGCCCTAATGGGCTTCCGTATGTACAGTACATCTCGTCCTAAACCGGACTCACTGCGAGGTACACTGACTGGCTGTTCGGTTCTGAGGTTCCTCGGCAATTCCGATAATATATTCACTTAATTTAATACTTTGCTTACTTTGCAATCATGAACGTACATCGTCATTGGCGACAAGCCACAGTGAAACATATTAATAAAACACCCCGAGGACGAGGAGTTATGGGTATCCGGTTTAGAGAGGTTCCACTGTATATCCGACGGACTGGCATTCCGTGGTACTCCGAATAAAAGTCTGCTGACTACGTAGACTAGTTCGTGATCATCATTAGCTTCAATACTGCTTGATTCAATATGTTTGGGCGAGTCTGAGCTACGCTCAGCATGTACACGCCGTCAACTGCTAGTCAACATCTACAATGCATACATCAATGTCGGTGCGAGAACACCTGAGTAACGACATAAAGAGGCTTACTGAGTTTGCGGCCAGTCTAGCCCCAGATCAGCGCACATCAGTGCGTTCGCTATAAAATTGGTGCAAGTAATTCCAGCGCACCCCGTGCCGGCGTTACATGTAAATAGTTTCACGTCGAAATAGGCGCCGGTTTCCTGTCGAATTCACACTCGGCTATATACAGAAGACACTGAATAATCATGATAATTATTCTGAAATTGCGCCGGTAACTAGACGAAATTGCATTTGACGATATCTCTAAGTAGTGGCATGACGTTATGAAACTGGTGCATTTTTCGACGTGAACTATTTTACGCCGGTCTTGAGTGCAGCACTAGTGGAACCATCGGTTAGACATCGATCGGCCCTATGTCACCCGCATCTATTATGCCGAGTGTTGAGCCGCCGCAGCCCTAGGACCTAGCGGCAATTTATATTCGTTATTTCTGTCACGCGATGACAAGTTTGTTTTATCCACGGGCCCAAGTACGTTCGTGCGTACAGTGGAACCCCCAAAACCGGCCATCACATGTGGTCCTCGTTGTGTCCGGATTAGATGATTTCCATGGCAATTTAAATACATGAACACGTCACGCTACGCGTGTGTTTTGCGATCATGAACAGATACATTACAGTGATACACGTAACCAACAAAAGTAATGATATTGGTGTTTGTACTGTACTATAGTAGCATTTATTTCAAGATGGCAGAACTTAGACAAACACATGTATTGATCAATACATATTTTATTGGACCCTATGATAATGACCTAAATAGCAATATAGTGTGAAATGATCTAACTAACATTATAGTGTGGCGGATTGGTCAATAAGCAGTTAAATTCCGGAGGAATTGAACGGGGGAAAAATATTCGAGCATAATTCAAATAACTTTTAATTGACCGACTACAGATGGTCGTACGTCCAGATGATAACCCAGTGGAGCAGACCACCCGCAGTCACTACTAGATTACGAAATTATGTCATAACTATTAGGAAATTTATATATGTATTTATTTATATATCTACTTGAATTCCTATCGCCCCTGGAATTTTCTTTCCATGATTTAATTGAAATTTTCATAAATTAAATAATTCACTATTTTCAGTATAATGTAACTATCATTAAGAAAGTAAAAGCTTATCCACGATAGTACACAGGTAATTTCTTCAATAACGCGTCCATCAATCAGAATTAGACCATGTCTCGAGCCGTTTAACAACCGCACATTCACTGTAGTTCAGCAATCCGAGTTCAACTGCAGATCGACGTCATTCTCGCACATGGAAGGTCGAATAGTATATACCACACCATCGTTGCCAGTAACCTCCAGCCAGATAATATGTGCTGTTGCTGGTCCAAACCGCACAACCTCAAACTGGTTGACCTGAAATTACATTAGACGCACAGCAAACTATCTGTTCATACCAACTGCTCAATACCCAGTTGTATGAATCCCAAGGACATACCAACTTGCATCAACCAAACACTCGTGTATGCATCAGCAAATATACCTGTATCAGGAATTGAAATAGTTTGTCAATCAGCAACAGCAAGTTACATGTACTGCTATCAGTGCATAAAGGTTCAATGTATCATTATTCGTAAGTCATTGTCACGGTAGTTGTTACAATTTAATATGTCACAAGGCAAGTACAAATACGTTCATACAACCGCGTCCTGTAAACACAAGGCCTTCAATTGCCTGGGAATGTCGACCACTGTAATATACTACATGAATTCGTGAATCTAGCCTTTTACCTACTAGGTAATTGTTTTAAATTGTGCCATAAACCGATACGTAAATGCTTTATCAGCACTGGTCAACATTGTCAATGATTCTATTGAAGACCCCGTACTGGTTTGATATGCATTTCACAAGTGTTCAACACCAGCATATCTGTAAACTAGCCTTAAATTATGAATAAAGGTATCTTGAATGATCGTGTTTCAATGTTTCTTATAAATTCCATGGCCTGATGTACATATAATGCCTTAAATAATGGTAGCATTTCAGCCACGAAATTACCCAATTACAATATCAACGGTAGAATGTCCTGATCTGGTGCCAGGTGCATTTACTATAAACATAATAAATACATTTAATGATGGCAATCGTAATGGAATGCAACTAAGATTTACATGAGACTCAAGATTATCATTAGAGGTGGGTGGGTGGGTTTGAAAAATATTTTTTTCTAATAATTTTGTTGTTGTTGTAAGTCTGACATTCAGCCGCTAACTTTTAGGCCCACCAATCCGAAAGGGTTCTGCGCTGAAATAAACGGGCCTATTTAAAAGCAATAGGCCTTCTTATTTCAAGATGGCAGAACTTAGACAAACACATGTTATGATCAATACATATTTTATTGGACCCTATGATAATGACCTAAATAACAATATAGTGTGAAATGATCTAACTAACATTATAGTGTGGCGGATTGGTCAATAAGCAGTAGTTTCGGGAGGAATTGAACGGGGGAAAAATATTCGAGCATAATTCAAATAACTTTTAATTGACCGACTACAGATGGTCGTACGTCCAGATGATAACCCAGTGGAGCAGACCACCCGCAGTCACTACTAGATTACGAAATTATGTCATAACTCTTAGGAAATTTATATATGTATTTATTTATAAATCTACTTGAATTCCTATCGCCCCCGGAATTTTCTTGCCATCCGAACACAAGTTCGCCCCAAAATTCCGCCAAAACTTATGTCAGTTGGGCATTAAGTGCCTCTCTAATGTTCATTAGAAAGCGGTCTATTCCCTCATCACTAAGATGCACCCCGTCTTCGCGGTATAAAGACGGTGCTTGAGTGCTAATCCGATAGTTATCTATGAAAGTGCCCTTCCCGAAATTGATAAAGTTTCTAACACGCCTATTGGCATGTATGCGCTTCTTTCGATGGCTGAAAGCATACCGCACACCCCAAGAAGACCACTGCACCATCCCAGAAAAGAAAATATGTGTATTGGGGATCATATCCGCAATGGCGGCAATATCATTCCTAATCTGATGTTCCAGCGTCGCCCCTCCAACATCGCACAGGTCATTAGCACCTAAATGAATGATAATTGCGGCAGGCGGCGATCTGTGAATTAGTTCATATTGAATACGAGGAGACAATTCACTCCACTGCATGTCCTTCTTGCCCATCCATGTGATGGGATTTACTTGCTCCAGACCCATGTTCACAGAAATACCCTGACGCACAGCACGTTGTTTGGCCCAATATACGTACGAATCACCAATAAACCAAACATCTGCAATAAAATCAAAAACATGTTATTAAGACACCACTGTGAAACTACACACATTATATGTAATATAAATCATCACATATATCTAAATCCTGTGACCCTGGTGGTAACATACAGAACCTGCACAATTGAATAAACATTGTTTGCTCCTCTACAAGGCCATAATGGGCCTGCAAAATTGAAATAAACATTGTTTGCTCCTCCACAAGGCCCCTAGTGGTAACATAATGGGCCTGCAAAATTGAAATAAACCTTGTTTGCTCTTCTACAAGGCCCCTAGTGGTAACATAATGGGCCTGCAAAATTGAAATAAACATTGTTTGCTCCTCCAAAAGGCCCTCAGTTGTAACATAATGGGCCTGCACAATTGAAATAAACATTGTTGTCACAAGGCCCCTAGTGACATAATGGGCCTGCAAAATTGAAATAAACATTGTTTGCTCCTCCACAAGGCCGCCCCTAGTGGTAACATAATGGGCCTGCAAAATTGAAATAAACATTGTTTGCTCCTCAACATAAGGCCCCTAGTTGCAAAACCTGCAAATGAAATCAACATTGTTTACTCCTCCACAAGGGCCCTGGTTGGAAACATAATGGGCCTGCAAAATTGAAATAAACATTGTTTGCTCCTCCACAAGGCCCCTAGTGGTAACATAATGGGCCTGCAAAATTGAAATAAACATTGTTTGCTCCTCCACAAGGCCGCTAGTGGTAACATAATGGGCCTGCATTGAAATAAATATTGTTTGCTCCTCCACAAGGCCCTAGTGGTAACATAATGGGCCTGCAAAATTGAAATAAATATTGGTATGGCGGGTCCTCCGTTTGGATTCCTTCAAAAGGGCCATAGTTGGTAACATAATGGGGCCTGCAAAAATGAAATATTCATTATTGTTTGCTCTCCACACAAGGCCCCTAGTGGTAACCTAACTCCATGGGCCTGGGAAAAATTGAAATAAAGTTGTTTGAATCCGTTTGCTCTCACATACGTTATATATAGGTCACAGCCTAACAATCGGATATAGTTTTTAAAAGCATCTGATTTCCACCTGCCCATCTGTTTGATGGTTGAGTCCGATACCCCTCGAGAGGGACAGCCAAGTAGCTGTCCAATGCGAAATGAGTGTGTACGGTAATTTTTGCTTGGTAGCTGTAATTCAGAGACACATTTATTTAGATAAGACATGCACCAAATGGTACCTCGTTAGCGGTTTGCCATTTGCGTGACAGAACAGATAAGGTGATTTTTGACACCTGATTTCAATGAACTGTAACAAATATTTCACAGGACAAATCAACCCAGCAATTGGGTAAATGGGTACATACACAGATGCTCCATACTGACATGTTTTTGATATGCGTAAACGGACATTAACTCCAGTTTTTCCCCCATAGGACAACATTGAAATATCATCCGGACATAGGGCGCGTTCTCCCTGTTGCATGGTTACTGGGACCAGTAGTAGTAAGGGAGTCAAAATGATACCACCTACCGTGATATCATTTATAACCCTCTATAACCCCCACCACCCCCGAAAAATCAAAAATTGGTTAACGAGGAAAATTGGGTCTCCCGACAGCAAATTTATGAATTTTTGGAGAAAATAATTTTGAAAAGAGGGAGTCCCAATTATATTGGTAATTGACTTTTGAAAGTATATATTGGTGTCATAAATACATCATGTTTTTTTCACGTCCAATTGAACAGAAAAAACAAGTGCCAATATTATTAGAGAAAATGGATAATACAATACAATTTGAATTGAAAATGTTTAATGACTGTGTTGAAGAAGTTTACGAAGCTTACGGGGGTTATAATCCTGTATATAAATTCTATAAAATGAGAACACTAGGCGATATCGAATATATGAAATACCAGCGTAATTTATTACGCTCCGATAAAAACGTTACATTTACAATATTATACCGGCAATTATGTTAACTATACAAGAGGCAAATACAAACATTAAGACGGATAATGCGTATCGGATATGAAACTAAGGTGTATTATATAAAACATTTAAAACCCAACGATTCGTTTACGAATGTACATTTCTACGATATCGCTTATAAAGATATTGAAAAATTATTATTGAAAAAAAACAAACTACTAATTAATTTATAGCCGAGTGTATTTTCCTTATCGAAGGTATGTAAACGGGCTATCTGAAATTATTTTTCATCAACCTCGAGCGGTCTTATAGGAACGTCGTTGTCATACTTTGAGTGCATTTTTCCTTATCGGTGGTATGTAAACTGGTAATCTGAATTTATCAAATTTATCAACCTCGAGCGGTCGGATAGGAACGCCGTTGTCATGCAGTTGTTTACCATAGCGACCACATTTGTAGGGATAGAAATAAATAAATAAAAAATGTTTAACTCCAACCGCGGCGCGAACCCACGACCCTCGTCTCTATACATTATCGCCTTAGCCCACACAACCACGTAGGCTGTTATGATAAACATTACCTAGTGTTGTACAAGTATCGATTTACGACAATGTTTCAATTACACGGGTTATGAACCATGTGTAAATTGATAGCCGAGGTAAACAGACAGTTATTTATAGCCGAGTGTATCAATTTACACAGGTGATTACAGTGTAATCCTCGACCGAATTTGGTATGCGATTACGGCGTAATTCTCAGTGAAAAACACATGTTGTATAGGTATGTAAATTTGTTTACTGCACCAATATAATTATTTTATAAAATATCACAATGGTGCTGTAACATTTCTTCCGACTTTATCTCCAAGTTTTTCCCTAAATTTATCCCAATCAGTACACTCAATTTTGGGCATGGTGGCGCGCGCCTTGATTCTTATATCATTTTTTAATTGTTCATATCTCCCCATTTCTTCCACCACGGATTCAAACTCTAAATTTGATATTTTCTTATCGGCCAACGCTTTGGATACTATAACGTCGATGCTATTTTTCTTAGACCTGGCGATAATGGATATTCTATCATGTTTTCTACATTTTTTCTCGAGTTTTCCACCCGACGCCCTAATTACCATACACAGCAACCCAGAAACGGCCGACACCGCACATAAAATCCCCGCTACAGGAACCGTTATAATGGTGGATATAGTTGCAGCTGTCCCCGCCCCACACAACACAGAAACACTCGCCAGAGCCGTGCTAGATGCTTCAGCCGTGTTCACCGCGCGTCTATATTTTTTAGCGTTTCTTTTTCTTTTATTTGTATATTCTCTAACTAAAATATCCTGCATAGCGACGATATTATTCAACCTAAAATCTGAACTTCTTTCGTTAATTGTACACAGTGTTGATGGAGTGGTATTGACAATTGGAAGCGTTGATTCGTTCATAATTTTCAATATATTAGTATTTACAAAATAAGTTCAATTAACAATGAGACAATAGTGGAAGAACTCTCTGGGTCACCGATTTTCGTAACAAAGTTAATAACACTACCTTTGGAAAGTCTAATTCGATCATAACCGGAGAACGAAACCACCGTCGAACTATCTCCAGAGATTTTAGTGACTCCAATCCCCCGTTCTTCCCCATCTACTACAATATTTATCGCGACCGCACCCACAGGTTTACCACTACCATTAACCGAGCCGACCGCCATTTGGACAACTTCACCTGCGGCTGTCATAGTGTATCCCCCACATTTATTACTCGCTTTGGCACCGAACGAATATTCATAGTGCCCCTCAACCAATGGGCCCCGCTTCTCAGCCCAAACTGATATGACACGTTTGGGCGTTTCATTGTTCGCACTATTCCGGCAAGCGCAATGTTTGCGTTATATGCCTCAGTATGAATCTTATAAGAGGCCTCCGCAAGAGCTTTGGTCGCGGCTATACGATCATGTTTCAGTTTATCGGAAAACTTCGGTTATCTTTCCGTCTAGTTCGGTAAGTGCCGCTTCTCTGCTGAGAGAGTCCTCTAAGCGCAACGCATCATAAGCCTCCGTAATGGTCGCCTGGTGGCCTTCTAGGGCTTTCACAACACCCGACCGGGCCTCTTTTTGAAATTCGGTTTATTTTTCCCGTCTAGTTCAGCAACCGCCGCTTCTCTGATGAGAGAGTCCTCTGCGCGCGACACCTCATAAGCCTTCGCATGGGCTGCCTGGTGGTCTTCTCGGGCTTTTCCTCAACAACCCGACCCGCCCGGACCCCGGGGGGCCCGTCTTTTGAAATTACGGTTATTTTTTAGTCTAGCTTCCAAACCAACCGCCGCATTCTCTGTTGAGAAGAGTCCATTTAAGGAGCAACGCATTCAAATAAGCCACCCGTAAGGGTCCTGCCAGGTGGTCCTTCTCGGACTTTATTTATCAATCCCCAACCGGGCCTCTTATTTTTCGAAATTTTTGGTTATTTTTATTTTTTTCGTCTAAGTTCTGTAAGTGTCCGCTTCACTGGTTTGAGAGAGTCCGCCTGAGCGCAAAACGCCCCCTATAATCCTCCGCAATGGCCTCCTTTTGTGGTCTTCTCCGGACCCCCTCAAAACCCTCAACCCCCAACCGGGTCTCTTTCAGAAATTCGGCTATTTTCCCGTCTAGTTCAGTAAGTGTCGCTTCTTTACTGAGAGAGTCCTCTAAGCGCAACGCATCATAAGCCTCCGCAAGGGCCTCCGCAAGGTTCGACTGGTGGTCTTCTCGACTTTATCAATACCCGACCGGGTCTCTTTTTCGAAATTTGGTTATTATTTTTTTATCTAGTTCGGCAACCGCCGCTTCTCTGACGAGAGAGTCCTCTGAGCGCAACACCTCATAAGCCTCCGTAAGGTCCACCTGGTGGTCTTCTCGGGCTTTCTCAATACCCGACGTGGCCTCTTTTCGAAATTTGGTTATTTTGTTATCTTGTTCGGTAAGTGCCGCATCTCTAATGAGAGAGTCCTCTAAGCGCAACGTATCATAACCCTCCGTAAGGGCCGCCTGGTGGTCTTCTCGGACTTTATCAATATCCGACCTGCTCTCTTTTTGAAATTTGGTTTATTTTCCCGTCTAGTTCGGTAAGAAGTCGCTTCACCGATGAGAGAGTCCTCTAAGCGCAACGCATCATAAGCCTCCGTAAGGTCCGCCTGGTGGTCTTCTCGGACTTTATCAATCCCCAACCGGGCCTCTTTTCGAAATTTGGTTATTTTTTCACCTAGTTCGTTTAGTTCCGTTTCTCTGATGAGAGAGTCCTCTGAGCGCAACACCTTATAAGCCGCCTGATCTTTCTCAATATCCGTTCGGACTCCCTCAATTTGTGCAGTCGCCGTCAGCACTTCTACTCTAACATCTGATATACTCCTGTGAATCCCGTTTGTGACCCTCGATATTGTTTTATTTATCAGGGCCTTGGTTTTTCCAGTAGTTAAAAAGTCGCCCTCTGTCGGGATGAATCCACCTTCTGCCGGTTCCAAATTATTTGAATTTGTCACCCAATCGGAAGAACTACCTGGTCCGTATATACTCATAATAAAATTAATTATAATTTTGGGCACCTATACTCAATTGGAAATTTCGAGAACTACCGAAATCGGTAATCGTTTTTACAACTTTCTCGCTTGATCATCGAGAATAGAGACCGTACATTCGTGGATATGTCCCGATTCCAAAACTTTCATCTCGGGGTGTGGGAAGTCTAAGGTCACAGTCTCGCCATAGAAGCAGTCGCTGGCTTGCACGGTTTTCAGTAATGTGCTGGGAGTGCCGTCTACCGTGTTGTACGATGTGTTCACCCGATCCAGGTGCACCCTGAGAGTTTTCGTGAAGGCGAAGTCCACCGGGTTATCACCGACGTACTCACCCGGGGTAAACACTCCTTTGTTTGAGGATTATATCTCTCTAAAACCGATTTGAATACCCAACCCCGGGGAGACCACTACCTTATTATCAGTGCTGATGGTCATTGTTGCGAGCCCGGTAGCATTCGATACTGTGAGGTTGATTATACCGTCAAGCTCTGAGTTGACAAAATCTTTGAGCTGTCTTATTCCCCACAGTCCGTGAGGCAGCTTTACACCTAATTGTTGTCCATCATTCACATAGTAAAACCCTTCACTCTTCCCCACATTCTGCCACCCAACCGTGAAGGTGATTGATCTGAGGCCTACCCGGCGTTGTCCGCAGCAGTTGTCGATTGATTTTTGAAGTTCACAACTCCCTTTTTGAACATTAGTGATAGTAGCAAACATAATAATATCTTTCAATGGATACAAAAGCATTTAGCTTTAACTCTAATGCAAAGTACGCGGTCGGTGGTAAATACACGCAAAAAGACGTTGTTAACCGCCTTGTACACCCAACCGTAACGGTTAGACCGGACAGTGGCTTTGTCACCAATTTCCTTAACACGTTTGAGAAATATAGGCTGCCCAAGATTACTACGATGGAGGTGGTAAACGGGTGGAAAGCAGTTTTGGCAGAACCAGCTAAATTTCGCTGTATGGTGCGCAACAGCCGGGTGTGGAGTTTCACATAAAGACCATCTAACATCCAAGAATGTCATGCTCCGAAGTGTCTACGACTTTCACGCGTATTATACTATTAGGAGGATTCTCAAAGAACTAGGTATTTCTCTACCTCAAGACGACGCCTGGGATCCCATTTCCAACGCATACGACCGTATGGCGTTTGAAAGACTGTGTAACGAATTTAACGTTTCAAAAGACGCGGACTGGAGACAGAAAGCATTTCCTACCAGCACCGGCCACGGGGACGTTCTCATTCGGGGCCAGTCCGGGAATTGGACGCAGACTGATTTTAGACACGATCACTCCGGTGACCACATCGTCAGTCGGAACGCCGGGAATTTTGACCACGCGACTATGACTTTCGGGCCGGAAGTGTCTGGAGGTCGACACTGTGGCGTGTTTTCTTGTAAAATGTTACCTCCGAAACGGGCTCACGTAGATTACATACAGCAGGCTGCTGAGGTTCAGAACGCGTGGGGTACATTTATGTTAGATAAGGGTCTAGGGTTCACGCAGGCCGGGGTTACTCGCGTCAACGACTCCATTCGCACGTACGTCTGGGCCATCCTCGGCGCACAGAAGCAAACTCGCAGTTCTATACTGGGCACGGGAACGGCGTTTGATGCACAAAAACAATTATTGGCACTTGTAGAGGACGCCATCTCAGCTAGGGTGGATCTGGAGAAGGCGATCCAGAATTATCAAGACGTTCTGCAGAATGCCAGCACTCCAGTAGACTATGTATTTGGAATAGGTCTTTATATGGCGCCGAGCATATGATACTACGACGACGACCGGTTGACGGTTACAATAATCAGATCGTAATGCCACCGCCAATCAAAAAATCGGCAGCAACGGTAACGTGAACACGGATATCATAAAGCGCACCCCCAACATGATCAGGTTCAACAGTGTTGTAAGTGGAACCGATTTCATAAAACCCCCAAAACACAAAATGGATACACATCCCTCAACACAATCGAACCCAGTACCCCAATTAGTAAATTGGATGCACCATCGAGTTCCCCCAACCAATCCAATCATCAACAATGTTGAAACACCAATCGAGCTTGGAAGCACAACACACGAGGAGGAGAAATTAGCGCTCGTCGTTGCCCTCGTGGCGATCGGATTATTTACGCTTTGATTTTAGGAACTCTCTGGCGAAGAATAGTAGGAGACCGGCGATTGCCACGATTAAAGCCCAGGTATTTTTGGCTAGCCATCCGGCCGTTTTTGATAATATAGATAGCAAGTAAGAAACGATACTTCCGATCAGTCCAGGTAGTGCCACAGCCGCCTTTTCGGCTAATTTAGCCAGGAGACTGGCGAGGGCTTTTAGTTGTTTTTTTATCCACTCCTTGGCTCCGCCGGATGGCGCGGGTGATGGTGTGGGTGCTGGCGCGGGTGGTGGCGCCGCACCACCAGTGAAAGCTAGAACTATGGTCGATATAGTCATGCTGATAGCAACGAGGATGCTTGCTATCGTGACACCCTGCTCTCTGAACAGAGTGCGAAGACGCTCACCGAGTGTCGTCTCCTCGTGCAGGACCCTCGAGATTGTTTCGCGGATCCGACTTATTTGGGTGCGGAGAGCCTCACGGTTAGTCGATGCAGCCTCCAAACGAGCTGCTCTTTCATCTCGCAACGACTGCAGGCGTTCGGTGATCCGTTCGGTAGATTCTCTATCGTCACCCGCTTCCTCCAGTTTTCTTTCTTCTAGCGCGATATGTTCATCCAGCGACGAGAGTTTGGCGAGGTTAAGGACCAGTTCGCCCCGGACCGTTTGCATAACCTTATCGAGGCCCCGGAGTTGGCGAAGAGGTAACGGTGTGTCATTCATCGTCCTGAGTATTTCGTCTATCTCACTTTCGTTGAGCTCCATCGTGTTAATAGCGTCGGTGGCTACTCGAGGGACATCGCTGAGCTCGACCGTTTCTATATCGGCGGCCGTTTTCGCCATTGTTTCGTCGGTAGACTGTAGGGCCTCTACAGCGCGGGTCGGCATAATTGTTTTACCCCTCTTCCAATCTACGAATCCTAGTTCGCTCCTTATGATTTCACCACCGCCCCGGTTTCAGGCAATGGTGCTCAGCGCTAGGGGTTTACCGGTCATCGTGTTGACGATCGGTACATTTGATGCTTTTAGTCGCAATCTACCACGCAGATCCAATTCGAACTTGGAGTAGTCGTGGCCAACAGATGGGACCACACCTTTGTCTGCCAAATTGTTGTAGTAGTCGTCTACGGCTCCCTCGAGTAATTCCCGACTTTGACTAATGGCGTTGGTAGCGCCACCTAATTCCCCCGATTGCGATTGGATTGGAACTGGATGCTGTATCAAGGGCGTTTCGTCATTATAATCATCATCATCACCATCGAGGTAATCGTCCCAGTCGCCCGTAGTGAGATCGTAGTTGTCCATGTCAATATCGTAATCAGCCATATTTATCATTTCTTAAAATTTATTATGTATTAAAGACAAAACCATACGGGTTTAATATAGTTTCACTAAGTTATGTCTTCGAGTCAATACGGTCGCAAACTCAACCCATACCGCAGACTGCGTGCGCCCCTCGGGGCAAAAGGCGTGAGACAGAGTGTCGTTATTACGAACAACCCATCGACGATCGACCAGAACCAGCAGCTCTTGGTCCGCTTCCCCAACCTCGGAGCTAACGACGTCATTGTGCCGGGGACTGTTCGCCTCGCTTTCACTATTTCGCTGACGTCGACGGACGAGAACCGAACCGTCGTTCAGAACCTGGGTCGCGCCATAGTCAAGAAGACCATGATAAAGATTTCTGATAATGAGGTGATGTCGATCGATGACAGCGACGTCTACCATTGTTATCAGGACCTATGGATGACGGCGCAAGAGCGCGAAAACGCTGTCTATCAGGTATTGACACCAGCAAAAATAAGAAACGTAACCAAACTTAGAATCGGGGGCTGGTAGCAAGGTAGATAACAACGCGAGCGACAACGCGGTCGCGGGCGCTTACGGCAACCGCTTCTACATCCCGCTCGACTTTCAGTTGCTGGAGAGTCACATGCCCTACTATCAGAGCGCTTTGGCTGACCGCCTCGAATACGAACTAACGTTCAACGACTACGGCCGAGTTCTCATAACCAGCGACATGTTATCGACGTATACGATCGATAAAGTTTCGCTGGAGTACGACATGGTCACGATGCCCGAACTCGCGCGATTGATCAGAACCCAGTACGCCTGGGCGCGTTGCCATACTTTACGACCGAGTTCTTCGCCATCGCAAGATGACGAAAGACAAAAGGCGACACATTGTGGAATATTAACGTCAACGTACCCGCCCGCTCGATGAAAGGTATACTGATGTTGTTCGAGGATGCTCGGTTCGCGTTCGTGCTAGAAAAAACCGACAAATTCATAAACCCCAAAATCACGAAGGTAGAGGTGACGATCGAGGGAGTACCCAATCAACTCTACAGCGCGGGTCTTCGCGCGCACCAGCAGTGGGACGAAGTAAGAAAGCAGTTTGCTGCCGGCTCTAAGCGCTCTCCGGAGGTTGCAGCAGTTGCCAAAGACCTGCATCTCTCGGCGTCTCCCTCGCGAAGTTCCTGAATACCAAATACGCGTTATGGCTAGACATTCGAGCCAGCGACGACGACCAAATACACGGCAGCGGACGTCAAGTTGAGAACGCTAGCGAGGGTGTGACGATCCAGATAACCAAAGAGGGCGGACGGAGCCGGGCCATTGAACGTGTACTTTTATATATAATTACAGATGCACAACTCAACATCGAAGATGGCCGATACGTCTCAGCACTCTACTAAATCTAACGATTTATTAATTAATTTTAAGAAAATTAACAATCAATACCAATTCACGATTGGAGATGCCCACTCTGCCATAATATGTGGGCAGACAGGATGTGGAAAAATGGTTTTCATCCTAGACTTGCTCGAGGGCTCCTACCGCGATGCCTTTCGTCATATTGTGATCCTGTGTCCCACTGTGCGGCACAACGATACTTATCAGCGGCGCCCGTGGATATGGACCGACCCTGAGGTATACATTATTGACCCCGGTGATAGGCTTCACGATTGGTTGCGTGGTTTATACCAAAGATTCCAGGGTGAGCCCACCCTATACGTGATTGACGATTGCTCAGCCAAGGCGGCGATGACCAAAAAGAAGGACATGCTCTCCGAGCTCGCATTTTCTGGCCGCCATGCTAGGCAAAGCGTATGGATATCCACTCAAAAGTACAACGCCGTCCTCAAGGATCTGCGCGAGCAAACGAAATGGGTCGCCCTTTTTCATTGCAAGGACCGAGACTCATTCGATGACTGTCTTCGAGAGAATGACGTTATCCCAACGCGCGAGGAGCGCCTGGAGGTTCGACAGATGCTTTCGGAAACTAAGCACGCCAAGCTTTTGCTAAAGACTGATCAACCAACTGCTTACGAAATTATCAATTAATTTTATAATTAATTAGCAATTACTTAACGCTCATTAGTAATTGCCGAGTAAATGCTTAACAATGCTTAGCAATTACTGAACAAATGCTGAACAATGCTGAACAAATGCTTCACAAATGTTGAACAAATGCTGAACAATGGTTAAACAATGTTAACAATTTGGTGCTCCGCTGCGAGCTTTGTTGCGAGCATAATGGTGATCATAAGTATCGGGTGGTGCGTTGGCAATATGTTAAAGTGATGAGACTTGTTAGAATAGTTAAATTAATTTTAAGAAAAATGAACTGCGACGAACTTCTCGATCAGCTAATAGAAGAAAACCTCAACTCCGATTGCCAACACAGATAATGATCCGACAGAGCAATCGGAATCAACTCCAACGGCGGTTGGTATTGGGTTGAGTGGCAACGACTCCGAATGAAAATGAAAATGCGGCGCGACGAGAGCGGCTAGCTGCGCTGGTTGCTGGGGGACAATCGGAGCATTATCTCGGTAGGCGTCTCTCAGTTTTTCAGGTGATAAGATGTCAGATGCGGAGATCGATAAAATGTTATGCGCGATACGAATCAAGGTTAGGTGCGGAGATGACAAAAACTCTCAGATCGGCGGCTATTCATTTGTACGCAACCGCCGTTAGTATACTTCTCCCTATACCAAACACCGCGGGATTGATTGACGATCTAGAGACTGACCCTTTTATAGGTCACACTCTTAGAACAGCCTGCTGCTCAATTTATCACAAGTTTGGAATGTACTTTAGCTCCGCTGACAACCGCGTTGACCACGGGTAAACACTGTCAATTTGGACATATATGCCCACGAACTATAAGCCCTAATATTAATATCATAAATGATGACACAAGACACACCCGCGAGAGTGACGGAGTTGAACCCGATTGCTCCAACCCAATCGAACCCGAGTGTTACTCCGCCACTGGATGACATACCGCATATAAAAAATCCCAAAAGACAGGCAGCTGGGCGGGCGGCGGCTGCCACCCGAAAAGTTAAACAAGATAAAATACTCGCCGAGCTTCGAGAGGCTAAACAGTCGTTGCAATCGGGGACGGAGACAGCAAAACATCTGAAGACAGAGTTGAGTACAACAACACCCCCAATTCACGAATTGGAAGCACACTCAACACCCAATCGAGGTTGGGCGAATCCGATTGAACCCAAATTCGTGAATTGGAGTTGGGTTGTTGGTGGTGGTCTGGCAGTTGTTGGTGCCCTGTGCGTGTGGAAATACCCCCTATTATCGAAAAAACAACCAGCCAGTGTTCAGAAGAAAGTTACGAAACACCAATCGCGATTGGATGCGCCCCATTTAAACATTGATCGCGACACCTTTTATATGCAATAATTATAATGGCTGAACAAGATGGTAAAATGTTAGTGAATGCTCTTTATCACGCCGTGGTGATATCGGGTTTCAGTATAGGGTACGCTCGACTATCAAAGATGGCCCTAGGAGGATCCGCTCCCAAATTGGACTTTACTGTGAGAGACGTAGGGCTCGCGACCTTAGATGTAGCGGCCGCAGTTTGGACCCGAGATTATCTAGTTAAAGCTGGAATTCTACCAGTTAATATATGGAAATAAATGGCTTCAATCGCAGTAATAGTAGGTGGTGCGCTCGTAAACGCATTGGCGTTCAGCGGTAGCAACTTTATATTCTCTAAAATGAGAAGCTCGAACGTGGATGAGGAGCGTAAGCGTCACGATTTAGCTGTAGAACAACTCAATAGCGCAAAGGAAGCGTGGTCGAAAAAACGAACCGCCCATCTGGACTGGGTCAATGAAGAGCTTCGCCGCGAAAATCACGCCGCACAAACTTTTCAGAACGTTGAAGAAGCCAACCGCGAGTACGCGCTGGCATATCCGCACAAAAGTCTCGCTCCGCTGGATCGTGAGCCCCAACTTTCAGATTTCTATGTAACGTCAGAGCCCCAAAAAGACCGCGAGATCGCGTTCATCGTCGTGGGAATGGGTGTGGTGGGGCTCGTCGGCTACTATATCCAATCAAGATTTTAAATTAATTATTTTAAATAATTTTTTTTTATAAATATATATATATATAGAACGATGTCAGTTGACGAACTTTATTTTGCTATGATTGATGTAGGCTACACTGCCCTTAAACACCGCATGGTTGGTGCAAAGGGTATGATTCGTCTGGCCCGAGATTCTCTCGAGACGTGGCGGGAGGACGAAAAAGCGGCGGGAGGACGAAAAAGCGGCCACCCTTTTCGCAAAGCGGATGTTAGATTCCTCCACCAATCCTGGGGGATTAGATTTTCCCAAGTTCCTTCAGAACTTAACCCCCAATCGCGATTGTACTTCCAACAAAGGTTTATTATTATCGACGCAGTTACCGGACGATCTGGCGAGGTCATGTTGGAGATTGTCCGATATATTAGAATACATCGCCTACGATGAACACGCGCAAACTTAATACCAAACTATCGGTTCGCCTAACGCGCAAGCTAGCGAACATGTACTATAGCCCCCGCGGCTACTGGAAGGGACTCGCTGCCATCAAGAACCTCGCGGCGGCGACCAAGGTTTCAGAAAACGCTGTCAAGGAATGGCTCAAGAAGCAGGCCATCTGGCAGATCTATTTACCCGCGCCTCAAAATATTCCGCGCCCGAAATTCGACGTGCCGGTACCGAACCAAATTCACCAAGCGGATCTCCTGTTTCTCCCTCACGATCGCGTCGGTCGTAAGACGTACAAGTACGCACTGACAATCGTTGACGTAGCGAGTCGTTATAAGGGGGCTGAGCCGTTGGCCACTAAAGAGTCTAAGGAGGTGGCCGAGGCTCTCTCCCGAATATATAAGAGGAGTCCTCTCAAATGGTCGAATCTTCTCCAGGTCGATCCCGGCCGCGAGTTCATGGGCGCGGTCTCTCATCTATTGTCTAAGCACGAAGTTTCTGTCAGACGCGGCCGCGTCAACATCCACCGGGACCAGGGGATCGTGGAGCGCTTCAATCGAACCCTGGCTGAGAGACTGTTCGGACACCAATACGCTAAAGAACTTGTAGACCCTCATTCGCGATCGACCGAGTGGGTGGCCAGACTGCCCGCCGTGGTCTCCGCATTGAACGGAGAGGTGACCAGATTGATAGGTAAGAAGCCCGTAGATGCTATCAAGTTTAAAAGGGTGACGAGCGAGCCCTCTGCCGTCTCGCGCGGGCGACCCGTTGGTTTAGAGGAGCAACGGCTTCCATCGGATATTGACGTCCGGTACCTCTATCAACCGGGAGAGCTCGAAGGTGGCAGCCGCCGCGCGACTGATCCCGTGTGGTCTCTCAATGTATATCATCTAGATCGATCTATTGCCAAGCCCGATGAGCCCGTGCTCTACTATTTGGATGATGGGCCATCTCGAGGGTTTGTTCGCGAAGAACTTCTTGCGGTGCCTTCTGACACCCAGCTACCCCCTGATCGTCAGAGTCTTTAGATTGCTAATTTTCTTAATTTTTTCAAAATTATTAAATAAATCATTAGAGAGGTTCCGTATGTATTCCGTCTGGTAACACGCGTCTTTTATCGTAGTATGCCGAGAGTCCTAATTTTTGTTGACAGTACGTTTTCATAACACCGTCTTTCATTTTAAATCCTCTATTTTGTGCTACATCTATAATGTGTTTTCCATCTTCTGTAGTTTCACTTAGTACTCGTTTATATCTATCCCAATTTAAATTGTTGGTTCTCTTGGGTTAGGGTTAGGGGTTGGGTTAGGGTTAGGGTTAGGGTTAGGGTTAGGGTTAGGGTTAGGGTTAGGGTTAGGGTTAGGGTTAGGGTTAGGGTTAGGGTTAGGGTTAGGGGTTAGGGTTAGGGTTAGGGGTTAGGGTTAGGGTTAGGGTTAGGG
This sequence comes from Conchocele bisecta, assembly GCA_029237695.1. Lineage (NCBI taxonomy): Eukaryota > Metazoa > Mollusca > Bivalvia > Lucinida > Thyasiridae > Conchocele > Conchocele bisecta. Next base: position 25,002 of record CM055265.1, on the reverse strand, counting down.
TTAGGGTTAGCGTTTTTTTGCCGATTTTGTCCTCGACTTTGCCGATTTTGTCCTTTGGTGTCCTCCGATTTTGTCCTTTTACCGATATTGTCCTCGACCAAAACGATATTGTCCTTTCGAGGACACAATAATGTCCTCGAACAAATGTTATTTGGGGTTGTAGTCTAGTGACTTTAATTTTGCATAGTATTAGGGGTTCATACATAGGGTTCATATGGTATCAGCAAACTATATATAAACCTCAAATGTTGGTTACTTGGTCCTATACTAACCTTCTATGTCCTATACTAACCTTCTATGTAGCAAATCTGGGGGTTTATAACCAAATTTTTGAACCGTCACATAACAGATATACTATCCGGTAGAGCCGTGTATTTTGAACTCTTTGGTACTTTACTCAGTTTATTATGTATGGGGTTTCTTCCTTAAATAGCCTATCGTGTAGTGCTATCGTAGCTGAACATTTTGACACCTGTATCGTTACCGTGGTACGCCTAGAAGTGTCCAGACCGATGATCGAACTTTTTTGTTTGTGACCTTATTTCGAACTGAATATCTCGTGTTCTAATAGAGATGTAATGCTCAAATCTGGTGAACTTCTTTATAATTGAACATTGTAGGCAGTGCCGTTTGCAACATTGAAGTAGGCGACTAAATGCGGGTGGTGTCATGTGACCCAAACTAGTGTATTTTCAACGCTAATATTTATTGATCAGCTATTGAGATAGGAGTCCATTAGATAGTGTATCCTGTAGGACTGTCTGTTTTGAACATTTTGATACCAGTATCGTTACCGTGGTACGCCTAGAAGTGTCCAGACCGATGATCGAACTTGGTTTGTATGACCTCATTTCGAACTCAATATATCGTGTTCTAATAGAGATGTAATGCTCAAATCTGGTGAACTTCTTTATAATTGAACATTGTAGGCAGTGCCGTGTGCAACATTGAAGTAGGCGACTAAATGCGGGTGGTGGTATGGGTATGGTAGCAAAAAGGTCGATAAAAGTGCTACCTAGGTCGTCAAAAATGCTACCTAGGTCGTCAAAACGACCTTTTTGCTACCTGAAACACACAAATGAAATGCTACCTAGTTCGATTTTAGGTAGCATTTGGGTCAGGGTTTTGACGACCTTTTGCTACCCAGCCCTAGAACCCATAACGAAAAACATTAGATAGTGTATCCTGAAGGGCTGTCTGTTTTGAACATATTGGTACCAGTTTCGTTACTGTGGTATGCCTAGGAGTGTCCAGACCGAGGATCGAACTTATGTTATTATTACCTTATTTCGAACTGAATATCTCGTGTTCTAATAGAGATGTAAAGCTCAAATCTGGTGAACTTCTTTTAACTGTTGCGCGTGTCGTTTTCGCGCAGCATCGGGGTCGGCTGCGCGGGTCGTCAAGAATGTTAACCCATAGGGGTTGGATATCGAGTAGGGATGTGTATTCTGAACATTTTGATACTAGTTTCGTTACTGTGGTACGCCCCGGAGTGCTCAGCCAGGGTTGGAAATTGGTACATATACCCAAAATTGTTACTGTTAATTTGATTTTTGCGCATTTCTTTTTATTTTTGGGGCCTTTTAACGAGCTGAATATAACGTAGGAGTCCGTTAGATTATTGTATCGTGTAGGGATGTGTATTCTGAAACATCTTGATACTAGTTTCGTTATTATGGTAACGTCCCGGAGTACTCAGCCAGCGGTGGAACTTGGTACATATTTCCAAAATTGTTAGTGTTTTTTTTAATTTTTGGGGCTTTTTTTTAGAGCTTAATATAACATAAAGTGACAGGAGATATTGTATCGTGTAGGGATGTGTATCTAAACTTTTTATACTAGTTTCGATTACTGTGGTAAGCCCCGGAGTACTCAGACAGGGGCTCGAACTTGGTACATATATCAAAAATTGTTATTTTTTTTATTTTTTGGGGGGTCTTTTTTCGAGCTTAAAATAACGTAAAGAGTCAGTTATATATTGTATCGTGTAGGGATGTGTATTCTGAACATTTTGATACTAGTTTCGTTACTGTGGTACGCCCTGGAGTACTCAGCCAGGAGTTCGAACTTGGTACATATATCCAAAATTGTTAGTGGTTTTTTTTTATTTTTTTTTTGGGGTATTTTTTCGAGCTTAATATAACGTAAAGGAGTCAGTTAGATATTGAATCGTGTAGGGATGTGTATTCTCAACAGTTTGATACTAGTTTCGTTATTGTGGAACGGCCCGGAGTGCTCAGTCAGAGGCTCGAAGTTGGTACAAAAACCGAATATAAGTTAGAGTTAATTCCGGTTTTGTGACTTAATAACTCGTAGAATAAACGAGATATAGAGCTCATATTGTAGGAATCTGTTCATAATTAATCGTGCTATGTAGTGCCTTGTGAAAATCTGGGTTGGAGACTAAATGCGGGTGGTGTCACGTGACCCAAAACTGAGTATTTACCCAGGATTATTGTTTTGAAAACGTTAGTTAGGAGGGTGTTATATAGCCTATAGTGAAGGGCCATCGATGTTGAGTACGCACATACAAGTTTTATTACTGTGGCTTAAGCATGCGCGGAATACCAGCGTTTCTAACATTTTTCGGACTTAGGATTGTTGCGGAATTTTCGAAAAAAATCTGGGTTATTGACCATGTTTGGACCACTGTATGTTTTGATACAGACGAGCTATAGAGCTGTAATTTACTGGACCTGTAGATAATAAGGCCCCCTATCAAATGGTATATTACACGGGACTACATACAAAAGGGGCTTACACAGTGCAACCTGTGAAAATAGGTCAACTTTGATGAAATACTTTCTATAATCCCAACCCCGATAGGGGTCCGTTAGATGATGTTTCATGTAGGGCTCTCTATTCCGAACATTTTGGTACTAGTTTCGTTACTGTGGTACGTCTAGGAGTGCCCAGACAGGAGCTCGAACTTGGTACATAAACCGGCCGTAACCCCCCTAATTTCGGTTGGGTTAATTAGGGTTTTGGGACCTTTTTTCGAACTTAATATCTCGTAGTTTAAATGGGATATAGAGCTCATATTACGAGTATCTGTTTATAATTGAACGTTCTATGTAGTGCCGTGTGCAAATCTCGGTTGGAGGACTAAATGCGGGTGGTGTCACGTGACCAACTCTAGTGTATTTTCAACCCAATATTACTTTCTTGAAAAAGTCAGTTAGGAGGGTGTTAGATAGCCTATAGTGAAGGGCCATCTATGCTGAGTATGCACATATAAGTTGTATGACTGTGGCTTGCGCATGCGCGGAATACCAGTGGTTCGAACTTGGGTATTTTTCCGGACTTTTCGAAGAAAATCTACATTAGTGACCATGTTTGGACCATTGTATATTTCGATACAGACGAGCTACAGAGCTGTAATTAACTGGACCTATAGATAATAAGACCCCCTATCGAATGGTGTATAAAACGGGCCTACATACAAAAGGGACTTACACAGTGCAACCTCTGAAGATAGGTCAACTTTGATAAAAAACAATTATTTTTACAAAGCGGGGAAGAGTGTGATATATAGCCTATGCGTTTCTACTATCTATTCTGAGCACGTACATAGTCGTATCGTTAACGTAGCATGCGTAGAAGTGTACTTGTGATGTTTTGAAATTTGACGTTGTTAATGTCCTCGAAAAGTGAGCAAAATTGCGCCAAACCCACCTTTATAACTTGGTCAAATAAAGAGATATAGAGGTGCTAATGCGCACACTTACTCTACATAAGGAATGCTTTTAATGCCGCATGTCGATTAGAAGGTCATTTTAGGTATAAAAAAGTTATTAGGACCGAACCCTAAAATTTGTGCACTTTTTCGAAAAGTCTGAAATTCACCATATTCAAGAGATGAAAAAATGGTGAAAAACGCAATAATCGCAAAAAGCGGATTTTAGAAGCGTTAGATGGACATCTGCACTACACGTTGCTGAAGATTTCGTCGAAATCGGTTGAGGTTTAGATAGAGTGACCCCTCGGGGAAGTTACCCTAAAAAGTCCTCGAAAAGTGACATAATTCGCCCAAAACACCTTAATAACTTTGTCAAATAAAGATATATAGAGGTTGCGCATGCGCACAGTTACTCCGCATAATGAATGCCTTTAATGTCCGCAAGTCGATTAGAAGGTAATATTATTAGGCAAAAAAAAAGTTATCAAGACCGAACCCTAAAATTAGTGATTTTTGTCGAAAAATGGGAATTCACCATTTTCAACAGACGAAAAAATGTTGAAAAAACCCAATAATCGCATAAGCACGACTCCGAACCGTTAGATGGACATCTCCACTACACGTTGCTGAATATTTCGTCCAAATCGTTGAGGTTTAGATAGACCCACCGAAGTGCGAAGTTACCCTAAAAAGGACAAAAAAAACGTACTCTGTTAGCCGATTTTCGATTTTGTCCTCGAATAAAATGTCGAAAAATCTCAACTTAGAACGGTCTACGACCACCTCATTGTGCACACTCGTTGGCCCTACAGACGACGGAGAGTGTGTGAAAAGATGGGCTCCGTATCTCCATGGGAACCATGGGTTTTGATAGACTTTCTGAAAAAGTACCCCACCCACCACACAAAAATCCAAAATGTAAAAAATGCCGATTTTCGAAGTAATTTTTTTCTGTTTTCTAACTCGAAATTTGAGAGGGCGCCACGAACATTTTGGAGGGTTTTCCTTCCACTACACTTTGCACTAAAGAACGGAACGCTACCTCCGTTATTGGGGCGGTGACGGACTTTTACGCCCCCCCAGGTTTGTGCAAAAAAATCACTTTCGAGGACATTGGGTTCGAGGACATTGGAAATTTCATAACACTATTGTCGGCTTGTTTATTGCTGGATTCGTACCAAATTTGGAGGGGCTATGCACCTCCGTGATCTACATACTCTACCCTAACCGTAACCCTATCGGATGTTAAACGCACAAGATATGGCTACCCCAAGTTACCCCTGGCTGGCATTTCGAGGACATTATCGTGAAAAAATGCTAACAGCTTTGGGGAAAAACTTTGCAAGGTCACCCAAGGTCACCCGATCAATGTAGGAGGGAAAGTTCAATAGGGGTATGAACTACTCATGAAACTATATAATGGATGTTTAAAGGGACCCTTAGTCATTATACACTAAATAGTTATCATAAGTTTACCCAAGTTTTGGAAAGATAGAAATTCGTCTGGGGTTCTTTATACCCAGTAGAGGGTTTATCATCTTTCGTTTTTTTAAGCCTTTTTAGACCACCAGGGGTCGTGAGGGTTCGTTCATAGACTCCAGGGGTTAGGAATAACGCCCCAACCCGCTAATACCCGTCCTTCTATCACGTTTTAAACGATTTTTATCGCCATTTATGTACCTTTTTACTCCCTCTTTAAATACATATGTTCACATTAAGTTATTAGACCGTTTCTGAGGTCTAACCAGTCAGTTTAACCTAACCCCAAAGGGTATCCCCTTTTTTTGCATACCCCTCATATGATGCTACTCTTACGCACCCCTCGAGGACAATATCGGTATGACCCGTTTTGACGCTAATTAGGGTTAGGGTTAGGGTTAGGGTTAGGGTTAGGGTTAGGGTTAGGGTTAGGGTTAGGGTTAGGGTTAGGGTTAGGGTTAGGGTTAGGGGGTTAGGGGTTGGGTTAGGGTATAGGCACTTTGACGAGATGAGACATCTCGGATGAGACATCTGCCATGTGATTGGCTGTTTGTATCACGTGGTCATTTTGATAGAAATCATTTTCATTGGTTGTTTGGATCATGTGACTTTTCCAGATTTACTGTATGTCACCATATTGAAAGTTTGTTTTGAACGAGATGAAATGGATGTACTGTGTTTGTTGAAATGGGATTGTTTATTGGATTTAAATGATATTAAAGCTTAGTTTGTGGTGACTTATAATTCATAATTAGTGAATCGTGTCAATGATTTTGATGGATTAAATTTTGTGGATTTTAGTGATTGTCAGTGAATTGGATTATATTACGTGGATGGAAATGAGTATACGGTATGTTTATTTTTATTTACTCTATTTAATAACTTGTCTATTGTTGTGGAGATTCGGCAGACGTATATTCTCGTCGCGATCTACACAGTTTACAACTTGCACTTAGGCGCGGTTAGTGTCACAGTGTATATAACAGTGTATGTCCGTTATTGCTTAGAAAACAATAGTGGGTTAACCTGAGTAAAGTTTGTTACTATATGTATAAAGGACAAAGAAACGGTCTATTGTCGTGGATATCCGGCATAAGTATAATTCGTCCGTCAGTGCGTCATTCTTGTGTGCATAAGCTGGCCTTATTATTTAAATCTGCCTTACTTTACACATAAACACATAGCGACTCGTACGAATGGAGTAAGCCAGAGTAAAGGATGTTACTATATATAGAACAACCAATCAAAGACCAGCATCAGTACCAACATTATCCGGGTTATCCCATATTAGCCCACGGGCATTAACCCACCTTTATTCTTAACCCCTTACTTACCATTACCCATTAGTGAGTTAACCCAGTAGGTTAACCCAGTTGGGTAACCCACCACTTATCCACCATTATCCATTAGTGGGTTAACCTAGGTTAACCCACTAGGTTAACCCAGTAGGGTAACCCACCACTTATCCGCCCTTATCCATTAGTGGGTTAACCTAGGTTAACCCACCTTTATTCTAACCCCTTACTCATCATTACCAATTAGTGAGTTAACGTAGTCTGTTAACCGACCTTTATTCTTAACCCCTTACTTACCATTACCCACCCATTAGTGAGTTAACCCAGTAGGTTAACCCAGTTGGGTAACCCACCACTTATCCACCATTATCCATTAGTGGGTTAACCTAGGTTAACCCAGTTGGGTAACCCACCACTTATCCACCATTATCCATTAGTGGGTTAACCTAGGTTAACCCAGTAGGGTAACCCACCACTTATCCGCCCTTATCCATTAGTGGGTAACCCTAGGTTAACCCACCTTTATTCTTAACCCCTTACTCATCATTACCAATTAGTGAGTTAACGTAGTCTGTTAACCGACCTTTATTCTTAACCCCTTACTTACCATTACCCATTAGTGAGTTAACCCAGTAGGTTAACCCAGTTGGGTAACCCACCACTTATCCACCATTATCCATTAGTGGGTTAACCTAGGTTAACCCAGTTGGGTAACCCACCACTTATCCACCATTATCCATTAGTGGGTTAACCTAGGTTAACACAGTAGGGTAACCCACCACTTATCCGCCCTTATAATAATAGCGGGAAAAGAAAATTAAATTTTTTTTTTATTTCCGATTACTTTTTTCGACCTTTGTACAGCATGTAGAAGTGAGTTTCATATGGCATCGTGTAGGGATGTGTATCGTGAACATTTTGATACCAGTTCCGATACTGTGGTACGCCCAGAAGTGCTCAGGCGGTGGGCTCGAACTTGGTAAATATACGGAAATAACTTTGTAAATTTTTTATACTTTTTGTTCGATATTCGGGGCCATTTTTTTACCTTACTATAACGTAAATAAGTCCGGTACATATTGTATCCTGTAGAGATGTGTATTCTGAACATTTTGCTACCTGTTCCGTTACTGTTTAACGACTATGAGTGCTACGGCAGAGGTTCGAACTTTCTTAAATCTGCCTTACTTTACACATAAACACATAGCGACTCGTACAAATGGAGTAAGCCAGAGTAAAGGATGTTACTATATATAGAACACCAATACTCAGCATTACCCACCTCGATTATCGGTTACCCCTTATGATTAGGGAGCTATTGTTTCAATTGATAGGATGCCCTGGCCTATTAGAGGCCGGGGCGAAAATCGAGAGCCCAACAGAATCACATGGGCTAATCAATTAAATAGAACAAAAACAGTTAAATAAAACAAAAACAGAGTCGGCAAAGGAACCAGCAATTGAGGTCGCTACAACAGTTCATACACGTTGTACTGGATATTCCGCTCATTGCAGAAATCCAGCACATCCACGCCCTGATCATCAAAGAAAATCAGGGCTGGATAGCCTGCAACTATGTCTTCGATAAAATCGATGTTCTCACCGAATGCATAGTTGCGAGCTAACTCGCATTCAATGAAACTGTGGAACACGACAATCGCTACCGGTATATCTGCCATCCTGTAAGCTACTGATACTGTTGACAGGTCACGTTAGTAAGCCAGAGTAAAGGATGTTACTATATATAGAACAACCAATCAGCACACAGCATTTGGATTTGAAAACACCTCGATTATCGTTTACCCCTTATCCACCATTACCCAGTAGTTGGTTACCCAGTAGGTAAACCCACCTTTATTCAGTATTGGGTAACCCACCAGGTTAACCCACAAGGTTAACTCAGTAGGGTAACCCACCACTTATCCACCATTATCCATAACATGGGTTAACCTATGTTAACCCACCTTTATTCTTAACCCCTTACTCATCATTACCCATTAGTGAGCTAACCCAGTTGGTTAACCCAGTAGGGTAACCCACCACTTTTACACCATTATCCATTAGTGGGTTAACCCACTAGGTTAACCCAGTAGGGTAACCCACCACTTATCCGCCCTTATCCATTAGTGGGTAACCCTAGGTTAACCCACCTTTATTCTTAACCCCTTACTCATCATTACCAATTAGTGAGTTAACGTAGTCTGTTAACCGACCTTTATTCTTAACCCCTTACTTACCATTACCCATTAGTGAGTTAACCCAGTAGGTTAACCCAGTTGGGTAACCCACCACTTATCCACCATTATCCATTAGTGGGTTAACCTAGGTTAACCCAGTAGGGTAACCCACCACTTATCCGCCCTTATCCATTAGTGGGTAACCCTAGGTTAACCCACCTTTATTCTTAACCCCTTACTTACCATTACCCATTAGTGAGTTAACCCAGTAGGTTAACCCAGTTGGGTAACCCACCACTTATCCACCATTATCCATTAGCGGGTAACCCTAGGTTAACCCACCTTTATTCTTAACCCCTTACTTACCATTACCCATTAGTGAGTTAACCCAGTAGGTTAACCCAGTTGGGTAACCCACCACTTATCCACCATTATCCATTACTGGGTTAACCTAGGTTAACCCAGTCGGGTAACCCACCACTTATCCACCATTATCCATTAGTGGGTTAACCTAGGTTAACCCCTTACTCACCATTACTCACCATTACCAACCTCGATTATCGGTTACCCCTTACTCACCATTACTCACCATTACCAACCTCGATTATCGTTTACCCCTTACTCACCATTACTCACCATTACCAACCTCGATTATCGTTTACCCCTTACTCACCATCACTCACCATTACCAACCTCGATTATCGGTTACCCCTTACTCACCATTACTCACCATTACCAACCTCGATTATCGGTTACCCCTTACTCACCATTACTCACCATTACCCACCTTGATTATCGGCTAGCCCTTACTCACCATTACTCACCATTACCAACCTCGATTATCGGCTACCCCTTACTCACCATTACTCACCATTACCCACCTTGTTAATCGACTACCCCTTACTCACCATCTTAACCCCAACCTTAACCCACCCGATGTCCGACGTTTTGGTGACCTAACCCCGACGATTACCAATACCTTAACCCCCGACCTTAACCCACTTAACCCCAACCTTAAGCCACCAGATGTCCGACGTTTTGGTAACTTAACCCCGACCATTACCCATACGTTAACCCTCACACCTTTACTGAAGTTAACTCAGACAAACACAACTTAACCCGAACCTTAACCCTAACCTCGACCTTAACCCACAACCCCAACCTTTACCCACCCGATGTCCGACGTTTTGGTGACTTAACCCCGACCATTACTCATACCTTAACCCTCACACCTTTGCTGACGTTAACTCAGAGAAAAACAACTTAACCCAAACCTTAACCCTAACACCTTTACCCACCTTAACCCCGACCTTAATCCATATCTTAACCCTCACACCTTTACACCCCAACCTTAACTTACCCGATATCCGACGTTTTGATGACTTATCCCCGACAATTAGCCATACCTTAACACTCACACTTTTACTCAAGTGAACTCAGACAAAAAGAAGTTAACCCAAACCTTAACCCTATAACACCTTTACCCACCTTAACCCCCTACCGCGACCTACTTAACCCGTTAACCGTTACTTAACGTTTTCCGGAGTTAAACACCATACCTTAACCGTTATACCTGTACTCAGACCTTAGCCTTCACTCAAAATTACACTTCTTTACTTACAGAACAAATGATGGAAGATCCCGATGATGAAGGCCTCTTTGAAATCATGGAAGAGAATGGAAATGTTCAACAGCTCTTTATGGAATATGGCAGCGTGAAGTATTTCCTAGGTAGAGAGAAACCCGTTTGTGTTCGTGGTTCAACGGCAGATGATGTAGAACAAGATACATTTTTGGAAATCCTTCCGGACGTAGATGGTTGTGTTTTGGAACTAAAAAGTTGGAATGCTGTTAACATGCCAGTGAGACATTTGACAGTATGCAATAGTTTTCCTCGTAACATCCATTCCTTACTGAAAAAACACGTGGATCTAAGAAAATTTTCTGAACGGCAACTGTCTACTTTTAGGAAAAGTCTTGGATTCCAACTTTTTTATGAAGGTGGATGGGAAGGCTGGGTAGGTGTTATACCTCGTTCTGATAGGGTTCCTAGCAGGGAATTTACAAAAGAACTTTACACCGAAATGTGCCGTAAATATTTCGAGAGAATACGTGCGAAATTTCAACGTAGACTGTTCTGTGTGAGGGATCGTGTTGGTCGAACATTAGCAAAGAATGACATGAATGAAGTCCGAAAATTATTTGTATTGCCAGACGACAGTAGCTCGATTTTGAATGAGTTGCAGAAAAGTATTGAAGAAGCTGAAATAGACAATCATTTCGAAGTTATTAACTTTTGTTTTCGTTTCGGGGACAAAGCAACAGGTGGCGTGCTTTTGAATGAATTCAAAACAGAACACATAAAACGTGTGACGATACACTGTGCAGCTGATATTTCATCCGACGTAATGGAACTCATGTGGTCCCGTGCTGGAGTACAAGACATTGTTGGTGAACGCGGCGTACTGAACAGCTGTTTATCGTTCAGAGATTGTGTATGTTATCAAAGTAATCTAGATGGCAAACTGATGGATATTTCTCGAGCCCTTCGTGAAATAGTGCATCAGCCAGATGAATTGCGATTTGTGCAGTTGTATGTGGACACTCCGCACCGAAGGCCAAATACTCGATATAATCCCGTGTCGGGATGCATTGCGGGTGCGATGGTGTTTGCAAAGCCAACTGCAGATGCCTTTTTGCGAGACGCAAGAAGTTAGGGTTAGGGTTAGGGTTAGGGTTAGGGTTAGGGTTAGGGTTAGGGTTAGGGTTAGGGTTAGGGTTAGGGGCAGCGGTAAAGTAGCGAAAAGGTCGTCAAAAACGCTACCTAGGTCGTCAAAAACGCTACCTAGGTCGTCAAAACGACCTTTCCGCTACCTCAAAAATATTGAAACCGCTACCTAGGTCGTTTTCAGGTAGCGGTTGGGTCGTCAACATGGGTCGTCAGGGTTTTGACGACCTTTTCGCTACCCAGCCCTAGTACCGCTAACGACCTACTTTTTTACGACCTAAACGCTACCTGTGACGACCTAGGTAGCACTTTGGTTTTGGGGTCAGGGTTGGGGTCATTTTGTCCCAGGGTCACAAATAGAATACAGGGTTGGGGTTAGTTTTCTACACTGAACCGTTTGCAGTCACCCCCGTGAAGATCCGTGGTAGTGAAAAAAAAAATAAAAAAAGTTCGTGGGTGTACCCCTTGGTGACTTTTTGACACATTTCAGTGACTCCCAGGGTTATTGTGGGAAACACTTTTAACGTGTTCCTCGTTGAAAACTATCGAAGGAAAAGTATTGCCTTCCTTCCTAAGAGACCTATTAGTAAAGTTATAGAAAAAACCCTAGGGCCAGGTAGCGTTTGGGTCGTCAGATGACGACCTAGGTAGCACTTTGGTCATGTCTGTGGAAATATGTTGGGAAGTATGTGAGTTAGACACGAAGGAAATACGTTTCCTAGTCTACTTTTGTGCAGGGAATCGTTTGCAATCATCCCCAAGAAGAACCCAGGTGGTGATTGAAAAATTAAAAAAATTCACGTGGGTGTACCCCTTGGTGATTTTTTTACACATTTCAGTGCCTCCCAGGGTTATTGTCGGAAAGAGTTTTAACGTGTTCCTCGTTGAAAACTATCGCAGGAAACGTATTGCCTTCCTTCCTAAGTGACCTATTAGTGAAGATATAGAAAAAACCCTAGGGCCAGGTAGCGTTTGGGTCGTTTTCTGACGACCCAGGTAGCACATTTACCAAGTAGCGTTTGGGTCGTCAGATGACGACCTAGGTAGCACTTTGGTCATGTCTATTGAAATATCTTGGGAAGTATGTGAGTTAGACACGAAGGAAATACGTTTCCTAGTCTAGTTTTGTGTAAGGAATCGTTTGCAATCATCCCCAAGAAGAACCCTGGTGGTGATTGAAAAAGTAAAAAATTTCACCAAGGTGTACCCCTTGGTGATTTTTTGACACATTTCAGTGACCCCCGGGGTTATTGTGGGAAACACTTTTAACGTGTTCCTCGTTGAAAAGTATCGAAGGAAAAGTATTGCATTCCTTGCTAAGAGACCTATTAGTAAAGTTATAGACAAGATATAGAAAAACCCTAGGGTTAGGTAGCGTTTGGGTCGTCTGACGACCTAGGTAGCACATGTACCAAGTAGCGTTTGGGTCGTCAGATGACGACCCAGGTAGCACTTTGGTCATGTCTATGGAAATATGTCGGGAAGTATGTGAGTTAGACACGAAGCAAATACATTTCCTAGTCTAGTTTTTGTGTAAGGAATCGTTTTGCAATCATCCCAAGAAGAACCCTGGTGGTGATTGAAAAAGTAAAAAATTTCACCAAGGTGTACCCCTTGGTGATTTTTTGACACATTTCAGTGACCCCCGGGGTTATTGTGGGAAAGAGTTTTAACGTGTTCCTCGTTGAAAACTATCGAAGGAAAAGTATTGCCTTCCCTCCTAAGAGACATATTAGTGAAGATACAGAAGAGATATAGAAAAACCCTAGGGCCAGGTAGCGTTTGGGTCGTTTTCTGACGACCCAGGTAGCACATTTACCAAGTAGCGTTTGGGTCGTCAGATGACGACCTAGGTAGCACTTTGGTCATGTCTATTGAAATATCTTGGGAAGTATGTGAGTTAGACACGAAGGAAATACATTTCCTAGTCTAGTTTTGTGTAAGGAATCGTTTGCAATCATCCCCAAGAAGAACCCTGGTGGTGATAGAAAAAGTTAAAAATTTCACCAAGGTGTACCCCTTGGTGATTTTCTACACGATTTCAGTGACCCCCGGGGTTATTGGTGGAAACGCCTTTAACGGGTTCGTCGTTGAAAGCTATCGCAGGAAAAGTATTGCCAGCCTTCCTAAGAGACCTATTAGTAAAGTTATAGAAAAGACCCTGGGGCCAGGTAGCGTTTGGGTCGTCTGACGACCCAATATGAGACCCGAAAAAGGCCCCTTTTCGCGCAGGGCTCGGAGTAAAATCTTCCAACTGTCACATCGTCTATGTACGGACGTAAAAATCGGAGAGGGTCTTTCTACGCATTTATAGTGAATTGCGAGAGCTACCGTATGCAAATATGAACGGCGCGCTACCACCGCTATTGGGGAGTGTTTTTCTCGACGACGCAAAAACCTTGCCCACCCAACTCCCTTAGGTAGCGTTTGGGTCGTTTTTAGTCCTGGCCACTTTTGGGGTGGGCTTGTTGGTGAGCTCGTATCTCGCGATATACGAGAGATGCAAGCCCGAAACAAATTGCTAGGACTTGTACATAGACGCATCTATCGATTAACGTGCGAAAACGGGCCGAATACTGCGGCCAAGGCGAAAAATTGATGGTCGAAAAGTGGTCGAAAAAGCCTAAGAATGGGGGTGTGTTTCACACTCGACACGGTCCAAGTCCGACGAGACACAGTGTCGCGTTTGAGCGCAAATTGAGCCGGCTTCCTCAACGAACACGTACACACCTCGTGCGTCACTGTACCTGGAACGTGCGCGAAATGGCACGTGTTGCAAAATGTGTCAAAAAAAGGGAAAAAATCCTGACGACCTAAACGCTACCTGGGATTTTTTTCCTTCGTCGAGATGTCCGCTTTGCGAGCGCTCGATTTCGACGAAACTTCACGGATACATTCCATGCCGGGGTTGCATCACGGAGTAGTCGTCTTCTTGCCCAACCCTGGCCCGTGCCGAGTAGAAAATAACCGACCATTTTCGGCGGCCATTTTTAAAAAAAAAAAAAAAAAAAAAAAAAAAAACACCCATTTTCGACTGCGGAAAAAAGTAAGAAAATCGCCGAGACCGCCTAAAACCATTAGCCTATCGTCTAGATCGTTCAAATGTGTGCCCGATTCTCCACACTTCGGCTCAATATCTCTGTTATCGACGGAGAAACGAGCGAAAATGTAAGGCCTAATTTTAGCAATTTCAAAAACAAAAACGACCCAAACGCTACCTGCCAGGGTTTCACTTTTTCGCGAATTGTGGCCGGCCGCGTCTGATGTGCGATTTCCACGAGACTTCCCACACACGTACCCCCCGTCCGTAGTCCCTTTTTGCCGCAGACCGCTTCGCGATATACGCTCTAGAACAAATTCTGTGGCCGCCGGAAACACATTTGTTAGCGTCTTTTGACGACCTAAACGCTACATATTGCTAGCCAGATTTTCATCAAACTTGTAGTGGTCTCAAAAGATTAACCGCTCGACCGATTCTGCTCACACTTGGAAGGGAAACACTTCCGACGAACATCTTTAGATCGCGACTAGTCGATATAGTTGCCCACGAAGGGATACATGAAAAGTAAAAATATGAGATAATATAAAATGAGTTATTGTGGGTCGTCAAGTTTGTATAGTGTGTATATGGATTTTTTGGTCTAGGGTTTTCCGGGCCTATCCCGACCCCAGGGTTCCCCAGGGTTACGGGATATGATGCGGAGCGTCTAAATACCTCCTCAACCCTCGTTTAAAGGCTAAAACCCTCCGTCTAGAGCCCAAATAAGGCCCCTTTGGGTCGTCAACATGAAACAATCATTTTTTAATATTTTAAATCGTGTTTTAAGCTCGGCATAAGCATTTACCCCGTACTATACCCTATAGACCAAAAGTAGTTCGACTTCCGCAGGGCTACGGCCCTTTACCCCAAAACCCTATAAATTTTGACGACTCAAACGCTACCCCGC
The DNA here is from genome assembly GCA_029237695.1 of Conchocele bisecta. Taxonomy (NCBI): domain Eukaryota; kingdom Metazoa; phylum Mollusca; class Bivalvia; order Lucinida; family Thyasiridae; genus Conchocele; species Conchocele bisecta. The sequence continues at coordinate 9,694 of CM055265.1, read as the reverse complement.
TACCTGGGGTCGTTTTACCGCTAGTTAGGGTTAGGGTTAGGGTTAGGGTTAGGGTTAGGGTTAGGGTTAGGGTTAGCGTTTTGAGACCGTTTTAGTCCTCCACAAAGTCGTTTTAGTCCTCTATAGTCCGCCACTAAAGTCCGCCATGCGATTTAGTCCTCCGCTAAGTCGTTTTAGTCCGCCTGGCCTGTTTTAAAAGTCCGCCAACAAATGATGTTAGGGGTTGATCCAATGTAGATTTATTGTTTTATGCAAAGTATTAGGGGTTCATACATAGGGTTCACATGGTATCTGCAAAGGATATATAAGCCTCAAATGTTGGTTACTTGGCTCTAAAGTAATTCACATGGTATCTGCAAAGGATATATAAGCCTCAATTGTTGGTTACTTGGCTCTAAAGTAACCTTGTAAGTAGCAAATCTGGGGTTTATAACGTAATTAGTGAACGGTTTTGTGACCAAGCATATAGGGAATTGTGTATTGTTACTGGCTTTATAATGCACTGTGTTCTCTGTTATATATATAAATGTATGTACATTTTTTGCTTGATTTTCGGGGCCTTTTTTCGAGCTTAATATAACGTTACTGAGTCAGTTACATATTGTATCGTGTATGGATGTGTATTCTGAACATTTTGATACTAGTTTCGTTACTGTGGTATGGCCCGGAGTGGTCAGCCATTGGTTCAAAGTTTGTAAAAATGTTGTTTTTTTCGATGTTTGTGCCATTTGTTTTCGAGTTTAATATAACGTTAAGGAGTCCGTTAGATATATTATCGTGTACAGATGTGTATTCTGAACATTTTGGTACCTGTTTCGTTACTGCAGTACGCCTATAAGTGCTGAGGCAGAGGCTCGAACTTGGTTAAAAAATCAATACGCCGCATGTGAGTTCCCATACAAAACGCTTCTGTGGGTTTACGTGTTATCAGGCTAACAGCTTACTATGGCTGTCTTATAGGATGCACAATTAATGAGGGCTACGTGTTATCAGACAAACAGCTTACTATGGCTGTCTTATAGGATGCACAATTAATGAGGGTTACGTTCTATCAGGCTAACAGCTTACTATGGCTGTCTTATAGGATGCACAATTAATGAGGGCTACGTGTTATCAGACAAACAGCTTACTATGGCTGTCTTATAGGATGCACAATTAATGAGGGTTACGTTCTATCAGGCTAACAGCTTACTATGGCTGTCTTATAGGATGCACAATTAATGAGGGCTACGTGTTATCAGGCTAACAGCTTACTATGGCTGTCTTATAGGATGCACAATTAATGAGGGCTACGTGTTATCAGACTAACAGCTTACTATGGCTGTGGTATAGGATGCATAATTAATAAAATAGTGTTTGACATTCGTCCGCAATAACCTTTGAGAAGTTTAAGAATACAAACTTCCCAAGCACTATTGCGGTCCCCCTCCTGGCACGTGGAGCCTGTCAAACGTAGGAGAGTTCCCCCCCCCTAACCATCCCCCTAACCAACCCATTAACCCCAAAAAAAATACAGCTAGGATCGCAAGGGTCCATGCAGAGTCTTATCTCCGGCCTATCACAGGAGTTTGAATAAATAAATAAATATAATAACATGTATTTACAATGATTATTCAAGTAATGGTCAAGGCGGGAGTCCAGCTCCGGCCTATCGCATTAGTTGCAATAAATAAATGTAGATATCACAGAATGTTTAATAAATATAAATAAATAGTAACCCCAACCGTATGACACTGTAGAAAAAAGAACTACCCTAGCTGTCACTGACGACCTACCGACGCGCCGCCTTCTGTAGAACAATGATCTTGTCCCTTATCTGTAGGGGTGTCTTGTTGAGAGTGGATAGGCTCGTGTTACTGCGGATGGTACCGATGAGGACACGCTCACCACTGCGAATGTTAGGGCCGAATGCTGTGCGGACGATGCACGTCTCCTCATCGGTCCACCGCATGCGAGTCAGACACTGGCGATCCGAACGGATCTGTGACCGGCGCTCTTGATGTAGGATGGAGTCGGCCTTAGCGCGCTCTGCAATCCGCTGTTGTAGCTTGGTGTCTGCAGTCTGTACCCGCTGACGTTGGATGTCGATGTACTCCTTGAGGTCCATGTCTGAGTTGACATCGTCCTCCTCGGCCTCCGAATCTGTGTCAACAAATGTGATGTCTCTGCAGAGAAGGTCGCTGCACTTTATAGTGCAGCGAAGGGCGCGCGCAACGACATCTGTCAACAGCAGCATCACTGCCAAGCGCCTGTTGACTGGGAGAATGTTCCGGAAATCAAAGATCGACTCCAGCCAGTCCTGGTACTGGATGTCATAGCGCTTAATGAAGCGTTCTTGGAGAGCCGCGTGTACCCTCATGTGGGAGGTCGTCGTGCAGAGGGTACTGGTGATGCGGATCTGAGCTGCACGGCTCACTGCGTTTGCAAGGGTCTGGTTCAGGTCTGTCGGGAGCAACGCGCGGACGTCGTCGGGCGTCTGACAGTGTCTGTAATAGGATAGATACAAATCTGCTACTGACTTATTTAATAGAGATGGTCTTGGCATGTTCGCGAAACTGTGATATGTAATGAATAAATGGCTGAGTGGAGACTGTACACTACTACACTAATACGTATACTTACTCCAACTGCGGGAATCTTGCAGTGGCCAGTTCCAAGCGAACTTCCTCCTCCTCCACACTCTCGTCCTCGTCGCTGTCGCTGTTGTGGGTGGCTGTTGCTGTACTGGATGGGCCTGAAGTCTGTGGGGATACTGCAGCCAACTCTGACCTGTGGGCCTCCTCTACCCGACCAAATGCGTCCGCCGCCTGCGACCGATTGCCGGCGAAGCTGCAAAATAACAATGGATATGGGAGTTTTGACAAGCTGGAAGTGATGCTGAGGAGGAAATACAAAGGATGTGCTACACGATAAGAGAAGATCAATGAAACTTACCTGTAGTATCGGTCTGCAGTGGTGATGTTGTGGGACAGCAGGCTCGCCACTGGCTGCGCATTGTCTGTCCTGTGGCGTCGCGCTGCTGTCGTGATAGTCTTCCTAAATGCAGTTATATTCGTAGGCCCGTAACGAGCCAGGGCGCCGCTGGTCTTCCATACATCAGCCAATAGCCGGTCTGCCGCACTTGTCCTCTGGGTGTAGTCATTTCCACGTGTGTCCGTAAATAGAAATTCACTCCGCGCCCCCGAAGTCATCTGCATGTATGTAATGATGTGGTCGTATAAGCGCGGAGATACCGGCACGTTAGCAGGTCCGTGGGCCGCGGTTGTCTTATGCCGTGCCACACTGATGACACGGCACGGGTGTTCTGTGTTAGTCGCGAACAAGGGCGCAGTCCTCACATGTTGCCGTGTCATATTGGTCAGGGCAGATATCCTACAACCGGAGGATAGGGCTATAAGAGTGATCAGTACACCCTTGGCTGCGGTGATGTCGTGGGTGTCAGCAAACGGCTCGTCCAGTCGCAACAACACACCCTGTACGTATGGGCAATTCTGGAAAAACTGGCGGGCCTCCGCCGGCAGTAGAGTGTCCGTCTCGTCAATGATGGCGCGTGCTGCCCTCCGCATTGACGACTCCCGGTGGAGGCTGGCACTGAGGTTGCCCACGAGCCTCTCCACGTTGGCAGCACCTGGTATGGAAAGTTCGGATACCTGTATAAATTGTATAAATCTCTTCAAGGTGGTCAGCTGAGACTTCAGCGTGCCGACGATGACAGTCCCGTCCCGTACCTTGGCGACCTCCCTGTCGTAGAATGCCTCCACGCACGCCTGGGAGAAGGCCTCGACGGTCGCCAGACCCGTGCTCTCCCAGTAGCGCCGCACCTGTGATACATACTGCCTGGAATTCTTGTCAGAGCGGTTGCCTCCTGAAGGGCGGACGAGGTAGTCGTAGAAGCGGCGTAGGGTGGCGTTCAGTGGCGACTCACTACGCGGCGCTATGTGGGAGGTCATTGTCGGTCTGATGTCGGTCGGTGGTGTGCGGGTGGTGGCATGTACGCTCCGCATATGGCTTGGCAAATCGGCCACGTAGGCGTTGCATCTGAAAGGTAATGAGTTAGTTGTACATGGAATAACGGAGCGACATCATGTTGGTTTTCCGGTCATCTACGAAGCTGCAAAATGAGTAGTTAGTTGATGTAAAGTAAATATGTTACATGGCGTTACTTATGGATAACTCACCCTGTCTCCTCGCACATGTGGCGAATCTTCTGCTTCTTGGCGGTACGGGTCCTCTTGTCCACGGTCTTCGCCAACTGCCTGGCCTTCTCGCCGGTCATGCCGTGCATTTTCCGCAGGTGTTGGGCCATCTTCTGCACCCTAGTGCTGCAGATTGCACATTGTCTGAGGTTCCGGTACTGGGCAGTCGATGTCAGCGAAGACGGAGCGTCTGAATCTGTGTGTTTCTGTAAAATGGAATGTGTCATTTTCGGCGGCCATTTTGAATTATTATGACATAATGTAACACAAATTTTGTAAATAAAGTAGTATCTAGAATACTCACATCAGTCGTGTGTGTTGCCTTGTGTGTGGTCTTCGGCGGTATCAGGAAGTCGTCCATGTCGTCGTCGGATCCGTCGGCTCCGTCATCGTCCATCTGTAGGGGCGCACGACGATCCGGCACCGGTAAGGGGGAGTCCGTTACATCCCTGGGGTTGTCTGAGGTGGTTGTATAATCTGTACGTTCCTGTAAAATGGAATGTGTCAATTTCTAGCCCCATTTTGAATTAGTTTGACATTACGTAACATAAAGTTTGGACATGAAGTACTAGCTATAATACTTACATCGTGGTTGCTGCGTGTGTCGGTCGGGGTGGGAGGGTACTGTTCTTCCAAGAAGAAGTCGTAGTCCTTGTCGGTGTCGTAAGTTGGCGTCGCACGAGGAGAGCATCGGTCGTCCATCAACTTGTCCTCATCGACCGACTTGGACATCTTGGCACCCATGTCTGCCACGTCCTTCCAGTCGTTGAGGACCTCCTGGATGGCCTGTAAAATGTGTTATTGATGTCGGCCATTTTGAATTAGTGTGAAATTATGTGATATAAATTTAGTTTGGACATAAAGTACTATTTACAATACTTACACCATCGCTCATGTCCTCCTCGCCCCTCGGAGCAATGTCGATGCGGGTCTTCCGCGGGGTCCCGGGGATCCAGTCGTCTGCGTCGTCGCCGTCGTCGCAGTCTTCGCCGTCGTCGAAGTCGCTGCGGTACACAGCGTGACCAGAAGGGGTACGCTCCGTGTGGGTAGGAGGCGAAGCTGCATCAGGTACTACATCGCCCCCTCCCTGCTGGGCAGCATGACGGATTGGATTAGGTGTCTGGGCCGGAGCCTGTGCGAAACCGGGTGGGGGTCGGATGGTCAGAAAGCGCGGACGGACGAACACCTCTGTGGTGTCTCCACCCAAGGCCTGAAACAGTAAGATAACGGTGAATAGCACTTACCCGTATCTCCCGACTGAATGTAGCAGTGAACACCCTGATCACACTGCGCTTCCACACATATCCGCGCAGTTTGATCTGCGTCTGCACTGTTCGCTAATGTCATAAGCCCCATACAAGGAACATATAATGAACATACATACAAGGAACATACAAATGACTGAATGTAGCAGTGAAGACCCTGATCAGACTGCGCTTACGCACATATCCGTGCAGTTGATCTGGGTCTGCACTGGTCACAAATGTCATAAGCACCATACATGGAACATAGAAGGAACATACATACAAGGAGCATATAAATGACTGAATGTAGCAGTGAAGACCCTGATCAGACTGCGCTTACGCACATATCCGTGCAGTTGATCTGGGTCTGCACTGGTCACAAATGTCATAAGCACCATACATGGAACATAGAAGGAACATACATACAATGAACATATAAATGACTGAATGTTGCAGTGAAGACCCTGATCAGACTGCGCTACGCACATATCCGTGCAGTTGATCTGGGTCTCTGCACTGCATCCACTATGTCATAATGCACATATCGATGAACAGTTGACTGGGCTGCACGGTCACAAATCTAAGCACCATACATGGAACATAGAAGGAACATACATACAAGGAACATATATATAATTGTGTGAGTATGCACTTACCCGTATTTCCCGACTGAATGTAGCAGTGAAGACCCTGATCAGACTGCGCTTACGCACATATCCGTGCAGTTGATCTGGGTCTGCACTGGTCGCAAATGTCATAAGCACCATACATGGAATATAGAAGGAACATACATACAAGGAACATATATATAATTATGTGAGTATCACTTACCGCCAGCCTCTGCTCGAGCGAGTGCGCGCGCTGGCGCCACCCGTCGGATCGCTCTGTGAGCAACGCGATCTCCTCCATCAGCATTGCAATGAGCTGTCCGTCCGTCTGTGTACTTGCGTCCGTCATGATGCTTGCTTAAGTCACAAACAAATTGTATAACAAAAGTATTACACTAAACAGGTACGTTATTCTTTCAGGAAAATCAGAAAGAATGTCACCGAGCGCGTGGGTTTGTTTTCATTTGTTGCATTGGTGTGCCTGCAATACACAGCTTGACAGCAATGTTGACAGATGTAATGCGAAAGCAAATCTTTGCAACAGGGGTGAGCGGGTAATTGCGAAATATATCTTGAAAAGTAATAGAGATTTAGCGCTAATTTTTTTTGCACATTGTAGAACTATGTTTCCTGAAAAGAATGATACTATTTACATTACAGTGGCCCGCAAACTCGTGCAGCAATCGTGCTCGAGCACGGCCCATGACTCGGGACAGTCCACTCGCTGAATTGGGTAAAAATTGATTTGGGTATAGAGGTTTGCATGTACTAGTTGTGTTATAAAATTGTTAACTTACATACGTACTTACAAAAGCATTATGACTGACCGATCAACGCAGACTGAGGGAGAGCTCGTTGCGATCCTCATGGGGGAGATTGTGTTGCTGAAGGAGCGATGTGACGGGTGGCGCCAGCGTGCAAACACGCTCGAGCGGAGGCTAGCGGTAAGTGATAGTCACATATTGATATATATGTTCCTTGTATGTATGTTCCTTGTATGATGTATGTTCCTTGTATGTATGTTCCTTGTATGTTCCTTGAAGGGGGCTTATGACATTTGCGACCAGTGCAGACCCAGATCAAAGTGCGCGGATATGTGCGGAAGCGCAGTCTGATCAGGGTCTTCACTGCTACATTCAGTCGGGAGATACTGGTAAGTGCTATACACCGTTATCAAACTGTTTCAGGCGTTGGGCGGCGACACCAGAGATGAGTTCGTTTGTCCGCGTTTTCCAAGCCTCCGACCCCTACCCGGTTTAGCAGATGTTCCGACCCAGCCACCTCCGCCACCCCGTGATGCTGCTCAGCATGGAGGTGTCGACGTTGCAGCGACGGATCGTACCCCGGAGCCTGTGTCTGGTCGTGCGATGATAGTTGACGGCGACGACGACCACCACGAGGACGAGGATGACGGCGAAGACGACTACGACTCCTTCTTTACCTGTACCCAGCCCAAGTCCCCGCCCATGGATGTCGACATAAGAGATATGGGTGCCAAGGCCGTGCTTGCTGACGACCCTCCTATGGAAGAACAGGACGATGCGTCTAACGATTCGCTCTACCTCTTTCTGCATGTTTCCGACGAAGAGGACGACAACGACAACGACAACGGCAACGACAACGACGACAACGACGACAACGACGACAACGACGACAACGACGATAAAGACGACGACGATAAAGACGACGACGAGAAAGACGAAGACTACAATGTCGACGACGATGACGACGACGAGGATTACGACGACGACGACGTCGACGACGATGACGACGACGACGACGACGACGTCCACCTGCCGTCGCAGAGAAGGTCGTTTTGGCAAGAGGACGAGACCTGGCTGCTGGAGGAGGCGTTTGCCAACGAGATAAACACAGGAGAGCCCGTCCTCATGGGCCAAATTCGCATGCACCCAGTAGCAGTTATGCTGCAGCGGACAGTGCAGCAAATTAGAGACCGGATAGTGACGCTGCAAAAGAGGCGGAATCAATGAGTGTTTCGTGTGTGTCAGCTAGGGACTTTTTTTTTCAAGCTATATGTGATTCTACATACTGTGATAGGCCGGAGATAGTGACTCTATATGGACCTTTATTTATTATACATACTTTCATAATATTTATTATACACACTGTGATTGGCCGGAGACAGTGACTCTGTATGGACCTTATTACCCTAGTTGTATTTTTTTTGGGGTTAAGGGGTTGGGTTAGGGGGTGGGACCCTCCTACGTTTGACAGGCTCCACGTGCCAGGAGGGGGACCGCAATAGCGCTTGGGAAGTTTGTGTACTTAAACTTCCCAAAGGTTATTGCGGACGAATGTCAAACACACTTTAACTATGCATACTATAAGACAGTGGTATAAGCTGTTTGCCTGATAAAGACCTAACCCAATTATGCATACTATAAAACAGCGGTAGTAAGCTGTTAGTCTGAGAAGAACCTAACCCAATTATGCATACTACTGTGTCTAAATCGGACACATTTGAGAGGTTTGTTGGTAATGTACTCAGACAATAATACATGTTCATGATTGCAAAACTACAAACCGCATTGCACCTGTAGGAAAATTACATGTACGTACTCAGCATGTATGGCACTTAAATGTAGGTTATGTAACACCCTACTACCTAGATTAAAACATATATTTGCCCTTTGTCTAATTGGGACGTTTATTTTGCCCCTTTGTCTCCCCTATTTCACGTTGCCATAAAGAACGGAACGCTAGCACCGGTATTTAGGCCGTGTATATTTTGGACCTCTGTATATTTTGATACAGACGAGCTACAGTGCTGTAATTCACGGGACATATAGGTAATAAGGCCCCCTATCGAATACTGTATTAAATGGGCCTACATACAAAAGGGGTTTACGCATTGCAACCTGTGAAAATAGGTCAACTTTTATGATTTTTTTTCTCTTTTTTTCACAAAGAGGGGAGGAGTGTGGTACATGGCCTATGCGTTTCTACTATATATACTGAGCACGTACATATTCGTATATTTAGCGTAGCATGTGTAGAAGTGTAATTGTGACGTTTTGAAATTGAAGTCCTCGAAAAGTGAGCATCATGACGCCAACCCCACCTTCATAACTTTGTGAATTAAAGAGACATAGAGGCGGGCAACCCCACACTTACTCCACATAATGAATGCCTTTAATATCCGCATGTCGATTAGAAGGTGATATGAAGTGGAAAAAAGTTATGAGGATCGAACCCTAAAGGTGTCTAAAAGTGTGAAATTCACCATATTCAACACGCGAAAAAGTCTTGAAAAACGCTATAATCGCAGAATCCGGATTTTGGAAGCCTTACATACGAATGTGCAGTACACGTTGCTGAAGATTTCGTTGAAATCGGTCGACGTTTAGATAGAGTGACCCCTCGGGGAAGTTACCCTAAAAAGTCCCCTAAAAGTGACCGAATTTCGCCACATCCACCTCCATAACTTTGTCAAATAAAGAGATATAGAGGTGCGCATGCGCACAGTTACTCCACATAATGAATTCCTTTAATGTCCAACTGTCCGTAGGAATGTGATACGAGTTGGAAAAAAGTTATTACGATAGAACCCTAAAATTTGTGTTTTTTGTCGAAAAATGCGAAATTCACCATTTTCAAGAGACGATGGTTAGTTGAAAAACCCGAT